>CM052901.1:17415947-17440056 GCA_028534135.1 Potos flavus
TTTCCTTTGCTGTGCAGAAGCTTTTTATCTTGATGAAGTTCCAAAAGTTCATTTTCGCTTCTGTTTCCTTTGCCTTTGGAGACATGTCTTGAAAGAAGTTGCTGTGGCCAATGTCAAAGAGGTTACTGCCTGTGTTCTCCTCTAGGATTTTGATAGATTCCTGCCTCACATTGAGGTCTTTTATCCATTTCGAGTTTATCTTTGTGTATGGTGTAAGAGAATGGTCGAGTTTCATTCTTCTACATATAGCTGTCCAATTTTCCCAGCCCCATTTATTGAAGAGACTCTTTTTTCCACTGGATATTTTTTCCCTCTTTGTCGAAGATTATTTGACCATAGAGTTGCAGGTCCATATCTGGGCTCTCTAGTCTGTTCCACTGGTCTATGTGTCTGTTTTTGTGCCAGTACCATGCCGTCTTGGGACTGGAGGAGATTATGCTGAGTGAAATAAGTCAAGCAGAGAGAGTCAATTATCATATGGTTTCACTTACTTGTGGAACATAAGGAATAACATGGAGGACATTAGGAGAAGGAAAGGAAAAGTGAATTGGGGGAAATCAGAGGGGGAGACGAAGCATGAGAGACTGTGAACTCTGAGAAACAAACCGAGAGTTTTGGAGGGGATGGGGGTGGGGGGTTGGATGAGCCTGGTGGTGGGTATTGAGGAGGGCATGTATTGCATGGAGCACTGGGTGGTGCATAAACAATGAATCTTGGAACACAGAAAAAATTAAATTAAATTAAAACAAACAAACCAAGAAACAAATATGTGCTTGCTATTTTGTTGAGGTCCTCTATGAATACAATGCTTTGACTGCTTTTCTCCTTCAATTTTGTTTTCAGTTTGAAAGATCCATATGTTGTATATGACTGATATTATCCATGTATGTACCTGACATATATATATATATATATATATATATATATATATATATATATACACCCACTTTCCCCAATCTACCTTTTCTTTCCACATAACTTATATTTTTGCCTTTCATGTTTTTTATGAGTTAAAAAATTTATTTTATGGTTATTAAATGGCTTTTGGGTTTCAAAAAATTAAAAAAATAAAAGCAGACATCAAGCTTGTCTTGTTCATCACCATATCCCTAGTCTCTATAACATTGTCTTTGTACAGTAAGCTTTCAATAAACATTTGTTCAGTGGATAAATAAATGAGTATACATATACAGTAGCTATTACAGTGCTTAGCATATAACTGATGTTCAATAATTATCAGCTGCTGCTGCCATTGTCATTACTGTCATTATCATCATCATTACTATAAGACCTGAGCTACATCTACAAAATGAGATTTTGTTGTATTCCTCACTTGCTGTGAACATACTGGATTCACTCCAGGAATAAATTGTAGGTAGTCCCACTACCTATTTGGGTGACTTTGGGAAGGTCACATTTCTTTCCTTCCTAGAGCCTCAGATTCATTCATATTATGTATATGGCAATATTACATAATGGTTCTATATGCAGATTCTGGAGCTAATGCCTGGGTTTACTACCAGGTTTTGTCTTTTACTAGCATTTTGACCTTGGAGAAGTTACTCATCCACCTTAGTCTAAGTTTCATTATCTGTTAAATGAAGCTAATAACAGTGTCTAACTTCATAGAGTGGTTGTGAGGATTAAGAGATTGTATAGTACAACACTCAGCACAATATCTGGCAAATCACCAACATTCAAATAATAACTATGACCCAAAACTTCATCCTCTGGCAGATCTTATGAAAAAGCCCTCATATAAATGATGCCAACTGGGGCGCCTGGGTGGCTCAGTGGGTTAAAGCCTCTGCCTTCGGCTCAGGTCATGATCTCAGGGTCCTGGGATCGAGCCCTGCATTGGGCTCTCTGCTCAGCAGGGAGCCTGCTTCCCCGTTCTCTTTGCCTGCCTCTCTACCTACTTATGATCTCTCACTCTCTGTTAAATAAATAAATAAAATATTTTAAAAAATAAAAAATAAATAAATGATGCCAACTCAGGTCAGTAGGTGGAAAACCTGTCAACCCTCAAATATTGCTCTTGACTTAGAAATATCTAAGTCACCCCTGAATACAGGGGCGGCTTTGCATCAGACAGTGCCCCCCAGCCATTTGATCACCACCTCCTGCTGTTTCACTTCTTCCCACTGTCAGGGCATCATGATTGTGCTAAACCAAAATGGCGGAGTAAATTGAAAGTCATATCTTCCATTCTGATGCACAACCCACATCTCTGAGCTTTCCTCAATCGAAATATCAAGGGATGTGTGTGTCTCTAAATCCCAAGATAAATCATTTGGGCATTGTTGCCACTCAAGATTATCTGCAAACATGTTCACCTCCATCAGAGGAAATAATTAAAATCTCACATAGTCCCTTATAGCAATATTCTTTTGCACTTGATTCAGTTGGATGACCATGATTATAATTCCTTACATTTGTAAGTCTGATAGCTTTCAAAGAAATAACACATTAGTCACTTGGAAGGATACAATCATCTGCAGGGTGAGGAGTTTTGGAGTCATTCAGCCACTTTGAAACTGAATAAACAGATATCTTAGACCTCCTGACTTCTAGTTTGGAGAATTTCTCTTTGGTACCCTAATTCCCCAGGGAATACTAAATCATTTAGTCCTCTCAACAGCTGGAAGGTGGTCTCTTCATATTGTAACAAAATCTTCCCCACTTCTCCACCTAGCAAATTTTAACCACTTTTCGAGTAATCTATATCTGGTCCACAATGTGGGTGACCCTGCTGAATTACTGATGCTCCCACTCCTTTCCCTCTCTGCATGCAAACTGCACTCCATCCCTCTCTGTCTTGGTCTTTCCCAGTTTGACCCATTTGTCAATTTTCAATCTTTAGTTATCACTTACCACCCAGGTGCTTATTATAAGCTGTCAGTACACTTCCATCTCGTCCATCTTCTCAGCCTCTGAATCTACCACATGAAAGGTCATATTTCTCTATTCCAATTTCTGCTAATGGCCTTAACAACACTTAATGGGAACGGAAAAGGATTTCACCTTTCAGAAGGTGTCGATCAACTTTCAACAGGTTCCCCATTAATTCTGACCATGTTTCCAAGGATTAATCAAGCAAAACTACTGACGTCCACTACCCTGGTGTTGCTTCATGATGTGTAGTGTTCTGCTAGATTCTTTCTGTTGTCTGAGGGCCACTTATAGTCTGGCAAGTTATATTTAATCATAATCAGCATGCTTGACAAATGGTCTTAGGGGGCTGGTTATCTCCCAAGCACATTAGCTGTCCACTTACAATTGAGTGGCACCCCAGAGCTACCAAACTGCCTACCTTTTTCTCACAAAGCCAATATCAGACTTCCTAAGCTGAGGAGTTGGCACACATTCCCTAGTCCTAGGCTATGGTTCTGTTGTGTTTGAGGAGTTGAAGCAAGGAAAGGTGCTCAGCATGCACTGCTCACTGAGTTGGTGGTGGAAGGCTACGAAAATGGAGCAGCATATGTATGGAGCCTTACAAAGGAGCCTTTTGGTTTTTGCAAAAAGGTTCCAGGAGAAGACAAGCAAGAGCTCTAAAGAGCTGTTCAGAGGTGCTGCAAGTGACTCACATGACGTTCTGAACACATGTTCCTTATCCATCGTCCCAACCCCTGCCCACTATACAACTGGTTCCATTACACTTATACAGGACAGCAGGAAGAAAGTGGAGATCACTGAAGGGAAAGTGCATCCATTTGTTGTGTCAGAACTCTTGCAAGTCCATGGGGAGACGAAGTTGAAGACGGAAACGGATTGTGCCCTCAAGCACTGTAGTCAAGTCAAGGAGACAGAAAAGTAAGTAATTACATTAGAGGGCAGTGGGGAAAAAACTATTAAGGGGGAAATACAAGGTGCTATGGGAACACAAAAAGGGTACCTAGTATCAAGGAGAATCTCTTTGGAAAAGTAACACCCATGCTTTGAAGGATACTGAAGAGGTAGACTAGTGAGTGAAGGTGGGTGCGAAGGAAGAATGTTCCAAACACTGAGAACAACTGCATACAGCCAGGTGGGGAGAGAGACAGAGAGACAGAAACAGAGAAACAGAGAGAAAGACGTAGATAGAGACAGAAAGAAAGAAAGAAAATGCATGCCTGGTATATCATCATTGAAGGTCAGCGAAGGTCAAAGATAAGGCTGACATAGTGTGCAGGGACCAAACCACGGAATTCCACTTGTACAGAATGTGCAAGGAAATGAGCTGGGATTTGAATAGGCTTACAATTTCTATTGTCTTCTATATATATAGCATTAGTATGAGGTATCTCAGGGCCAGAGGAAGTGAAAGAAATTTAAGATGTGGTCCCTGTCTTTAAGGTATTCAGAGTTCATTTGTAGTGCAGAGTCCAGATTTGAGAAAGACTTCAGAAGCCCACAAGGCATAGGGGCAGGGATCTGCTGTGTCTGCAAAGCCTAGATGTTTACATAGTAGCTGAGGTACCTGAGTAAGCCCCAAGGAGTCCGGAAAGCATTAGGGAAAGGATAGAGCTTTATTCAGAGACTCAGGCCCCATTAGCCCCCTTATACCAGCCCCTTGGCCCTAGACCACTGTCTTTTTGGGGGTTAACTACATACATCCAGCAAGTCCGCTAGGGTCCTTGTCAACACCATGAGGCAGACAATGACCCTCAGCAGCACGTCCTAATGTTCTGAGCTTCAATATGGTTAGCTATAAAATAGGCACAGGTGAAAGCAGAGTTGGCTTCAGTCACCCTAAAAGTTCTTTCCAAGGAAAATTTTCTTCACCCTGCTCCTCAAACACCTCATACTATTTCTTCATGGTGGTAGTTTGTCTTCAACATCACCAGCATTAATTCTATCCTTCTATGCACACTATTGTCCTTCCCCTATGCAGGGGTAGAGTTTATTCCTCAAGTCCCCTTGAATCTGGGCTGGGCTGGGGCTGCTTTGACCAACTGAATAAGGTGGAAGTGCCATTATTCCAGTTCCAAGCCTAGACTTTAAAAGAACTGGCAGTATCTCCTTCTTACTCTTGAAATGATGCCATATGGTGAGAAATCCAACCTAAAGGGGGAGGCCATATATAGATGCACTAGTCAACAGCTCCTGCTGAGCTCCCAGCTGAAATCCAGCATCAGTTGCCAACCATGGGAGTGAGCCATCCTGGATGTTCAGCCCAGCCGAGCCTTCAGATGACTGTAGCTCCAACTGCCATATAATTGTAACTACATGAGAGACACCAAATGAGAACTTCCCAGATGAGTCCACTCAATCCACTGAACCATGAGAGATAATAATATATTGTTGGTGCCAGCCACTAACTTTTGTTGTCATTTGCTGGGCAGCAATAGATAAATCTCAGGCCTTTGCTATTGGGTAAGTCCAGGGCTCAACAAACTTTTTCTATAAAAGGTCGGGTGGTAAATTTTTTGGCTTTGCTGACCATTCATCTCTGTCACAACTATTCAATTCTACATTGTAATGAGAAAGAAGCCACAGACAAATAGACGTAGTTATTATGTTCTGATAAATTTTTATTTATGAAATCAGGTGGAGAGCTGAGGGCTTTGCCATGGTTTGCCAGCCCCTGGGCTAGTTGGATAAAACAATCATTGCAGAATAGGAAAGACTGATAAGTAGCTAGGCCTTTCCAGTAAAATTAATCTTTTAGCAAAAGTTTTCTGGAAACATGAAGCTTTGACCCAGTGTTTCCCAAAGTGGATTTTGTAAGACAGACATTGAGGGAGGGAAATGTGTTGCTGTCAAATAATTTTTTTAAAGCTTAAGATTAAATCTGTTATAAAAATTTTATACTGTCAGATTTCTCAGAGCCTTTACATGCTTATCCTAAAGAAGCACACTGCTAGAATTTCAGACTCAGTGCTAGACTGCTTGGGGAGAAATTTTTAAATGAGGGAATTTGGGGTGTCAGTTCTTCCTATACATAAAATCCTTCCCAACTCATTTCCTAGAGCTGCTGCTATTTATCCTTCTTCATTCACCTTCTCTCACTGCTCTTCAGGCTTACATTTTCCATAACACCCTAGCTCTGCTAATAATATACTCATTGTTTTTGGCATTCACCCTCTCCAGGCCTTGGCTTTCCTGTTATGTAAAGCTAACAATTCTTGCAACAACTGCGCTCTAAACCCCCATTCCAAGTTGATGGAGCATTCCTAGCAATGTGAAGAGTTAGAGTGAAAGCTACAACAAGGCAGTGGCCTGTTCTGCTCAAGAAACATCAAGGAGGCCAGTGTGGCTGGAGCACAATAAGTGAGGGGGAGAATAGTGGGAAATGAAGTTAGAGAGTAACCAGGAGTCAGATCTTAAAGAACCCTATAGACTACTATAAGGACTTTATCTTTAGCTCTTAATGAAATAGGGAGTCATTGAGAGGTCTGCAACACAGGAGAAGCCTAATATAATTTTTTTGAGTTTTTTTTTTCCCCAAATACTTTTATTTTATTTTTTGTGTTACAAGATTCATTGTTCATGTACCACACCCAGTGCTCCGTGCAATACGTGCCCTCCTCAATACCCACCACCAGGCTCACCCAACCCCCCACCCCCACCCCTCTAAAACACTCAGTCTGTTGCTCAGAGTTCACAGTCTCTCATGGTTCATCGCCCCTCCGATTATAATTTAAGATTTTAAAAGCATCACCCTGTATGCACCAAAATACAGAACCTCAAAATAAATGAAACAAAAATAGGCAGAGCTGAAAAGAGAAATAGACAAATCCTTAATTATAGCTGAGGAACTTCAACACTCTCCTCTCAATAACTGGTACAATTAATAGACAATCGTCAAGGATATAAAATATCTGAAAATGCAATTAACCAATGGGTTCTGGTTGATATGTACAGAACACTTAACCCAACAACAGTAGAATACACACTCTTTTCAAGAGTCTATGGAACATTCCCTAAGATAGACCATATTCTGGTATATAAAACAGCTTCAATAAATTTAAAATAATTGAAACTATACAGAGTGTGTATGCTGACCAAATGGAATTAAACCAGAAATCAAGAACAGAGAGATACAAAGAAATATCCAAACACTTGGAAACTAAACAAGACTTGAATAATCCATGGGTCAAAGAGGAAGTCTAAAGGGAAATTAAGAAATACCTTGAACTGAATGAAAATGAAAATAAAAATAAAAATTTGTGTTAAATATCTAAAGTAGTGCTGAGAAAGAAATTTATAGCACTAACTGCTCAAATTAGAAATAAGGAAGTGTCCCAGGGCGCCTGGGTAGCTCAGTCGGTTAAGTGTCTGACTCTTGATTTTGGCTCAGGTCATGGTTTCAGGGTTGTGGGAACGAGCCCCCATGTTGGGCTCTGCACTCAGCACAGATTCTGCTTCAGATTCTCTCTCCCTCTCCCTCCTGCTCATTCTCTCTCTTTCTCTCAAATAAATAAATAAAATATTTTTAAAAAAGAAAGAAGAAAATGTCTCAAGTCAATAATCTAAATTCTTACCTCAAGAAACTAGAAGAACAAAATAAATCCAAAGCAAGAAGGAAGTAAATAATAAAGAATAGAAATAAATGAAATCGAAAACAAGAAAACAATAGAAAAAAATCAGTGAAACAGAAAGCTGGTTCTTTGAAAGACCAATAAAATTGACAAACCATTAGGAAGACTAATAAAGAAAAAAAGAGAAGATGCTAATTACCAATATCAGGATTAAAACAGGGGATAACATTCAGTCCCTGCAAATGTCAAAAGAGAATAAGGGAATACTACAAAGGACTCTCTACATTAAAAAATTTTATACTTTTTATATTTTATATATATTCTATATTTTATACTTTATAGAATATAAAATAAATTTATACTTTATTTTGACAACTTAGATGAAATAGATTAACTCCTCAAAAAACACAAACTGTCAAGACTCAACCAAGTTGAAGTAAACAATCTGAATATGCCTACAATTATCAAATAAATTGAATTTATAATTAAAACTTCCCAGAAAAAATCTACTAAACATTTGAAGAAAAATTAACACTGACTTTACACAATCTCTTCCCAAAAATAGAAGAAGGAACCCTTTCCAACTCATTTTATGAAGCCAAGATTACCCTGATATAAAAAAAAAAGGCAAAAACAATGAAAGAAAGAGAGAGAGAGGGGAAGGAAGGAAGGAAGGAGGGAAGGAAGGAAGGAAGGAAACTAAAGAACATCTCTGATGAAATCAGATGCAAAATTCCTCAACAAAATATTCGCAAATTGTATCTACAATGTAAAAAAATGTGCACCAATAACAAATGGAATTCATTATAGGCATGCAAGACTAGTTCAATATTTGAAAATTAAATAATATAACTTATCATATCGATAGGCTAAAGATGAAAAAGCATATGATTATATCAATTAATGCATAAAAACACTTGACAAAATCTTATATCTATTCATGGTAAAAACTCTTAGATATGATGTGAGCATGTGCTAAAGAGCATTTACAAAAAACCTATAGCTAACAAGATACTTTATGATGACAGACTGAATGCTTCCCTCTAAGGTCAAGAACAAACAAGGATATATACTCCCACCACTCTCATCCAGCATAATCCTGGAAGTTGTAGCCATTGCATTAAGGCAAGCAAAAGAAATAAAAGGCCTATAGATTAGAAAGGAAAAAGTAAAACTGTCCCTATTTGCAGATGATATGATGGTCTAGGTAGGAAATCCAAGGGAATCTATTTTTGAAGCTTCTATAACTAATAGATAGTTCAGCAAAGTCACAGGACACAAGATCAACACACAAATATCAACTGCATTTCTGGATACTAACAGTGAACATGCAGAAAATGAAATTAAAAACACAATATTATTGACAGGTACTCCAAAAAAAATGAAATGACTTCATAACACACGTAACAAAATTTGCACAGGATCTGTATGCTGAAAATAACAAAATGCTAATGAAAAAAATTTTTAACACCTAAATAAATGGGGAGACATACTGTGCTCATGGAGTAGAAGTCTCAACATAGTAAAAAGGTCAATTGTACCTAAAATAATTTATAGGTTTAATACAATTCCTATAAAAATCCATGCAAAGTTTTTGCAGACTTAGACAAGCTTTTTCTAAAATTTATATGGAAAGGCGCAAGCCTTAGAATACCTAAAACACTTTTAACAAAGAAAAACAAAGTGAGAAGAATCATTCTACTCAATATTAAATATATACAGCTATAGTAACATATAGCTATAGTAATCAAGACTGAGTAGTACTGATATGAAGATCCATAGATCAGTGGAACTGAATAGAGAACTCAGAAATAGACCCACCCAAATATGCCAAACTGATTTTTTTGAAGATTTTTTTTGAGATTTTATTTTTTAAAAAACAGTGTGGAGGTTCCTTAAAAAGTTAAAAATAGAGCTACCCTATGACCCAGCACTTGCACTACCGGGTATTGACCCCAAATATACAGATGTAGTGAAAAGAAGGGGCACATGCACCCCAATGTTCATAGCAGCAATGCCCACAATAGCCAAACTGTGGAAAGAGCCGAGATGCCCTTCAACAGACGAATGGATAAAGAAGATGTGGTCCATACACACAATGGAATATTAGTCAGCCATCAGAAAGGATGAATACCCAATTTTTGCATCGACATGGATGGAACTGGAGAAGATTATGCTAAGTGAAATAAATCGAGCAGAGAAAGACAATTAACATATGGTTTCACTTATTTGTGAAACATAAGGAATAGCATGAAGGACGTTAGGAGAAGGAAGGGAAAAACAGAGGGGGGGGGGAATCACAGGGGGAGACAAACCATGAGAAACTCTGGACACCGGGAAACAAACTGAGGGTTTTAGAGGGGAAGGGGTGGGGAGACAGGTTAGCCCGGTGACAGGTATTAAGGAGGGCATGTACTACATGGAGCACTGGGTGTTATATGCAAACAATGAATCATGGAACACTACATCAAAAACTAATGATGTACTGTATGGTGACTAACATAACATAATAAAAAAAATAAGGATTTACTAATTTATTTGAGAGAGAGCACACAAGCAAGGAAAAGGGCAGAGGGAGAGGAAGAAGCAGACTCCCCACTGAGCAGGGAGCCCGATGCAGGGCTCAATTCCAGGACTCTGGGATCATGACCTGAGCCGAAGGCAGATTCTTAACCAACTCAGGAACCCAGGCGACCCGCTCAATTGATTTTTTTTATAAAATTACCAAAACGTCTCAATGGAGGAAGAATAAACTTTTCAACAAATGATACTGGAGCCATTGGACATTCATAGACAAACAACAACCACAACAATGACAAAACAACATTTTTTTTAAAAAACCCAAAAAACCTTACACCTTATAAAAAAAAAACATTCAAAATGGATCATGAATGTCAAGCAGAAATACCAGTTACCAATGTGAGGGAGGACTCCAACTTCACAAATGACAGCAAAGATCATAACTATGTCAGCCACCATGATTCCCTCTGCATCTTGGTATTGGAATTGTTAAGGAAAACACAACACAGGTAAACACTGAATAGAACAGTGTTTTACTTATATAAAGAGAAGGCAACATGGGCTTTAGTAGTGGGTGTAGGTCCCTCCCGGCAAACACAGAAGGGCAACTGGCCTGCCCATACCACTCACGTCCCTGCTGCGGACAGATACAGCAGTGGAGTTGGTCAGGTGCCATATGATGTGCACACTTAAGCAGAAAAAAGAATCACATTGAGTCTGAAACAGGCAAAGATATTCTCACACAAGATGATAAGCATGGCACAGGCTGTGAGGGCTCCTTATCTCTTGATAGAAACTGTTTCAGGTTCAAGGCTCTGGTGGGCAAGTCTGGGAAAAGGCAACAGGTCATATAATGGCTGCTTTCCCAACAATGCACTTAAATGTAAAACGTAGAGCTATAAAACTATTTTTTTAAAGTAGAAGAAAATCTTCAGGGTGTTGTGCTAAGCAAACATTATTAGACTTGACACCAAAACATGATCCATAAAAGGAAAAATTGATAAATTAGATTTCATCAAAATAAAAAGGTTTTGTTCTGCATAGGGCTCTGTTAAGGGGATGAGTCAACAAGCTACATGTTGGGAGAAAATATTTGCAAATGACGTATCTGACAAAGGACAAGTATTTTGTATATATAATAATTTCCCAAAACCTAACAGTTGAAAAAATCCAATTAGAAAAATGGGTGAAATATATGAAGAGATTACAGGAAGGAGGATATATAGATGGCAAATAAATACATGAAAAGATATTCAGTATCATTAGCCATTAGGGAAATCCAAGACAAGCTACAACGAAATATCACTACACACCTATCCAGAATAGCTAAAATAAAAAACAGTGACAACACCAAATGCTGACAAGGATACAGAGAAACTACTGGTGGGAATGTAAAATGGTATACTCTGGAAAACAGTTTGGTAGTTTCTCAATGTGTTAAATATTGAGTTCCCACATGACCCTGTGTTATATGGATCAGCCAAAGATGGCCTCAGTATATTGATCCTATGTTGTTTATTTCTTAAAAGCAGACCAGGACCCATTGGCTCAAAAGCCCACCAGTGGCAAGTTTTAATTTTTATACATCCTTTTGTTTTAAATATAGTTCAAACAAACAGGTTTCCAGCCCTTTAGAGCCTACCTGCTTGGCATACCCCACAAAACTGTACCCAACATTTGCTAACCATAGATAAGATAAACTCCAAGACTATAAAGCCCCCAAGCCACTGTTGTCCTTTAGAGTCCTGTGACCCAGAGACTCCCCACCATACGACTAAGTGACATCACCTAAGCATGTAAGCTCCCTGTCCAATCCCCCTCTCCCCATACAGTTCCATTGCCCTCCTCAGTTTAATAAAATGAAAAAGGGGGCAATTTGGACACATAGACAGAAATGCACAGAGGGAGAATGATGTAAAATGGCCACGTGATGATGTAGGTAAAATAGGACTGATGCAGCTACAAACCAAGGATTCTCAGACAGCACCAGAAGCTAGGAAGAAACAGTGAAAGGTTCCACAAAGACAAACTCTTATAGGGATCATGACCCTGCCAACACCTTGATTTTGGACTTCTAGCCTCCAGAACTACGAGAAAATAGTTTCCTGTTGTTTTAAGCCACACAGTTTATGGTACTTTCTTACAGCAGCCCTAGCAAACCAATACAGCATGGACTATTACTTGGCAATAAAAGGAATGAACTATTGTTAAAACTCAACAACTTAGAGAATTACACTGAGTAAAAAAAAAAAGTCAAATCCAAAAGGTTAGATACTGTATAATCTCATTTATATATCATTTTTGAAATGGCAAACTTTTAGAATTGGAGGGCAGTTTCATTGTTGCCATTGTTTAGGGACAGGGCAAAGGGATGGGAAAGGAAGGGGATGGGTAACGCTAAAAAAAGGGCAACACAAAAGATTCATGTGGAAATGCTCTGTATCCTGACTGGTGGTGGGTACATGAACCTTCGTTAAGTGCTAAAATTGTGTAGAATGTAATACACACATACACGAGTATGCGCGCACACAGATGAGTACAAGTAAAACTGGGAAAATTGGAATAAAACCAGTGAATTATATGCCAATATCCTAGTTGCAATATTGCACTATAGTTTTAAAAAATGCTACCATTTAAGGAACTGAGTAAAGTATCAGCAGGTTTCTCTGAATTATTTCTTTCTTTTTTTTTTTTTAAAGATTTTATTTATTTGACAGAGAGAAACACAGTGAGAGAGGAAACACAAGCAGGGGGAGTGGGAGAAGGAGAAGCAGGCTCCCCGCCAAGCAGGGAGCCCAATGCGGGGCTCGATCCCAGGACCCCGGGATCATGACCCAAGCTGAAGGCAGACGCCTAACGACTGAGCCACCCAGGCGCCCCTCTCTGAATTATTTCTTATGACTGCATGTGAATCTACAATTATCTCAATAAAATTATCAGTTAAAATAAAACATCACTTGACAGTTAAGGACAGACATCAAAGGGAAAGAGTGACAGAAGGGACAATAGTTAGAAAACTTTTACAGAAATGCAGGAGAAAAATAGAAGGTGGCTTCAATTAGGATTATACTAGTAAGATAAAAGCAGTAAAGAGAAGTAGATGGATTCTGGAGGTATAGTATTTTGAAGGTGAATCCAACAGAATTTGCCTACAGATATATGTAAGATGTAAAAGGAAGAGAAGTGTCAAGAATGACCTCAAGGCTTTAAGATGGAGCTGGCTGTAGGTGGAGAAGGTTTGGCAGTGTAATGGTAAGGGAAGGGATTAAGAGAGTAAAGCTTGGGGATTGGGTATCATCAAGGGAATAATTACAGGCAGAGAAAAGTGGAAAAAAAAAAACCCTAAGAACTGAGACTTCAAAGAAGGTTCTCAAAGAAGGGCACAAAAATAGACAAATAGTTCAGTGGAACAGAATAGAATGCCCAGAAATAAATGCACAAGTGTATAGTCAATTAATTTTCAACAAAGGAGTCAAGAATATGCAATGAGAAAAAGACAGTCTCTTCAATAAATGGTGCTGGGAACACTGGACAGCAACATGCAAAAGAATGAAATTGGACCACTTTCTTACGCGATTCACAAAAATAAACTCAACAGGATTAAGGACCTAAATGTGAGACTTGAAACCATAAAAATCCTAGAAGAGAGCACAGACAATAATTTCTGACATTCATCATAAGAACATTGTTCTAGAGATGTCTCCTGAGGCAAGAGAAACAAAAGCAAAAACAAGCTATTGGGACTACATCAAAATAAAAAGCGTCTACACAGCAAAGGAAACAATCAACAAAACTAAAAGACAACCTACTGAATGGGAGAAGATATTGCAAATCACATATCTGATAAAGAGTTAGTATCCAAAATATATAAAGAACATATCAAACTCAACACCCCAAAAAACAAATAATCCAATTTAAAAATCGGCGGAAGATGTGAACAGACATTTTTCCAAAGAAGATATCCAAATGGCCAACAGATATATGAAAAGATGGTCAACATCACTTCTTCATCAGGAAAATGTAAATCATAACTACAATGAGCTATCCCTTCACACTTGTCAGAATGGCTAAAATGAAAAACACAAGAAAACAGATGTTGGTGAGGATGAGGAAAAGGAACCCTCTTGCATTGTTGGTGGGAATGCAAACTGGTCCAGCCACTGTGGAAAACAGTATGGAGGTTCCTCAAAAAATTAAAAGTAGAACTACCCTATGATCTAGTAATCAACACTACTGTGTATTCACCCGAAGAATATGAGAATGTTAATTTGAAAGGACATATGCACCCCTGTGCTTATTGCAGCATTATTTACAATAGCCAAACTATGGAAGCGGCCCAAGTGTCCATCGATAGATGAATGGATAAAGAAGGAGGTGGCACGTATATACAGGGATTATTATTCAGCCATAAAAAATTAAATCTTTCCATTTGCAACAACATGGGTGGATCTAGAGAGTATAATGCTAAGTGAAATAAGTCAGTCAGAGAACGACAAATACCATATGATTACACTCATATGTGGAATTTAAGAAACAAAACAAATGAACAAAGGGGAAAAATGAAACAAACCAAAAAACAGACTCTTAACTACAGATAGCAAGCAGATGGTTACCAGAGGGGAGATGGATGCGGGAATGGATGAAATGGGTGATGGGAACTTACCTCAATGAACTCTGAATAATACATGGAATTGCTGAATCACTATATTGTACACCTGAAACTAATATAACACTGTATGTTAACTACACTGGGATCAAAATAAAAATGAAATAAAATAAAATGAAGGAAAAAGGTATCTCAAAAAGTTTAGGTTATCCAATTATGAAAGCACAGAATATTCAAGTGTATGGATTCACAGGCTATTCGCAATAATGAGTCTGTAGCCCACAGGGTGGAGATTATTGGACTAGGTTATCTTAAGTGGGGACCTGGGTCTCATGACCTGAATTCATATGCCACCCAAGAAACCCAGGAGAAAAGCACCTCCCCCCACTGCAAGAAAAAACTCAGACAACACAAAAGAAAAACCAGCAGGTTCAAAGTGGCTGCTTTCATATTCTGCAAAGCCGTCCCCAAGTGCGGAGAGACTTACTGTGTAAATATTGTAAAGAATTACTTCATTCTGCCACCTGATCCAGTCTTTCCACTGAGAGCTTGGCTGCTTCCCCCAGATCCAGCCTGTCAGTCTCATGGTTGATACGGGCTCCCGGAGATGTGCAGCTCTGGCTGCCACACTCCCTGTCATGCTTCTCAACCCATCTGCTGGTTAGTTCTTAATTCTCTGTACTGGTATTAGGATTTCCCTCTGGGAACCCAATTAGGGCATGCTCACCAAGCAAAACTAACGTGCCCCCATATGAAATGTATACAGCAATGTTCGACACGTTGATTTGGGGGGACTCAAAGCAACAGACAAAATTCCCATAATGCCTGTCACTCCTGGACGGAACCAGAGGGAGAATAGAAAGGAGGGAGGAAGGAAGAGAGAATGAGGACACTTTGGGACATAGCTGCCACCTACTGCTGCTCTGCCATGCCTGGAAAAGCAATGAAAGCTAAAGACAATTGCTTATTTTCCTAGACTCCCAGTGAGACAACATATCTCTAAGCCAATTAGTTACATAGAGGGTGGTAAGGTTGCTCAATCTGGAGAAGTGAAGCATGGAGATGGTTGGGGAGGAGACAGAAGCTGTTTGAGGAACATGGTTGTCACTGTTGGTGACATGGGAACGAGTGAAAAAACTGGTTTCTGCATTATGACTTCAAAGCTCAGACCTAATATCAGCAAGGTATGAGAGGCAGAGGGAATGGGCTTAGGTGGGGACAAACCTTTCTGTAGCCAGACCATGCCTGCCTATCAACCTGCCTCCACATCCCTGGTGTAGGTGGCTGGTACCTTCTAGGACATTCCATCATTGCAGACATAAGGGAGAGGAGACGGAGAACCAGAATCATTTGGGGGCACTGGTCAAAAGCACAGATTCTCAAGTCCCACACCAGGCCTCCTGAAAAAAAGATTCTCTATAGGAGGGCTCTGGGAAATCTGAATTTTAACAAGCTCTCCCAGATGATGATGATCTGAATCTTTTTTTTTTTCTTTCTTTTTTTTTTTTTTTGGATATTTATTTATTTTTATTGTCTTATTCACACAGTAGTCTTTGAATATCTCTGAGCAAATGGCCCTTTAAGACCCCTTCCAATTCCAAGAAGCTAAGATTGTAGTCTCCAGTCCCAGTTCTAGCCAATGTAGTCTAGAAGGGAAATGGGTCAAGGAAAAAGTTGCTTTGTAGAGCCAAAGAAAAGGAGACAAGTGTCCCCAAGGAAAAGACTGACTTCCAAGAGGCTCCAGCTCTCCTTGTGAGGGATGGTCCAATTGTAGAGCACCGTGTCAAGAGTCACAAATCACTCCTGCCCTTGGTGGCTACACTTTAAGCATTTATAATAGCTCACATAGACTGAGAGTTGATTATGTTCAAATACTTTTACATTCTTTTTCCTTCCTTATTTTTATTTATTTTTTTAGAGAGGGTGGAGGGGCAAAGGGAGAGAGAGAATCTTAAGCAGGCTCTAGGCCAGTAAGGATCCCAACAAGGGGCTTGATCTCACAGCCCTGAGATCATGACCTGAGCCAAAATCAAGTCAGACACTTAACTGACTGAGGCACCTAAGCGTCACTCTTTTTACTTCCTTAAGACAACCTTCTGAGACAGATATTATTAGTGCCCCCTTTTTTTTTTTTATAGAAGTAAAATCTAAGACTCAGAAAAAGAAATCAAATTTGCCCAAGGTCACATAGCTCTTTTTTTTTTAAGATTTTATTTATTTATTTATTTATTTATTTATTTATTTATTTATGTTATGTTATGTTATGTTATGTTAGACACCACACAGTACATCATTAGTTTTTGATGTAGTGTTCCATGATTCATTGTTTGCATATAACACCCAGTGCTCCATGCAATATGTGCCCTCCTTAATACCCATCACCTGGGTCACCCATTCCCCCCACCCCCTCACTTCTGAAACCCTCAGTTTGTTTCTCGGAGTCCATAGTCCCTCATGGTTCATCCCCTCCTCTGATTCCCCCCTTTCATTTTTCCCTTCCTTCTCCTAATGTCCTCCATGCTATGCCTTATGTTCCACATATAAGTAAATCTTATGATAGTTGTCTTTCTCTGCTTGACTTATTTCACTTATCATAATCTCCTCCAGTTCCATAAGATTTTATTTATTTAGTCATGAGAGACAGAGGCAGAGGGAGAAGCAGGTTTCCGGCCGAGCAGGGAGCCTAATGTGGTTTGGGGATGGCCTGAGTTTTAGCAACCCTCAAGTCCAACATGGATGATTGTAGGGGGTGACTGTATGTTTCTTTGTTGTTGGTGTTAATTTTTTTTAGTCAAAACAATTCCTTTTTTTATTATGTTCAGTTGGCCAACATATAGTACATCATGCTTTTGATGTAGTGCTCAACGATTCATTAGCTATGTATAACACCCAGTGTATGCCTCATTGAAGTGGCTTTTCTATCTGCCTTGAGTCTCATCACTTTCCTCCTGTCTCCACACCATAGACCCATTCTAATTAACAAATCACCTTTGTGAGAATTAGAAAAAGGTGTCCCTTCTAATATATGTAGCCCAGTGGGCACAGGGCTTAGAGAGCAGTTCGAGACTTTGGGCAAATTAAAAAAGGATGATGCTCTCTCTTGATCGACACAACCCTGAATTAAGTGTATAGCTTAGGAAGTGGAGAATGGGCTGGATTACAGCCTCCTTAAATTCCTGTGCCCTTACAACTTTGTGTGGGGTCTAATCTGCTCAAATCTACACAGCAGACCTTCTGTCCACCCTACCCAGTACTACCTCTGGTCTCTAGACTCAGAGGTTGCCCAATCTCAGGGAGGTGAGGAGGGAGGGAGCTCTTCACTGAGGGACACCCAGCCACTAGAGAAGAGAACCAGAGACTGTCTTACTGAGCTTCTTGAATGCGTAGATCAATACTCAGTCCAATTTGAGAAGTGTTTAGTCATTACCTCTTCAAATATTCTTTCTACCCCTTGCTCTCTCTCCTTCCCTTCTGGGACTCCCATTATGCTTATGGTGGCTTATCTGATGGTGTCTCACAGGTATCTGAGGCTCTGTTCAATTTTTTTCATTCTTTTTTCTTTCTGTTCCTTCAGCTTCACTAATTATTTCTTCTGCCAGCTCAAATCTGTTATTGAGCCCTCCTACCGAATTTTTGATTTCAGTGATTATACCTTTCAACTCCAGAATTTCCCAATGTGTTTTTCATAATGTCTATGTCTTTATTGATATTCCCTATTTGATGAGAAGTTGTCACCATACCTTACTTTAATTCTTTTTTAAATTATTTAAACACAGTTCCTTTCCTTCTTTGAACATGTTTATAATAGTTTATTTGTTTATTTTTAAAGATTTTATTTATTTATTTGACAGAGAGAGAGATCACAAGTAGGCAGAGAGGCAAGCAGAGAGAGAGGAGGAAGCAGGCTCCCTGCTGAGCAGAGAGCCCGGGGGCTCAATCCCAGGACCCTGAGATAAAGCAGAGGCTTTAACCCACTGAGCCACCCAGGCACCCCTATAATAGTTACTTTAAAGTCTTTTTCTGCTAAGGTCAATATCTGGGCAGTTTCTAATGGCTAGTTTCTATTGACTGATTTTTTTTTTTTTTTTTGCCTGTGTATAGCCCACACTTTCCTGTTTCTTTGTATATCTCATAATTTTTTGTTGAAAAATTAACATTTTAAATAATATTGTAGCAACTCTGAGTTCTAATCTCCCTCTGCGGCTTGTTGTTTGTTTTTTTCATTTGCTTATTCATTTAGTGGCATACTTGGATGAATTCTGTGAAGTCTATTTCGTCTGTAATGTGTAGCCTCAGGTGTCCCTGCTGAGATTTTTTTCCCCTTTGTTTTTATTTTTAAGTCTGGGTTCTTAGGGTTTGCACCTAGGTCAACGTAGCTTACTGGTTAGTCACTGGTTGGCCAGAAGTTGTGCATAAATCCCCAGATCTGTGTGTGGCTTGGAAACTGCTTTCATAGTTCAGGAGAAAACTATTCACTCAGGGACTTGTATTTTGGAAGTACTTTCTCTAGTCATCCCTAAGAAAGTGCAGCCTTGAACACAGAAATGTTCCATATCACAGGAAATGATTGCAATTTTATCAGGACTCTCTTTAGACTGTCTTCTTCCCTGATGTACCTGTTAAACTTATGGCTGATTTCACTATACTGATATCACCAAGCTGTTATCCTCCTCTGATTTTAGCCACTATGATTTTTTAAAATTTTTATTTAAATTCAATTTAGTTAACATAGAATGTATTATTAGTTTCAGGGGTAGAATTTAGTGATTCATCAGCTGCATAGAACCCCCAGTGCTCATTACATCACGTGCCCTCCTTAAAGTCCATCACCCAATTACCCCATCCCCCACCCACCTCCCCTTCAGCAACCCTCGGTTTGTTTCCTTTGGTTTGCCTCTCTCTCTGCTTTCATCTTATTTTATTTTTCCTTCCCTTCCCCCAAGTTTATCTGTTTTGTTTCTTAAATTCCACATATGAGTGAAATCATGTATTTGTCTTTCTCTAACTTATTTTGCTTAGCATAATACCCTCTAGTTCTATCCACGTAGTTGCAAATGGTAAGTATTCATCTTTTCTGATGGCTGAGTAATATTCCATTGTGTGTATATATGTATACAACATTTCTTTTTCCATTCATCTATTGACGGACATCTGGGCTCTTTCCATAGTTTGGCTATTGTGGACATTGCTGCTTTTTATACTATTTAGCAACATCCTGGGGGCAAGAATTCCTCCATTCTCTGATCCAAATAAATTTTACTCTTTGGCTTAACCAGATCTTCCAGTCTCTGCAGCTTGCCTCACACTTCTTCCCAGACGGAACCTCAGTGCCAAGGCACTGGGGACACTGTTCTTCACTGACTTTTCCACCCAGATGCTTCCTATGGTGTGGATTGAGGAAACAGGCACTACCAACTGGCTGGTCACCCACCCAGTGTAGACTTTTGCAGCATGGAGATGGGAGAGATGGGATATTAACCAGCTTCTACCACCTTTCCAGTGTAGATCTTGCACACCAGGGCACTAGGGATGACACAAACTACTTTCCAGGCTGCATCTCCTGAGCCCACCCAGTGCGTGTCTAACATAGATTTTCCACACAGGGAGCTGGGGGAGAGATAGATGTGGCTCATATGCTAAGGCCTGCCACTGTTCTTACAGGCTTCAATCAAATTTGTTGAGTGAAAGCCTTCCAATTTTACGTAAGCCCATTGTGCCATCTCCAGAGATGCTGAAAGTTTTTCTTAGATAATTTTGACTTTAATAGATGTCTCTCTGAAGGAGAGGATTCTGTAAGCTCCTCACACCAGAGAAGGGATTGTGTGAACTTTTTCTGTAAGCCTGAGATCAAGATCATGGCTGCAGGTGATTGACAACCAGTACCAAGGGTAGTATTAGTAGCTGGGTGGGAAAATAAAAACACCATCATCAATAGCATGGCTCAGTACAGAAGCAGGCAAGAAGAAAATGCAGCTATGACACATGCATAATATATAGGCTATAGCCAGACTTGAACTGAGTTTAGAACTACTTCATCCTCATAGGATGTCAAAAATGGTTCTCTTTGTACAGCCAGCAACAGACTCATAATCTGTCAAATTTGCATAGCACTTGCCTTCTGGGATGCATGATGCTTCCTTTGGGTTCACCCTCTCACTCTCCCCAGACCCAGTGAGTATAAATTCAGATCCAGTCCTAGCCAGGACTAAGGAAAAACCCCTTAAAGATTCCCCAGATAGATGATGGAGATAAGACACACATCAGGGGGAACAACCCTCTAAGTTGCAAGAAAGAGGCAAGGGAGGCAACAAAGTGAGACCAAAGTGAGGCCAAATCCTGGCTTGACCCCTTACCAACTTTGTGACCTTGAGCAAGAGGCTTAACCTCTCAATTTCCTGATCTTGTTCTCATCTTTAAAAATGGGGGTATTGATGCGTACTTCATAGGGTTCCTGAGATACCTAGATAAGCTGCCCCCTGCTTAACATCTAAAACCACAGCTGGCACCCCTTCTTGCTTAATACACTCAAGCTACACTGATTTCTTTTTGTTTGTTGAAAATACCAAGTTCTTGCCTATCTTGGGATCTTTGTACTTTATATATAGTGTATCTTTATATGCATCTTATATATATAAGTATATATAATATATAAATATTTTATATTTATGTATTTTTACCCACTGTTCCTGAGGCCAGCTTTCCTCTCACCACTTAGGTCACAGCTTAAATATCACTTCTGGAGAATGGACTACCCTGAGAATTCAATCTAAAACAAAACAAAGTAAAACAAAACAAAACAAAAAATCCCTGGCTGCTTCCCACTCCAGTCACTCTATTGCACCATCTTATTTTATTTCCTTCACCACACTTACAATACCTGAACAGAGAAGCAACATAGTTTAATGTTATAATGACAAGTTGCCTGGATTTGGATCTTGGATCTACCACTCCCTAGCTCTGTGACTTTGGGTGAATTATTTAACTATTCTGAACCTCAGTTTCTTCATCTATAAAATGGGAATAGTAATAGTATCTGCCTCACAGTGTTGTGGGGACTAAATGAGTTAATACAGGTAAAGTGTTCAGCACAGTGTCTGGTAAGACTCTCTGTCCGTGTTAGTTGTTCTGCTAGCCAGCTTCCAAGGTGGCCCTCCAATGATCACCGCCATCTGGTATTAACAGCAGGGTTGGTCTGTGTGATAAGGCAGCAGTGATGGTATGTCACTTCTAAGATTAGCTTATAAAAGATTTCGTCTTTCTTTTTTTTTTTTAGATTTTATTTATTTATTTAACAGAGAGAGAGATCACAAGTAGGCAGAGAGGCAGGCAGAGAGAGAGGGGGAAGCAGGCTCCCTGCTGAGCAGAGAGCCTGATGCGGGGCTCGATCCCAGGACCCTGAGATCATGACCTGAGCCGAAGGCAGAGGCTTAACCCACTGAGCCACCAGGCGCCCCAAGATTTCATCTTTCATCTTGGACACTCTCACTCTCTCCTGCTCCCTATCTTTCTCGGATCACTTGCTCTGGGAGAAGGAAACTAGCTGCCATGTCAAATAGCCCTATGGAGAAGTCAATGTGGCATGTCAAAACAGAGGCCTCTGGCCAACAGTTGGAGGGGAACTGATGCCTTCCCACAAACACATGAGTGAGCTTACTAGCAGATCTCATCCCTCACTGACAGCTTAACTGTGACCTCATGAAAGAGCCTGGGCCAGAACTATCCAGCTAAGTCACTCCTGGACTCCTGATCCTCAGAAACTGTATGAAATAATATTTGTTGTTTTAAGTCACTACATTTTAGAATAATTTGTTACGCAACAATAGTTAACTAATGAAGCTATTAAATTATCTTGTTGGTTTACCTTCTCTACTCTGTCTCTAAACCTTTTAGTGGACTACTGAGTTTAGAGAGAGCACAAGCATTTTATGTTGTGGGTATACTTCAAAACTTCACTGGAGGGCCTGGAGAGGCTTTATTTGATTATTATTATACTATTTCTTGTGTCATGGAAGAGCACTGGGCTAAGAATAGAAAGTAAAAGAATAAGCAATGTCAGATCAGCATCAAATTGCTGCTAACAATTGTTTTTGTTGTTGTTCATAGGTAGGTAGAAAAACATCTTCTGAATTAAAAAATATATATATTATTATTAATTTCTACAGTGTTATGTGGAATTAAAGATTCTAAGGTAGTTATGTTACACCAGTATGCTTCATTCTAATTTGGCAGTTTCTCGACTAGCAATCTTTCTGCCAGAGCAAAGATTTTCCCCTAATGAACCAAGGCATAACTACCCTAAAAGAATAATTGAAAGAGGTTCCCCTACCAGAAAGGAGCTAACAAAAAGAATCTTGGAACATCAGAAGGGAAGAAAGAATACAAAAGCCCCAAATATGGGTAAATACAATAGATTTTCCTTCTTTTTTTAAGTTTTTAAATCGAGTGTGATGTGTGAACAAAAATTATAACATTGCCTTATATGGTTCTAAATATATGTGAAAAAATATTTAAGATAATTATAAGTGTGGGGGTACTTAAGGATATAAAGGGAAGTAAAGTTTTTACACTGCACTTGAACTGATAAAATAATGAGACCTATAGACTGTGATTATATATATTTACAATTGATTCTTATTATTCACAATAGTTATGGTTTATAGAGTTCCTTGAGCATTGAACTTGTGGCTACTGAAACATTACTCCTAGTATAATAAATTGTACTATATATTTATACTATATGACAGCATAGTATTCTATATATTGCTGGATTTTATTTACAAAAAATTTTAGGATTTTTGTATTTATGCTGATGACAGATATTGGTGCATAATTATCCTTTCTTTATAATGTTTTTGCCAGGTTTTGATAAAAAATTATGTTGGCCTTATAAAACAAGTTTCCAAGTATAACTTGTTTTTCCTTCCTCAGGAAAACACTGTGTTAGATTTCTTCCTCAAATATTAAAAATTCACCAGTGTTTTCATCTGTCCTGGCATATTTTTTCCCGGGCCAAGATTTTTAATTATGTTTTTTTATTTCTTTTTAAAAAGATTTTATTGAGAGGAGCAAGATGGCGGAGGAGTAGGAGGCAGAGATAGTGTCTGATCCCAGAAGTTCAGCTAGATAGTTATCAAACCACTCTAAACAACTACAAACTTAGCAGGAAATAGAAGAGAAGAAGAACAGCAATTCTAGGAACAGAAAATCAACCACTTTCTGGAAGGCAGGGCATGCAGAAAAGTGAATCCAAAGCGACAGGAAGATAGACCGCGGGGGGAGGGGCCGGCTCCCAGGAAGCCGCAGAGCAGCGGAGCACAACATCAGAACTTTTAGAAATCTGCAGCACTGAGGGACATCGCTCCAGAGGCTAAGCGGGGGGTGGAGCCCTCGCGGGGACAGCGTGGTTTCAG
Source organism: Potos flavus (assembly GCA_028534135.1). Classification (NCBI taxonomy): domain Eukaryota; kingdom Metazoa; phylum Chordata; class Mammalia; order Carnivora; family Procyonidae; genus Potos; species Potos flavus. The sequence continues at coordinate 17,439,947 of CM052901.1, forward strand.
GACCCGCGGGGTCACAGAAAAACCGGGGGAGTCTGAGGGTGGCAGAGCTCCCTGATATCAGAACGGGGAAGCCAACAGCAGAGACCGAGCCGAACAGTGAGCTACCAGCT
>CM052901.1:17440556-17568588 GCA_028534135.1 Potos flavus
GTAGGGATAGGGTGGCTGGGTTATGGACATTGAGGAGGGTATGTGCTATGGTAAGTGCTGTGAAATGTGTAAGCCTGAGGATCCACAGACATGTACCCTGGGGCAAATAATACATTATGTGTTAATTAAAAATCAATCAATCAATCAATAAAAAGATTTTATTTATTTATTTGGCACAGAGAGAGCACACAAGCAGGGGGAGCAACAGGCAGAGGGAGAAGCAGGCCCCAAGCTAAGCAAGGACCCTGATGTGGGACTTGATCCCAGGAACCCGAGAGAGGCTTAACCAGCTGAGACACCCAGGCGCCCCTATTTTTTTAAGTTTTTATTTTACTTATAGTTAGTTAACATAGAGTGTAATCCTAGTTTCAGATGTACAATATAGTGAGTCAACAGTTCCATATATCACCTGGTGCTCATCAAGTGCACTCCTTAATCCCCATCACCTACTTCCCCCATCCCCCCACTCCCTTCCCCTCTGATAACCATCAGTTTGTTCTTTATAGTTAAGAGTCTGTTTCTTGGTTTGTCTCTCTTTTTTTCTCCTTTGTTCATTTTGTTTGTTTCTTAAATTCTACATATGAGTGAGATTATATGGTATTCTTTCTTTGACTTATTTCACTTAGAATTATACTCTCTAGCTCCATCCATGTCATTGGAAATGGCACGATTTCATTCTTTTTTATGGCTGAATTATATATATATATATAACTAATATATCTATATATGAATATATATATGTGTGTGTGTATATATATATATATATATATATATATATATATATCCAGTGTGATTGCTGGATTGTAAGGTAGTTCTATTTTTAACTTTTTGAGAAATCTCCATACTGTTTTCCAGAGTAGCTGCATCAGTTTCCATTCCCACCAACAGTACAAAAGTGTCCCTCTTTTTCCACATCCTCACCAACACCTGTTGTTTCTTGTGTTTTTGATTTTAGCCATTCTGACAAGTGTGACGTGATATCTCACTGTAGTTTTGATTGGCATTTCCCTGATGGTGAGTGATGATGAACATCTTTTCATGTGGCTGGTGGCTTTCTGCTATTATTTTTATTATTTCCATTTTCTATTTTCTTTGAGTGCAGTTTTCTGATCTTTTTCTAGCTTCTTGAGTTAGATACCTAGATTGTTGATTTTTTTATCTTTTGTGTGTGTTTAACTATACAGTTCCCTATTATAAACACTGCTTTAACTATATCTAATAAATTTTAGTGTGCATTTCGGTATAGTTACAATTAGTTAAATGAACAGATCTTAAAAGTACAGTTTCATGAGTTTTAACAAATGAATACGCTTGTATAATCAAAACTCCCTATCACTTAGAAAGTTTCCACCTGCCCCTTTATAGTTAATCATCCCCCTTCCACTCAGAGGCAACCACTATGTTGAGTAAGGTTCAATTATGTCAATATACCACAGTTTACTTATTCATTCTCTCTTTCATGAACACTTAAATTGTTTCTGCTGTTTAGCCATTCTGAACAAAGCTGCAATGAATATGTCTGTTTATGTGTTTTTACGGACGTGTTTTAATTTCTTTTAGTAATTACTTAGGAGTAGAATTACTGGATCGTAAGGTAGGTAATATGATAGTTAATTTTATGTATTCATCTGACTAGTTCATGGAGTGCCCAGATATTTGGCTAAGCATATCTCATTGTATCTGTGAGGGTGTTTCTGGGTAAGATTACCTTTCTGAATTGATAGACTTTAAGTAAAGCAGATTGCCCTCCCTAATGTGGGTTAGTGTCAACTAATCCACTGAAGGCCTAAACAGAATAAAAAGGTGCAGGAAGGGTGAATTTGCTCTCTTTGCCTGACTGCTGTGGGTTATCAGTCTTCTCCTGCTCTCATACTAGGCCTTACACCATTGGCTTGCAGGTTCTCAGAACTACACCATCAGCTTTCCTGGGTTTCCAGCTTGCAGATGGCAGTTGGTGGGACTTCTCAGCTTCCTTAATCACGTGAACCAATTCCTTATAATAAATCTCTTTCCGTGTGTGTGTATATATATCCCGTTGTTCTGCAACCTCTGCAACATTTGATATTGACAGTCTTCTTAATTTTATCCATTTTAGTGTGCATGTAATAATACATCACTGTGGTTTTAACCTAATGACTAATGTTGTTGAGCATCATTATTAATTATTGGTAAATACTATTCTGGGAAACTTTAAGTATTAAGTCCATCTTTTATTGAGTTGCTTATTTTTATTACTAATTACTGGTAAATACTATTCTGTGAAATGTTTAAGTCCATCTTTTATTGAGTTGTTTATTTTTATTATTGATTTGTAAGAGTTCTTTAAATGTACTGAATATGAGCCATTTGTCAGTAATATATTTTGCACATATACTTTTCAGTACTGTGGCTTGTCTTTTCATTTTCTTTATGATGTCTTTGGTTTGGTTTGGTTTGATTTTCTAATGATGTCTTTTGATGTCCAGACATTTTAAATTTTTGTGAAATACAGCCATCATTTGTTTTCTTTTTTTGGTAGTGCTTTATGCATTTTAAGGACTCATTGCCTACCTTCCAGTTCACAAAGATAATTTTCTATGATTTATTAGAAGAGTTTTATATTTTTAATTTTTATATATACGTTTAAGACCCGTTTTGAGTTAATTTTTGTATATGGTGTAAGAGATGAATCAAGTCTTGTTTTTTTTTAAATATCAATATCTAGCTGTTCCAACACCTTAGTGGCTTTGTCAAAAATCATCTGATGAAACCATAAGAGACATTGAACTCTAGGAAACAAACTGAGGGTTGCTGAAGGGGAGGTTGGTGGGGGGATGGGAATAACTGGGTGATGGGCATTAAGGAGCGCACTTGATGTAATGAGCACTGGGTGTTATATGCAACTAATGAATCACTAAATTCTACTCCTGAAACTAATAATACACCATATGTTAACTAAATTAAATTTAAATAAAGAATTTTTTAAAATTATTTGGTGATATGTAAGTTGGTCTATTTCTTGATGCCATTTTGTTCCATTGATCTATTTTTCTTATGTAAGTACCACACTGTTAATTACTGTAATTTTAGTTTAGATATTAAAATCAGATAGTATAAGTTCTCCTAATTTAATCCTTTTTTATGACACTTAGGCTATTCTAGCCAAGATGCATTTCTATATAAATTATACAAATGGCCTACTTATGTATATAAAAAAGCCAGCTGAAATTTTAATCAGAATTTCATTTAGAGTAGAGATCAGTTTGTGGAGAATTCAAAGGTTAAAAATATGAAATAGTCCAAGTTGTGAACGTGTTATATACCTCAGTGTGTTTAGGTCTTCAATGTTTTGAGTGTTCAGTGTAGAAGACCTACATATTTTTCATTAAATATATGGCTATGCTTCTGATATTTTTGATGCTTTTGTAAATATTTTCTTATTTTTCATATTCTAATTATTTGTTGCAGAAGTACAATTGATGTTTAAATATTGACCTTTTATCTTGTAACTTTGTTGTTTTTCGAAGATTCCATAGGATTTATATGTAAACAATCATATCGATTGTAAAAAAAAAAACTCAACCAAACAGCAACAGTTCAACTTTCTTCTCAATCTTTGTGCTTTTTATTATTTATTGTTAAAAATCAATATTTTTCCGGGACGCCTGGATGGCTCAGTCGTTAAGTGTCTGCCTTCGGCTCGAGTCATGATCCCGGGGTCCTGGGATCAAGCCCCACATTGGGCTCCCTGTTCAGCGGGAAGCCTGCTTCTCCCTCTCCCACTCCCCCTGCTTGTGTTCCCTCTCTCGCTGTGTCTCTCTGTGTCAAATAATAAATAAAAAAATAAATAATCTTAAATCAGTATTTTTCCTTAAGATAGTTTATTATGTATAAAATATAATAAGGATAATTATGATACGTGAATAACAACATAAACTTACAAATTGCACAAAATGGAATCATAATTTTATATGCTATAATAAATATTTATTATTGTGATACCTTGATTGATCATAAGGTTTTTCTGGCTCACTCACAAAATCATTTATTGAATACTCAAAATTTATACTTTTAGCAACTTCATTTTAAATTGTTGCAACATCAATTTATAGCCCATAATAATACTGAAATAAATTTCTGGAAAATTATTTTGAAATATAAACTGTGTTATACCTAGAGCTAATGAATCTCAGAGAACAATTTTTTGTAAAAAGATCTAACTCTTCATACAATCAGTTTTCTATAAGTGTGGATTTAATTTTAAATGTAAATTTATACAACTGAGTGTTAAGTAGAATTCTAAAAATGGCCCCTAACGTGTCATGCCATAATCCCTGGAACTTGTATATATGATGAGATACCACTCTTGCGACTGTATTATATTATATGGTACCGTTGACCTTTATTCAGATGAGCCTAGTCAAATCACATGAGTACCTTACATGCAGAGAGTTTTCTCCAGCTAGTAGCAGAAAGGGAAGTCAAAGAGACTTGAAGCATGTGGGGGATTTGAAATGAGAGGTCCCTGTTGCCAGATCTGATGTAGTGAGAGCACATGTAAGAAGTCGATTTTTTTTCCCCCCGACACTGGTATGAGGGATGGGGGCACATTGGTGATAATTAAGCTCCATCTCCTGGGAGAATCCACATAAATTATGTGGAATTTCTTTTTAAAATGACTTGTCTTTTTTCCTCCATTAATTTATTTATCCAATCACTTATTTATACCAGTAAGGACTTATATTTATTTTATATTTTGTATCATAATCCAGTACTATGTTATTTACTTTGTGGCCATTGGGAGCTCTTTCAGATTGGCTTCCTTACTTTTTGATACTGCAAGATGCTCCAGACTCAGTTGTATTTTCCCTGACACATTTTTTTAAAAATAGTGAATTAAATCCATTCACATTTATTGATATGACTGGTAGGTTTAATTTCAACTCTGTCATGCTATTTTATTTTGTATTTACTATGTGAATCAGTCAGGGTTAAACCAGACAAGTGGATTAAGTAGAATGTAAGTGTGCATGCATTGTGTATGTGTAGAGAGACTTATTATAAGAATCAGGTTATTCAATTTTGGGGGTGGCTAAGCAAGCTTGAAATCCATAGGGTAGACCAAAGTTATCCACAGGCAGAATTTCATCTGTCTTTTAGAGAAACCTTAGCCTTGCAATTGATTTAATTAGGCCCATTTAGATTATCAGGATTATCTCCCTTACTTAAAGTCAATGGATTAAAGGCTTTAATTGCATCTGCAAGATCTTATTACAGCAATACCTAGATTAGTGTTTGATTGAATAACTAACTGGAGACTGTAACCTAGCTAAATGGACATATCACAAGAATAACCATGCTGTGGGTATATTGACTGTGTTTTTCTATGTGGTCTCTCTTTTTTTCCTCTTCATATTTGGGCAAGTTTGTAGCTTGTTCCAGTGCTTACCTTGATACTACTAACCTTTTATAATACCCTTACTCTCCTTCTGCTATCTCATTTATCTGATTTACTCTTTATTTGTTGTCTTTTTATACCCACACATTCCCTATGCAACAATAAAATAGAATATTTAAAAGTATAATCAAAAGAAAAACTCCAGGGGTGCCTGGATGGCTCAGTCGGTTAAACATCCAACTCTTGATTTCAGCTCAGGTCATGATCTCAAGGTCGTGAGATCGAGCCCCGTGTTGGGCTCCATGCTCAGCATAGAGTTTGCTTGAGTTTCTCTCTCTCCCTCTCACTCTGCCCCTCCCTCTGCTCTTTCTTTCTCTCTCAAAATAAATAAATAAATCTTAAAAAAAAAAAAGTTCCAGAAATAAAAGTAGACTTGGATCTTCTCACTGATATGAGTCACCATATACCTGGAAAAACTGATCCAGTATAGTTAACACTGAAAAATATCCCAGTGCAACTATTAGACTTTAAAGGTAAAGAAATAATGCTCAGGACAAAAAAATGAAGTAGCTTCAAATAAATGTAAATCACCTTAACATCAGACTTCCCAATAGCAACATGGAAAGCAAGCAAACAGCAGAGTTGCATTTTCAAGAAACTGAAGGAAATACAGCGTGAGTCAAAGATTTTACATCCAGCCAAGCTGTCCTTCAATGGCCAATTACGACATAACCATCATTTCTATGATGATCTTGTCTTCAATTACTTCCCTGAATTCAGTCAATTCTTGTTTCACATCTTTCTGTTTTAATGACCGCTTAATATGTGCAGATTGTTGTATATCAATTACACCTAATAAAGCTGTTAAAAAATAAAAATAATGAATTTTCAATTTAAAGGTTTTTTTTTTTACTATTTTGTGATGTATTACAATTTTCTTTTGTCTCATGCTTAATTTGGAGAGAAATTTTCATATCACTGAAATATTTTTATCTTAATTTTCTTTTTTTTTTGGTGTTTTTTTAAAATTTTTATTTCATTTTTTCAGTGTTCCAAGATTCATTGTTCATGCACCACACCCAGTGCTCCATGCAATACGTGCCCTCCTCAATACCCACCACCAGGCTCACCCAACCCCCTAGCTCCCTCCCCTCCAAAACCCTCAGTTTGTTTCTCAGAGTCCACAGTCTCTCATGTTTCGTCTCCCCCTCCGATTTTTCCCAATTCACCCTTCCTTTCCTTCTCCCAATGTCCTCCATCTTTTTCCTTATGCTCCACACGTAAGTGAAACCATATGATAATTGACTCTCTCTGCTTGACTTATTATTTTAATTTTCTGATTTTGTTCACAGTAGCTTTGTATGAATATCACAGCCATTTTCTATTCATTTTTAATACATTTTTAAACAATGTGTTTCTCTGGAGAGCAATAATGGTTGCATTAGAACATAGAGGCTAATTGGGTGTTTTGATTCTAGAGTGCCCTTTTCTGTGGTGCAAAGAAGTGGGATTTTTTTATTTTTGGTTTTGGTGGTGGTGTTGATAATGATGGTGATGACAATTGTGGCATGTTTTCTGATTCTGACATTTTTTGTTGTTTCTGCAGGATTTTTAACTTTTCCCTCTCCTTCTCTTCCTCACCAAGTTTCTATGGGGTACTCCTTTTCCAATTTGTCCCTTCTCCCCAGAAGAGGTAACTTCCTGAGTCTTCTTTCTGTGGTCCCAGGAACTTTTTTTTTTTAATTAAAATTTTATTTTGAGATAATTGTAGATTCATATGTATTTGTAAGAAATGATACAGAGATCCTGTGTACCCCTTATCCAGTTTCTCCCAATGGTAATATCTTGAAAAAACAGAAAATCATCACAACCAGGATACTGATTTAGGTACCGTCAAAGTACAAAACATCAACACCACAATGATCATTCACGTCGTCCTTTTATATTCACTCCCCTCCTACCCCTCCTCACTTCTTGGCCCTTGGCAACCACTAATATGTTTGCAATTTTTATAATTTTGTCATTCTAAGAATGTTATATAAATGGAAAACATGTAACTTTTGGGATTGTCTTTTTTTTGCGCAGCATAATTCTCTGGATGTTCATGCAGGTGGTTGTATCATAGTTTGTTCCTTTTTATTGCATGAATGTACAACAGTTTAATGACTTACTCATTGAAGGATATCTGGGTTGTTTTCAATTTTGGGCTATCACAAATAAAGTTGCTATAAACATTTGTGTACACATCTTTGTGTGGACGTAAGTTTTAATTTTTCTGGAATAAATGCTCAGGAGTATGATTGCTGGTTATATAGCAACTATATGTCTAGTTTTTAAAGAGAACATCGAGCTGTTTCCCAGAGTGGCTGTACATTCCCACCAGCAATATATGAGAGATTCAGTTTCCCTGCATTCTTGACAGCATTTGGTATTGTTATCATGTTTTATTTTAGCTGTTCCGATATGTAGGTAGTGATATCTCTTTGTGTTTTAATGTTCACTATACAAATGCCTAATGATGTTGAATATTTTTTCATGTATAATGTTAGCTGTAGGTTTTTCATAGATGTTCTTTATCAATAAAGTTGAAGAAATTATTCTCTATTTCTTATTTTTCTAAGAGTTTTTTTTTTTTTACTATGAATGAGTGTTGAAATTTGTCATGTTTTTTATGCATTGATTAATATAATCATATGATTTTTCTTCTTTAGCTTTTAGGTTGATCACATTGGTTACTTTTCAAATATTGAACTGGCCTTTCAGCCCTGTATTAAATTCCACTTGGTCATGGTGTATAATTTCATAATGTGCTGATGAATTCTATTTGCTATAATATTTTGAGGATTTTTATGTCTATATTCATGAAGGATATTTGTCTGTGGTTTTCTTTTTTGTGTTGTCTTTGTCTGGTTTTGGTATCAGAATACTGCCAGCTTTATGAAAAGTGGAATATTTTCTGGAATAGATCATATAGAATTGTTGCTATTTTTTCTTTAAACATTTGGTAGAATTCTCCACTTAAAGCACTAGGGCTTGGAGATTTTCCTTTATTGAAAATGTAAAAATACGATCCAATTTCCTTAATTGTTATAGAGCTATTCAATTATCTATTTTGCATTCTGTGAGTTGTGGTTGTTTTGTGTTCTCTGATGAACTGGTCCATTTTTTCTAAGTTTTCAAATGTATATGTGTAGATTTTTTCATACCATTCCCTTTTATACTTTTTATGTCTGCAGGGTATAAAATGCTATCCCTTGTTTCATTCCTGATATTGGTAATTTGTGTCTTTTCTCTTTGTTTTTATCAGTATTGCTACAAGTTTGTCACTTTCACTGATATTTTAAAAGAACCAGTTCTTCATTTTATTGATTTTCTCTATTTTCTATTTCAAGATAATTGATTTCTACTTTTATTTTTATTATTTTCTTCTTTCTGCTTGCTTTGGAAATATTTTGCTCTTCTTTTTCTATTGTCTTGAGGTGGGAATTTAGATTATTGATTTGAGATATTTCCTCTTTTCTAATGTAAGCATTTAGTGCTATATATTTCCCTTTCAGCCCCATTTTAGCTGTGTCCCACAAATCTTCATATATCATATTTTCATTTTTATTCAGTTCCATGTATTTTTGTATTTTGTATTTTTCTTTTAAATTTTCCTTGAAACTTCCTCCTTGGCTCATGGATTATTTAAAAGTTTGTTGATTCTCACTTACGTGTGGAGCATAAGGAAAAACATGGAGGACATTGTGAGAAGGAAAGGAAGGGTGAATTGGGGGAAATCAGAGGGGGAGATGAACCATGAGAGACTGTGGACTCTGAGCAACAAACTGAAGGTTTTGGAGGGGAAGGGGTGGGGAGTTGGGTGAGCCTGGTGGTGGATGTTGAGGAGGGCACGTATTGCATGGAGCACTGGGTGTGGTACATGAACAATGAATATTGTAACACAAAAAATAAAATAAAAGTATTTGGGGAAAAAAAGTATTTGGGAAAAATAAATAAATAAAAGTTTGTTGATTACTTTCCAAGTGTTTAGAGATTTTCCTATTATCAATCTTCATTTATTTCTATGTTCTTTTCCATTGTAGTTGGAAGACACATCTGTATGATTTCAACTCTTTTAAAATGTGTTGAAATTTATTTTGTGGCACAGAATATTGCATATCTTGGTGTATGTTCTATGGACACTTGAAAAGAACATGTATTCTAGTGTTGGATGTAGCATTCTATAAATGTTGATTGGATCCTGATGGTTGATAGTACTGTTGAGTTCTTCTATATCCTTGTAGATTTTCTGTCTAATTGTTCTGCAATTATTGAAAGAGGGATGTTGAAATCTCCAACTATAGCTGTGGATTTATTTGCTTCTCCTTTCAGTTCTATTATTTTTTACTTCATGTATTTTGCAGGTTCATTGTTTGGTGCATGCACATTTAGGACTGCTTCGTCTTCTTGGTGGATTGACCATTTTATCATTATATAATGTCACTCTCTGGTAAAGTTTTGGCTCTGATGTCTACTTTATCTAACACGTGTAAAGTAAAAAATTTGAGTTGCCCACAGTACATGTTTCCAGCAACACAAGGCTCTGTCTTCTTGTTGCAGGTGTCATACAGTTGATGATCAAAGGATAGAGATACTGCAGGAAGCTCTGGTTCTCAGGACAGTTGGATGGAGTTTGAATCCCAACTCTGGCGCCTGTTAGTGGGGCAGCCTCAGGCAAGTCACTTAACACTTTTAATCTCTTTCTCCCTTTTTTAGAATGAAGAAGGTAGATTCTATCAGAATGAGTTGATTTTAGGATTTAAGATGATAATCTATGTGAGAAACATACAGATATGTACTAGGAGCAATAAATATATAGTTGCTCTTAGTACAACAAACTAAGCTATCAAAATTAAAGTATTTTCTCTTTGAAAGACACCAAAAAGAATATTAAATGGCAAACCACAGATTAGGAGAAAGCATATACAAAACAAATATCTGACAAAAGAATTCTATCTAAAAAACATAAAGATCTTTTATAACAATAAAAAAGGCAAACTTTTAACAGATACTTCATAAAGGAGATAATATGGGAATGGCAAATAAACATATGGAAAGATGTTCAACACTCTCCAAAATAGCTGAAATTCAAAGACTGTTAATAAGAAATGGTAGCAAGGATATGGAGAAACAGGCAACCTCATTAATTGCTAGAGGGAATGTTAAGTGGTACAACCACTGTAGAAAAAAGTTTGAGAGCATTTTACAAAGTTGAACATACACTTATTCTACAGATCTGCACTTAAACTCCAAAGTATTTACCTAAAAGACATGAAAATGTATGCACAAAGACTTGTACATAAATATGTGTAGCACCTTTATTCATAATAACAAAAAAAAAACCTGGAAACAACTCAAATGTCCATCAACAGGTAAATGAATAAACACATGTCTTTATATCCATGCAATGAAATAATCAGTAATTAAAAGAAACATACTACTGAAACGTGCAACAGGATAGATGAATCTCAGAAACGTTTTGCTGAGTGAAGAAGCAAGAAACGGAGGAATGTGTACTGTATAATTTCATTTATATACAATTCTAAGAAAAGCAAACTATAGTGAAAGGGTGCATATCAGTGATTGCCTAGAGTTAGGTGTGAAGGAACTGACTGCATGAGAGAACAAGGTAATTTGAGTGCCAGGAAGAGATGGAAATGTCCCATATTTTAATCGTATTGGTTAATCAGGTGAATACATTTGTCAAAACTCATCAAATTGTACCCTTTAAATGAGTACATTTTATTTTATGTAACTTATAATTCAATAAACTTGATTTTTTAAAAATGAGCAAAATACTTAAACAGGCACTTCTCAAAAAAAAAAAAATATATATATATATATATATATCCAAATGGCCCATAGGACATATGAAAAGGTGCTCAACATCAATGCTTGTCAGGTAAATGCAAATTAAACCCACCAATGAGTTATAACTGAATGATCATAAGAATGAATAATACTAAAAACACTGACAGTAGCAAGTGTCAGCATGAAGGTGTAGCAACTATAACTTTTATATATTGCTGGCATAGGTAAAAATTATTTCAACTGCTTTGTAAAACCGTTTGGCATAAAATATTGAAATTACCCATATGTCTACCCTATGGTGCAGGTAATTACACTCCTAGATATATTTCCCAAAATAAATGAGAATATGTGTCAAAAAAAAATAGGTACAAAAATGTTCTCAGTTGTGTTAGTCATAATAGCCCCAAACTGAAAGCAACTCAAAATTCCATTAGCGGTACATGGGATAAATGTTAAATTTATACAGTAGAATACCACACAGAAATGCAAAAATAGACTACTAATCGATGCAACAATATGGATAAATCTCATTAAAATATATTAAGTGAAAAGCAAAAACAAAGACTACATACTGTATGATTCTATGAGCATTACATTAAAAATAGGCAAAACTAATCTATGATGATAGAGGACAAAGTAGTGGTTTTTGATGGGGATAACTGAGTGGAAGGGAGCACCACAAGCCTGCTGAATGCTGCAAATGTTCTGTATCGTGGTCTAGTGGTAGTGACAAGGTGTTAACATGTATAAAAATTCATTAAGCTGTATACTTAAGATTTGTGCATTTTATTATATGTAAGTTATACTTCAATAACACACTCAAGAATGCAAATACAATAAACAATTTAGTAAAAGGACAAGGGTTTTCAAATTAGACCTTGAAAACCAAATTCTGTACACTTTAAAAGAGGCGCTTTGCATAAAGCACAGAGAAAAGTCAAAAGCAAAAGTCTGGGAAAAGATATATACCATGTAAGCACTAACTGAAAGAAAAGTGATACAGTTATATTAGTATGATTCAAAATATACTTAAGGAAAGAGGGATATTACATAATGACAAAGGGTAAATTTAACAAAGGAAATTCCAGGAAGAAATGAAAATCATTAATTTGTATGGACATAATACATCTTCAACAGGGAGCTAGAAAAAAATCATAAACTTTGTGCACACAACTTCACATCTTCATATATACATATATATGTATATAATACCATCTGCAAAAATTACGGAAAACACACTACATTCAAGACCTCACAGAATACTTGCCCAAAGAGACCATATGTTGAGTGATGAAGCAAGTTTCAATAATTTTTTTAAAGATTGAAAAAATAAAATAAATTAATTTTAAAAAAAGATTGAAATAACATAAGAGAGATTCTGCTACCAAAATGGAAATAAACTAGAAAACTAGAAACCAGTAAGAGATAAATAACCAAAAAAAATCCTAAATGTTTGGAAATTAAGCAACACCTTACAAATAACCCAGGAATCAAAATATTTCAGTGGAAAATCAAAAATATTTTAAACTGGATGATAAAAGGTATACAAACTATAAAAATGTAGGATTCAGCTAAATCAGTTTCCAATCAGAAGATTATAGATTTAAGTGGATGCACTAAAATGAAAAAGGTTGAACTTCAGTGTTCTAATCTTCCAGGTAAAAAAGGCCAGTAAAAATATCAACCTAAAGAATGTAGAAGACAGAAAATGATAACAAGAATAGAGGTCACTGCAATAGAAAGTCAATGTACAATAAAAAAAGTTTTTCAGTATAAAATTTGTCCCTTAAAAACATAGAAATGATAAACCCATAGCAAGACAGGACAAGACCTAAAAGAACACTAATCACTAATAATAGGAATAAAAAGTATATATCTATAGGTTTTACATACATTAAAATAATAGAGGAAGTTATGAAAACTTTATATCAGTACTTATGATAGTTTAGATAAAACGGACAAATTCTTTCAAAAAACACCACTTACCAATACTGCCATTACAAGAAATAGAAAATATGGGTAGTCTTATCTATTGAAGAAAGTGACTCTGTTGTTAAAACCTTTTTCACAAAGAAAACTCTGGGCCCAGATGGTTTCATAAATTAAGTATTTCAGATGTTAAGAGAAAAAAATGACACCATTATAAAACATATTGTCTCAAAAATAAAGGAGGAAATAACACTTACCAATTCATTTTATGAAGTCAGCATTATCCTTTTTCTTTTAAGATTATTTATTTATTTATTTGACAGACAGAGACAGCCAGAGAAGGAACACAAGCAGGGGGAGTGGGAGAGAGAGAAGCAGGCTTCACACTGAGCAGGGATCCCAATGTGGGGCTCGATCCCAGGACCTTGGGATCATAACCTGAGCCGAAGGCAGCCACTCAGGTGCCCTGAAGTCAGCATTATCTTAATACTAAAACCAGACAGAGATAGATAATAGACCATTATTCTTTATAAACATAAATGCAAAAATTCTTAACAAAATATTAACATATTGAATCTAGCAATACAAAAAAAGCATAACATATATGACAAAGTGGGTTTTATCTTGCAAATGCAAGATTGGTTTAACATTTGAAGATCAATGTAAGTTATCATATTAATGGGATAAAGGAGAATAGCTATATGATAGTCTTAACATTTGCACAAAATGCATTTGATAAAATTCAGTACCAATATCTCAGAAAGTAAAAATAGAAAAGAACTTCTTCAACCTGATAAAGGACACCCACACAACACCTAAACCCAGTATCATAGCTAATGGTGGAAGACTGAATATTTCCCCCCAAATATCAGGAACAAGGCAACAATGTCCACTCTCACCACTTTTATTCAGAATTGTATTGAAAGACCTAGCCAGCACAATAAGGCAAAAGAATGAAATGAAAGGAATTCAGATTAGAAAGAAGTCAAAACTGTTTATTTGCAGACATGATTATGCTCAGAGAAAATTTAAGGGAATCTGATTTAAAAAATAGCTACAAGAACAAATAAGTGAATTTAGCAAAGTCACTGTATAAAAGGCTAATATACAAATATTGATTGTATTTTTGTATTATAACAATAAAAAAGAGAAAATGACATTAAGAAAATAATTCCATTTACAATAGCATCTAAATATAAAAACATTTAGGGGTAAATTTTACAAAATATTTTATAAGATCTGTACAATGAAAACTACAAAACACTGTACAGAGAAACTACAGAAGAAACAAATGTAATAATGTGACAGGTTCATGAATGGGAAGACTCAATATTGAAAAACATCAATTCTTCCCAATTTGATCTACACATTTAATGTAATAGCATTTGAAATTCCAGCAGGTTTTTGGAAATTGACAAGCTGACTTTAAAATGTATATGAAACGTAAAAAATATATATGAAGAATCAAAGAACATAGAATAACCAAGATAACAAAGGAGGAGGAGAAAGAAGAGGTAGAGGAAGAGGGAGAAGGAGAGAATCATTACTTCATCTACCACCACCAAGCTGGAGTACTTACACTGCTAGATAGAAACAATTAATGCAATGCTATAGCAACTAAACAGTGTGCTATTGGTGAAACCACAGATGAACAGATGAGTGGAAAAGAATAAAGGGTCGTGAAACAGTTCTACATATGCAGTGATTTGTTTTATGACAGAGGTATTATTACCCCTCAGTGGTGAAATGATAATGTTGGGCCAAGTGAAGATCCATATGGAAAAATTAACCTTGACCTCTACCTCACATTATACATAAACATTAATTCTAGAAAAAACCCAGAAGAATTTTTCATTACATTCAGGGAGACAAATTTTTCTTCAACGGGCACAAAACCCAAAAAGGACATATTGATAAATTAGACTTTATTACAGCTAAGAATATCTTTTAACCAAAAGACAAGATAAAAATAGAGTGAAATGGCCCACCAGACTGGAAGAAGATATTCATACATATTGACAAATATCCAGAACATATAAAGAACTCCTACATATCAATAAGAAAAAGATTGGCAAACCAACATTTTTTAATAATTGACACACAAAAAGTTGCTCTCAACGTTATTATTCATCAGAGAAACATAAAACAAAAAAGAGATTACCTACCCTATCCCTTTCCCAATCAGAATGGCTAAAATTAGAAGTACCAGTAATACTGTTACTGAGGATGTGAAGCAACTTGAACACTCATACATCACTGGCAGAAGTGTAAATTTGATGGAATATTCTTTGATTATGCAGATATATGTACATGTAAAAGTCTGTCAAGGTGTGCATTTGAAATTTGTGCATATTACTATCTATAAATTACATCTCAATAAACAAATAATCAGACAAAAATTAGAAAAGACATGAGACATAGGAGAAATTTGAACAAAAAATGTATATTTGCTCGTATGAAGGAATTAGTATTAATTTGGTAGGTATGAGAACAGTATTGCAGTTATGTTTTGTTAAAAGTCCCTATCTTTTAGAGATGCATCCTGAAAATTTTGTAGATAAAATGACATGATGTATGGAATTTACTTCAAAAAAATCCAGCTTGGGTGAGAGGGAGTAGACGGGAATACACATAAAGTGAGATTAAGCATGTGCTAATAATTACTGAAACTGGATGATGGGTAAAATGGGTTTCATCACACTCTCTACTTTTAATTTGATTGAACTTTTCCATAATAAAAAAAATCCTTATTTTAAAAAAGCATAAGCTTTATGGTCATGCCAAGATCCCCTACTGATCAGTGTGTTAATATAGAAAAGTTGCTTAACCTCTCTGAACTGCTGTCACCCCACTTTTAAATGGGGATACTTATATAACCTGCCTCAAAGAAACTGGAAGGCTTAGTTAGGTAAGACCCTGTAGTTAAGCACTCAGAATATAGTAAGTGCTCAGCACTTCCTGATTCCCTTAGCTTCTCCTTTTTTACCAGGCTAGTCCCCAATTTCCTGATGAACACAGATGGCATCTGCTTTTGGTCTTTTGTTCTCTGTGGGACAGTGTTTTCTAAACATATCTCAACATGATAAAGGCCATATATGTAAAACCCACACCTAACGTCATACTCAGTGGTGAAAAACTGAGACCTTTTCCTCTAAGATTAGGAACAAGACAAGGATGTTCATTCTCATCATTTTTATTCAACATAATACTGGAAGTCCTAGCTACAGAAATCAAACAAGAAAAAGAAATAAAATGTATCCAAAATGGTAAGGAAGAAGTAAAACTATCACTATTTACAGATGACACGATACTATATACAGAAAACCCTAAAAACTCCACCAAAAAACTATTAGAAGTAATAACTGAATTCAGTAAGGTCACAGGATACAAAATTAACATACAGAAATCTGTTGTGTCTCTATACACTAATAACAAAGTAATGGAAAGAACAATTAAGAAAACAATTCCATTAATAATGCACCAGAAAGAATAAAATACCTAGGAATAAACTTAACCCAGGAGGTAAAAGACCTATACTCTTAAAACTATAAACCATTCATAAAAGACGTTGAAGACAACACAAACAAGTGGAAAGATATTCCATGCTCATAAATTGGAAGAATTAATATTGTTAAAATGTTCACACTACCCAAAGCAATCTACAGATTTGGTCCTTATCAAAATTCGTATGGAACCACAGAAGACCCCAAATAATCAAAGCAATTTCAAGAAAGAAGAACAAAGGTAGAGGCATCACAATCCTAGATTTACAGATCTACTACAAAGCTATAGTAATCAGTAATCAAAGCAATAAAGAACAAGCACAAAAATAGACACCTGGTCAATAGAACAGAATAGAGAGCCTAGAAATAAGCCCATGCTTATATGGTCAATTAATCTATGACAGAGAAGGTAGGAACATATAATGGGGAAAGACAGTATCTTCACTAAATGGTGCTGGGGGAGGGGCGCCTGGGTGGCTCAGTGGGTTAAGCCTCTGCCTTCAGCTCAGGTCATGATCTCAGGGTCCTGGAATCGAGCCCCGCATCGGGCTCTCTGCTAAGCAGGAAGCCTGCTTCCCCCTCTCTCTCTGCCTGCCTCTCTGCCTACTTGTGATCTCTCTCTGTCAAATAAATAAAAATAAATAAATGGTGCTGGGAAAAGTGGACAGCTACATGTAAAAGAATTTCACTGGACCAGTTTCTTACATCATATACAAAAATAAACTCAAAATGGATTAAAGACCTAACTGTGATATCTGAAACCATAAAACTCGTAGAAGAAAACATGGGCAGTTATCTCTTTGACATCAGCCTTAGCAATATATTTATCGATATGTCTCCTCAGGCAAGGGAAACAAAGGCAAAAATAAACTTTTGGAAATACACGAAAGTAAAAAGCTTTTTAGAAAGTGAAAGAAGCCATCAACAACATGAAAAGGAAGCCTACTGAATGGGAGAAGATATTTGCAAATTATATATCCAAGAAGTGGTTAATATCCAAAATATATAAAGAACTTACACAATTCAACATTAAAAACAAATAATCTGGTTAAAAAATGGGAAGAGACTGGGGTGCCTGGGTGGCTCAGTTGGTTAAGCATCTGCCTTCGGCTCAGGTCATGATCCCGGGGTCCTGAGATGGAGCCCCACACCAAGTCCCACGTCGAGCCCCTCCCTGCTGAGCAGGGAGTCTGCTTCTCCCTCTCCTTGTACCCCTCTCCCCTCTGCTCGTGCTCTCTCTCTCGCTCCTTCTCTCACTCTCAAATAAATAAAAATCTTTTTTTTTTAATGGGAAGAGGACCTAAATAGACATTTTTCCAAAGAAGACATGCAGATGGCCAACAGACACATGAAAAATTGCTCAACAGGGGCACCTGAGTGGCTCAGTCAGTTAAGTGTCTTTCTTTAACTCAGGTCTTGGGGTCCTGGGATGGAGCCCCATGTCAGGCTCCCCACTCAGCAGGGAGCCTGCTTCTCCCTCTGCCCTCCCCTCTCTGCTTCTCACTCTCTCTCATGTTCTCTCCTGAATAAATAAATAAAATCTTTAAAAATGCTCAGCAAAACTAATCAACAGGGAAATGCAAATCAAAACCACAATGAGCTATTATCTAACACCTGTTATAATGGCTGGTATCAAAAAGACAAGAAATAACAACTATTGGGAAGGATGTGGAGAAAAGGGAATCCTTGGGTACTGTTGGTAGGAATGTAAATCAGTGCATTCATTGTGGAAAACAGCATGGAGGTTACTCAAAAAATTAAAACTAGAAATCCCATATGATCCAGTAATTCCACTATTAGGTATTTACCCAAAGAGAATGAAAACACGAATTCAAAAAGATATGTGCACCCTTTTTTTTTTTTTGCAGCATTATTTACAATAGCCAAGATATGGAAGCAACCTAACTGTCCATTGATACATGAACAGATAAAGATGTGATAGACAGATAGATATAATGGAATATTGACTCACCCATAGAAAAAGAATGAGATCTTGCCATTTGTGACAACGTGGATGGATCTAGAAGGAGTATGCTAAGTAAAATAGGTCAGACAGAGAAAGATAAATACCATATGAGTTCACTTATATGTGGAATCTAAAAAACAAAACAAATGAACAAACAAAAAAGCAGAAACAAACCCGTAAATACAGAGAATGAACTGGCCAGAGGGGAGGGGAGGGGAGAAGAGGATGGGCAAAATGGTTGAAAGGGAGTGAATGGTACAGAATTCCAGTTATGGAATGTATAATTCACAGGGACGAAATATATACCATAATGGTAGCTACAATTGTAGTGAGCATAGCGTCTTATATAGAGTTGTTGATCACTATGTTGTGCACCTGAAAGTAATGTAATGTAAGTAATGTAAGTCCGCTATACTTCAGTTAATTTTAAAAAGACATATTGAGGGATGCCTGAGTGGCTCAGGCAGTTAAGCATTGGACTCTTGATCTCAGCTCAGGTCATGATCTCAGGGTCATGAGATCGAACCCCCCCCCCCCCATTGGGCTCTGTGCTGGGCGTGGAGTCTGCTTGGGATTCTGTCTCTTCCTCTCCCCTACCCCTCCCTGCGCCCTCTCTCTAATAAAAAAAAAAAAAAAAAAAAAAAGACACACTGACACACTCCTCCACCTGAGGGCTTTAGAAGACCTAGAGTGTGGGGGTATGGGGAGGAGAAGGAGATGCAGCAAGTAATATCAGCCTGCTGGGATTCCTGGAAAAAAATACCCTTATAGCTCACAAAGCCCTGGGTAGAGTAGGTGCCTAAAATGTGCTTAAGGGCTGAGGGAGTAGGTGGGGGAACTGGGGATCAGCCTTTGTTTTGTTTCCCCACATTTTTTTTAGTACAGTTGACACACAATGTTACATTAATTTCAGGTGTGCAACATAGTAACTCAGTGAGTTTATACATTATGCTGTGCTGGCTACAAGTGTAGCTACAGTCTGTTACCATACATCACTATTACAATATCATTGGCTATATTCCTTATGCTGTGCCTTTTATTTCTGAGACGTAATCATTCCATAACTGAAAGCCCATATCTGAAGGTGGACATGGCAGAGGTGGAGGAATGTATGATAACACTGATTCCCTTCCCCCCACTGGCTCCAAAGCCCACCTGACCCAAACTCAAAGTATTTAATGCTCTTCCTTGTTTTTTTCTGATTCTACACCATATAATTACCAGTGGAAGTTGCTACAATTTATGACACCATGATTAAAAACATGAACACCATTTCTGCTACTAACTAGCTCTGTGAGTTGTTTGACCTTTCTGAACCTCACTTTATTTGTCTACTTCAAAAAATCGCTGTAAGATTAAATTTTAAAAATACATGTAAAATCCTCAGCTCAGTCCTGGCATGTGGTAAGCACTCAGTAGCACCTTTTGGTGCATTAGGGTCTGTAGGCCAGGGGCTTTACACATGCCATCTCTATTGATCTACACTCCTCGACTCCCTTTCCATGTTCTACCAGCCTGGCCAGGCACCCAGTTACCCTTGGGTGCCTTAGACGCCCCCTGCCCACCTCTTTCTTTCCCTTCAAACATAACCGCTCAATTTCCTATACCCTAGTCATTACTTCTTTTCTTTTCTCCACAAGGTGGCACCAGAGAACGCAAGGAGCCAAAGAGCTGAGCGGAAACTTTAAAGAGGCTTATGAATTCTGAGCAGTTTCCTGGAGAACTCAACGAGAAGGTCTTATGCCAGAAGAGGTTTTGTTTCTTGTCTGTTTGAAGCCAAGTCAGGCTACTGCCCTGCCCATACTTTTCTTTCATCCTTCCCTAACCTTTCCTTTCCAGCTTTTGGGCCGGGAGGTCTTTAAGACAAGTATGCCTCGGAAATCCTTTCCAAAGGTTCTCTGAATCCTCTTAATCCCCTCTGCCAGGAGACAGCTGCTCCACCCACACTTCTAATCTCTCCCTGTTTCCCCAAATTCACTCACTGGTACTTCCTGGAAGATGTCCCACTGAGGTACAGGTCAGTGAGATGGGGAGTAGCAGAAGGGAAGATAGATAGCTATGGTTGGTTAGATTTTCAAGTCATTTTGGCTCGGGAATCCTCAAAATTCTACAGTTTGAGCATTTTATCTTATACGCTAGAACATTATTGGAATAAAATGCTATCCAAAGGGGCGCCTGGGGGGCTCAGTCGGTTAAGCATCTGCCTTCGGCTCAGGTCATGATCCCAGGGTGTTGGGATGGAGTCCCGCATTGGGCTCCTTGCTCAGCAGGAAGCCTGCTTCTCCCTCTCCCACTGCTGCTCTCCCTGCGTGTGCTCTCTCTCTGACAAATAAATAAATTTTTTTAAAAAATGTGATCCAAAGATAAGACAGATCATTAGTGGGTTTCAGGGTGGTGGGAGAGAATCAAGAAAATAGCCCTGAGAAAAAGAGGTGGATAGAGAGTACTTAAAAGGCTTCCATTTCTACAGCCATAAAATGGTGACCATAATAGTTGCTATCTTATACAAAAGGTTCTTATAAATAATAAAAGAATTACTCCTTGCAAAGCAGTTGTAACAATACCTGGCATGTAGAAAGTGCTATTTTAATTTTATTTTTTAAGATTTATTTATTTGAGAGAGAGTGGGGGCAGAAGAAGAAGGAGAGAGAGAATCTCAAGCAGACTCCCTGCTGAGCACAGAGCCCAAGTGGGACGAGATCTCACAACCCTGAGATCGTGACCTGACCCGAAATCAAGAGTTGGACGCTTAATTGGCTGAGCCACCCAGGGGCCCCAGAAAGTACTATTTTAATGTATAGAATTGTAATACTACGATTATCTCATTATTACCAGTCCTTGGTCACACTGAAGCCCTCCAGAGAGGCTGCTTTAGGAGGCTGACCTTTTCCTGGTTCTCAGTTACTTCAGGGACTTCAGGTTCCTACTCACCATGAACACTTTCTGATACATCACAGGGTCTATGACATCCTCCTTTAAAATGTCCTTGTTGATGAACCGCCTCTTTTAGCTAAACTCAATTGGCAGCAAGAGGGCTGGGGATGAATAAGCAGAGAGGTATCTCAAAAAGCCAACAAATGGCCTATCATTGGGACCAGCCCACTGGTAGATGTCAGAGTGAGGAACTGTTAACACCAACAAAAGACCTAGAACCTTCTCCCTGATCCCATTTCCCCCATTCTTTCTGGTTAGTAACTCTAGCCATTGGACTCTGCAGCAGCTTCCCATGCTGGCCTGAGTGATTCTTTCCTCACCCCACCACACCACATCATCATGCGCTGCTTTCTGTGACTCGACTGTTTATTTCCAGGAGGTTGAGAAATGTGCAATGTTTAAAGTCATACAGTAAAAACCATCATCTTAACAGAAAATGCTTCAACCAAGAGGTGGGAGGACACTTGCTTAAAGTCACAATGCCAGTGTGTTCCTTTCTCTCCAAAGACTCTAGGCTCCTTGAGGGCAGGGACCATAATTTCTACTTGATTAGTATTTCTCTCTATATAGTGTCTTATCTGGTGGAAGGCCTTGGGTGTAGTCACATACTCACTGTCTATGCCCGACCCAAGAGTAAATACCTATGACTGGTATCTGACTGAATCTCTAGCTTTGATCTCCTATTGAACCATAACTATGGCAGCTGATGAGCCCTCTCATGATACAGAGATCCAACATGATACATCATGATACAGAGATCCATATCATCAGACATGGCCTGTCACAGGCTGAGTCTTAAGCCTGACCTACAGACTGTGACCTAACTCTGGGATATACTTAATATCCTACACTGACCACAAAATGAGTGCTCAGCATTGATACTGACAGAGCTCCAACTCTGACCACAGACTGAGGCTCTAACTTGGTCACAGCCTGAGATTTGATCTTGGAAACCAACCCAGCTATAATTTCCACAGACTTAGCACTAATCAGAAAATGACCCCAACACTGGCAAGAGAATGACTACTAAACTTGGCTTCGTACAGAGACAAAAACATGTACAGAGACTGAACTCTCAACTTGGCCAAAGACTGTGCCTTAATCCTGGCCAAGAAGTGAAACCAAATCATCTACAAAACTTGAGGATATATTCTGACCACATCATATGCTCTAATCCTGCCCACAGAACCCTGAACATAGCCACAGCCTGAGATTTAACTCTGTTCAAAGCTCAAATTATGAACCTGGCCAGAAACTGGGTTCATAAATCTGACCACAGAATAAGCCACTGAACCTGAGACAGACTAAGCCTCATCACTGGCCACAGATTTGGCCCTAAATCTTATAGCTTCTAACTTCTTGAACTGAGTCTCTGGCCACAGACTGAATTCTTTTTTTTTTTTTTTTTAATTTTATTTTATTTTTCCCCAAATACTTTTATTTTATTTTTTCAGTGTTACAAGATTCACCATTTATGTACCACACCCAGTGCTCCATGCAATATGTGCCCTCCTCAATACCCACCACCAGGCTCGCCCATCCCCCCCCCAAACCCTCAGTCCCTTGCTCTGAGTTCACAGTCTCTCATGGTTCTCAGACTAAATTCTTAACTCTCAACATAGACTGAGCCCATAAGCCTAACCTCCAACTTGAGTTTTCACCCTGAAAAAAGAACTGATCCTCCCCAAATGGTTAATGACTGAGCCTGAATCTTTGACACAGACTAAACCCTATCTCTGGCTAAATGTTAGCCCCAGACTAAATCCAACTGCAGCTTTAACCTTAACTCTAGCCACAGACAGATTCCCGATACCAGAAACTAAACTGCGTGCTAACCCTGGGCTAGGACTGAACCCAAGCCTTGAACAGGAATAAAGGACAAAATGAAACAAATACTTTTCAGATTCTTTTTGTGAAACCTAGCAAGAGATTTAACTTTAACCCTGAGCACAGATGCAACTCACCAAGGCCAAGATCTGAGCCCTATTCCTGGCCACATATTGAGCGCCGCCCTGGGATGAAAAATGTAAATCCTGTCCACGATCTGAGACCCAAAGTCTGAAGCCTATTCCTGGCTAAAGAACAATTTCTCACACTGCACGGTTGAATCAAAACCCTTCTTGTATTATTAAGCCTAATAACAGGCTGAGACTGAGTACTAACCTTTGTTACAGACTGAGCCTTAAACCCATAAACAAAGTTCACTATATTAGTGGCCACAGAATGTGTCCTAGCACTAGCTTGAGGTTGAGCAATCAGCCTGGCCGCAAACCTAATCCTAAATTGGGAGAGATATACCCATGACACTGGGCACAGTAGAGGCACTAAAAATTAGCACAGATTGAACTCTACTACTGATACCAGAATGCCTGCTACGCTAGCCAGAGTCTAAATCCAAAACTGACAACAGGACATGAACACTCTGAACTCAAACCCTGTCAACAGCTTGAGCCTCTAAACTTGAACACAAGCTGGATTCTATGTGTTGCCTATTCACTAACCTTATTTGTAGACTGACATGTAACATCAACAACCTATATGAGAAACATGTTTACACTCAGCCCTAAAACTTTCTTCATAGTAAGCCTTAATCTGGCCACTGGTAATCCCCAAACTCTGGTAAAAGCTTAATAGGATACAAAAATCAGTTGCATCTCTATATATTAACAATGACATATCTGAAAATAAACTGTAGGAAACATCCCATTTGTAAAAGCATCAAAATAATAAAATACAGGGGTGCCTGAGTGGCTCAGTCATTAAGCGTCTGTCTTCGGCTCAGGTCATGATCCCAGGGCCCTGGGATTGAGCCCCGAGTCAGGCTCCCTGCTCAGTGGGAGGCCTGCTTCTCCCTTTCCCATTCCCCCTGCTTGTGTTCCCTCTCTCGCTGTGTTTCTCTCTGTCAAATAAATAAATAAAATCTTAAAAAAATAATAAAATACATACAAATAAACTTAATTCAGGAAGTGAAAGACTTGTACGCTGAAAACTATAAAAACACTGATGAAAGAAATTAAAGCATGTCAAATAAATAGGGAAACATCTCTGGCTCATGGATTGAAGAATTAATATTGTCAAAATGTCCATACTACCCAAAGTGATCTACAGATCCAGTGCGATCCCTATCAAAATCCCAATGGCATTTTAAGCAGAAATTTTAAAAACAATCATAAAATTCATAGGGAACTGAACAGACAGTTCTCCAAATGGTCTTATACAAATGACCAACAGGTGTATTATATGCAACTAATGAATCATTGAACACTACATCAAAAACTAATGATGTACTACACAGTGACTAACTGAAGATAACAAAAAAAGAAAAAAATGAAAAGATGCTCATTGTCATTAATCATCAGGGAAATGCAAATTGAAGCCACAATGAAATGTCACCTCTCAACTGTTAGGATGGCTATTATCAAAGAGGCAAGACATAACAAGTGTTGACAAGGATGGAGAAATCGGAACTCTTGCACACTGTTGGTGGGAATGTAAAATGATGCAGCCACTATAGAAAGCAGTATGGAGGTCCCTCAAAAATTAAAAATCGAACTATCCTATAATTCGGCAGTCCCATTTCTGGGTATATATCCAAAGGAAATGCAATCAGTATCTCAAAAATAAATTAACATATCAGTGTTCACTGCAGCATTATTCACAACAGCTAAGATACAGAAACAACCTAAATGTCCATCAACAGATGAATGGATAAAGAAAATGTGGTATAGAAATACAATGGAATATTAGTCAGCTTTTAAAAAAGAAGGAAATTCTACCATTATGACAGCACGGATGAAATGTATAGGACACTATGCTAAGTAACAAAACCAGTCACTGAAGGACAAATATTGCATGATTCCACTTATATAAGGATTCTAAAATAGTCAAACTCAGGGAGCCTGGGTGGCTCAGTCAGTTAAGCGGCTGCCTTCGGCTCAGGTCATGATCCCAGGGTGCTGGAATCAAGCCCCGCATCAGGCTCTCCTTGCTCAGTGGGGAGCCTGCTTCTCCCTCTCCTGCGCCCCCCCTCCCCTCGCTTGTGCTCTCTCTCTTTCTGTCAAATAAATAAATAAAAAATAAAATAAAATAAAATAGTCAAACTCAAAGAAGCAGAGAGTAGAATGGTGATTGCCAGGGGCTGGGGGGAGTGAGTATAATGTTTCAGTTTTGCAAGATGAATAAGTTCTAGATATCTGCTCCACAGCATAGTGCCTATAGTTAAAATTACAATATTGTGTACTTTAAAATATGTCAAGAGGATAGATCTCATGTTAAACATTCTTACCACTACACACACACACATACACAAACAAGGAAATTTCTGAAGGCGATGGATATGTTAGGGCCTTATTGTGGTGATGGTATTATGGGTACAGACATATGTCCAAGCTCACTGAAATGTATACATTAAATATGTGGCATTTTTGTGTATCAATTATACCTTGATAAAGCTTTTAAAAAAATGGAAGGGCCATTGCCCATGATTTTTGTTCCTTTAACCGGGAAAATAAATTTTTCCATAAATCAAAGTATATTTCCTTTTCTGCCTCATCAATATAAAAAAATAGCGCCTGAGAAAAAGTAGTGTTAGCTTTTAGAGTCTGTATTTTGAGGAGTATAAAGCAAGGGGGTGTTTTAAAGGTTTTGGGTTAACCAATCAACATTATTGCCACAGCAAACTACTATCATTATTAAAGAATCTATTTAAAAATGTTTGATAAGTTGTCCCACAACTCAGTCCAGCTACTGACCATTATAAGTCTCCTTCAAGTATTTAAATAAGCAAAAAGTATGTGTATTGTGTATGGAATAATACTTGGAATTACATCAATGAAAATGTTAATAGATAAAAAAGCTTGATCAGATGGCACTAACAGCAGCACTCAGTGAACAGAAACTCTACACAGAGTCAAAATAGGACCACCAGCTGCAGAATCCACTCTGACACAGGCCAAGTGGAAGTGCTAACACAGGTCACTGACTGAGCTGTGCTCTGGCCACAGAATAAGGTACAACATTGGCCACTGCATGAGTTAGCGCCACAGACCATTCCTGATAGGAGATTTCAACGTAGACAGAACATTGACATTAGCTAAAGCCAGAAATTACACCTTGGGCTTTCTCTGGCCAGATATGCATCCCAAATCCTGTTCATATGCATAGTTGAAATACTGGCCACAAACTCTACACTCATATTATCCATGGATGAAATGCTAGCGTTGATCTGAGACAAAACTCCAGGGCACATCACAGGTAATGACCTAAAATGACAAAAGATTGAATACTAAATTGACACACTGACTATGCCTTAACACTAACCACAGAGTGAGCCTAATGCTGGATCAAGAATAAACTTTAACCGTGAACATTGTCACTTTACCTGATAAAAGATTGATCATAAATCCTATTTGAATTCTTATTTAGCCTTTTCCAAGGCAACAAGATCAGCATGAACAGCAGCCTCTGGCAGAACCATAACTGGTCTTTGTTGATTTCCAAGCCTATAAATACAAGTGATTTCAACACTGACCAAAAAATTAAAGTCAAACCTTGAGCTGAACTCTATCCCTGGTTGTGGTCTCTCTAAGGCTGGCCCACAGACAGCTCTGACATTAATTTTATAATGAGGCCTCTTCTTACATACAGACTAAATTTTCATATTGGCCAAAGTTTGAACCCAAATCTTGTATATTGACTTCCCAATGAGGTATAATCCAGGCCACACTGGAATAATGACAGCTTCCAAGTGAGCTTTCATACTAATCAGAAACAGACTCTGATCCTTGACACAGATTGAACCATGGCTATACTTCTGGGGCCTAATGTTGATATCAGGCTGAGCCTTAAATTTGGTTACATGGTCCTCTCACAAGGGATTCACACTGACTTATAAAGATAGCAACAGACTGACTAAGCCTTAGCCTAAGCAAAGGCTGAAGCCAAACACATTCCACATCATAAACCTGAACCATGACCATGACTTGAACTTTACACAATCTCTTGACAAAACCTTAACCATTGCCTACTGATTGATCTATAAATCCTGCCAGACTAACATACCCTGGGCCATTATTTCACAAATTCATCTTCTTAGACTCAAGTATTTCTTTTCCTGGATATATTTCCAGGCATACTTTCTACCAACAATAGATGAAGAGTCTCACTTTTGTATGTGTAACACACACACATATACACATGCAATCTAATAAGCCTTGCAGAAATACTACTTGTCATAGCTATGTATTTTAATTATTAATCTTGTTTACTGATATTCTCCCCCCCCCAATTAGAGTATAAACTCCAAAGGAAAGGGATGTTACCTGTTTTTTCCCCCCACTTCTCTATTGCAACATCTTGAATCATGCCTGGAAAGTTGTAGGTACTCAATAAATATTTGTTAAATGGATGAATGACTAGTTCCTTGTTATTCTTCCGTCCTCTTATTTGACCTCTCTGTGTTATGTTCTGGTAATTAAACTTTATTTCCTCTTGGTTCATCTATGTGGCCATTTCTTCTCAGCTTCCTTTGAAGGCAAGGAAGCTTGACTTCCTCTACCTACTCCTTGAATATAGTTATTTTCTAGGATTCCGAACTTAATCTTTGTCCTTCTAAAAATTACTATTCTAAACACTCTCTGAGTGAAATTTAATCCATATTTGCTTAGTTAATTACCATCTATATACTGAAGTCTCTCAATTGTTTAGTTCTAACCCAGACATCTCTCCTGTGCTTCAGACCTACCCTTCCTTGCAGCCACCGGTTGTCTCCACCCAAATGTTCCACAGACTCCTCAAATTTTAAGTGTCTAAAATTTAATTTCTCCTGTCCTTCACAAAACTTGTTACTCTTTCTGGGTTCCCTATCTAAATGAGTGGTACAACCACATACTCAGTCTTCCAAATCAGAACTTGAGAGCGCCAAGACACTCCTTCCTTTCCCTTACTTTCCATACCTAAACTATCACCAAGTCCATCTGATCATACCATGTCCTTGCTTAAGATCCTTTGATAGTTCTCCACTAATTTCAGGTTAAATTTTGAACTCATTGGTATGGCCTCCTATTCCTGCCTGGCCTCCTATTTCTGCCTGATCTAGTTTCGGGAGGTGGGGAGTGGGGGGAGGTGTTCTCTGCACTTTTTCACATTCTTATTCCTCAGTATGAAATATGGTTGATCTCCATACCCCCAGATACATTACCAGTTCTTCAAGTCTCACCATTCAATCACGGCTTCTTCAGGAAGTAGAATGAGTTCTTCCACTTCTTTGGTCCTGTAGAACCCTATGTAGACCTTTTTTAGAGCACTTTTCACATTGTATACTACATCTCCTCTTCAGATTGTGAGCTACTTAAGGGCAAGGGCTGGTTTCTAATTCTGTAGCAATAGTGCCTAGCACAAAGTTGTTTGCTGAGTAAATTATTCAATCCATTAAGTCCTCTTATTTTTTCACTACTCTTTTAAAATTTTAGGCAATTACCTTAGCAAAATGCAATCTCTCTTTCTTTGCGTTCATTCCACTTGTGAGTCAAAAAGTTGTCCTGATCAGTAAAATTGTAGTAACCCAACTGCAACGATCCATTCAGCTATGAGGATTCATCTCTAACAAAGAAAAAAGGCCACAAATTAGGAGTGAAATCAACCTTAATAAATCATCATTTTCCTTAACCTTTAAATCGCTTGAAAGTGCTAGATGTCTCCATCTATTTCTTTATCTACCTTTTTTAACACAACTTTTACTAAAACAATAGTTTCTTTTTTTAAAAAAGATTTTATTTATTTGACAGAGAGAGACACAGTAAGAGCAGGAACACAAGCAGGGGGAGTGGGAGAGGGAAAGCGGGGAGCCAGATGT
The DNA here is from genome assembly GCA_028534135.1 of Potos flavus. Taxonomy (NCBI): domain Eukaryota; kingdom Metazoa; phylum Chordata; class Mammalia; order Carnivora; family Procyonidae; genus Potos; species Potos flavus. The sequence continues at coordinate 17,469,971 of CM052901.1, forward strand.
GGGGCTAGATCCCAGGACGCTGGGATCATGATGTGAGCTGAAGGCAGATGCTTAACGACTGAGCCACCCAAGCGCCCCTAAAACAATAGTTTCTTAAAGAGATATACATTTATTTCATATTATTCGTGCTATATTCTCTATCTGTTCTAAATTGTTGCATTACACCAGTGATGTGGCAACTGTTCTTCGTGGCAACAATGTGGCTTCCTCATGGGTTAAGTGGGCGTCTGTTGGGCTGGCTCAGATCACATTGCTCTGCCTCTTATGATACTACTTCAAAGGAAAAATGTGATACCCTACTAGAAACATAGTATACATTATGATACCACTTCAAAGGAAAAATGTGATACCTACTAGAAACATAGTATACATTTTCCCCAGAACCTCTGAAGTGATTCAGAGTGAACCAATGCAGATGGTTCATACAGGACACACTATGACAGTTTTAAAGGACCAGTTATTCTAAATTTATCAGAGCATAAATAACATTTTTTAAAAGTCATTCAATCCAAACTCAATGAGAATTTTAAATCCCTGCATAAAGTGCTTCCCCTAAAATGCTAATAGTTTAACCAATAGTAAAATAAATCTAGAACCTTCATCTACCCCCACAAGCCCAACTCCATACCCCAAGAGGGGAGATTCTGTAGAGCACTACACTGCAAACTACAACACCCACAATACCCTCCCCCATCTGAACTCAGGGTTGATCCGACTGGAGGTAGGAATTGTGGGTATACAGAAAGAAGTGCCTAGACTCCATCTCCCACAATCCTCTGTCTTCACTGGAGTCTCTCCGCCAATGCCAATATTGGATCCCCCCAGGAAGAACAGCCTCCCGCGGCCTAAAACTACATTTCCCATGAGGACAAGAGATCGGGCCTCCGGCTTCCCTGGTGACCAGTAACCAATAGGAGACGTTGAAGCAGCCGCGATGTGGGTGAGAGTCCAGCCCTAGGCCTGAGTGCCCGGCCTAAGCCGGCTAGCGCAAGGCGGGGAGTTGAGAAGACAGTTCCGCGGCGTGGGGCGCCGCGAGGGCGCTGTACTCTCAGAAGCTGTCACGCCGGCCCGATTTTCCGCGGCTGTATAAGGAGTAGCCAGCTCTTCGGTAGCCGGGGAACTGGAGGTCAGAGAGGCAGAAAGCCCGAGTGGCTATGGCTGGGGACTGTGGGACCGAGGGGGGCTAGGGAGGAGGGTGCTTCCGGGCCGCCGTCTTCAGCGTTTAACTCCGCCCAGCTCCGCCTCTGCCGGGGAGGGGGTGTCGGGACTGGGAGTCCGGGGTGGGCTTTTGAGATTTTCCACGCCAGTTTCCTTGAGCTTCGAGCCTCGTGAGCGCGCCCTCTCTTCTCCTTTTTCTACCTCGCCCGCTTTCTTTTTCTCCTTACAACGCCATCGTCTGTCCTCGCTCCCGTTCTCGATCGGGGTCTTCCTTAGGCGATGTCTGGACTCTCCTTACTACTTGAAGGAGTTGGGTGACCTCTTTCCTCTCTTCCCTCAGTTTACATTTCACATTTGGACACACACCACTCCCAACGCACACACTCCCGAATTTCCTCTGGGGGCGTGGGAATTCCTCGTCACACCCAGGGAGTGACTTTTTGCCAAATTTTCACTTTTTGCTTCCTTGCTGGTGAGATAAAGATCGTCGCCCTCTCTTTATTGGCCCTGCCAGCCACCCAGCCCTTCCCTGATCAGATCTTTGGAGTGGAAAGGGTTTCTCCTCAGTTTCTAGAAGGGGTGGAGAGCAGTAGAGAGAAGAAATTTCGCTTTTGAGAAACACGTGGTGAAGGTTCAGTGCGGTGTTCTGGTGAGAGTCAAAGGCAAGTTAGACTTCTTTTAAAAACCGAGCGCTTTCGAGTTTTGCAGCACGGACTGATAGAGCACTAATTTTGACAGTGATTTAGTGGGTATACCGACTGCGGAATAAAGTAGACTGTGCGAAACAGACTGTATCAATTATTTTATCATTACAAAAGCGTGCAAAAAGTTTGTAATACTGATGGGTTGGGAGTTATCTATGGAAGGTCAAGCCAAACGCTGGAAGTGCTGTAGGCTTGACATTTTCCTCTGTCTCCCAGACCAATCCTGGTAGGCTTTGTGGAGGAGGTGAACTTTAATTTCAGCTCCAAAGGAGTAAAGAGGATTTGAAATGGGCAAAGAAGAGGGAGAAAATGCCCTCCGGTACCGGGACTGGTATCTGAGAAGGGTAGATAGAAGAGGGAGCACTTTTGTGAAGGGTGGGTATGCCTGACTGGAATAAAAGATGTGTCATCAAGGAGAGATTGCGAAAGAAATAGTGTTGAAAAGCTTGGGGTCATAACAACAGGATACTTTAAAGCATCCACATAGTTTGGATATTATTCTGTATTAAATAAAACTAAAGACAAAAAAAATTAAGCTTGGGTGATTTTTTTGTTGTTGTTTTTTTTTTTTTTCATCCTAGGAGAACCTGATTTGAGATCATTTCTTGGAGAACACAAAGAAGTGTGGTGGTATGTTCCAGGTGCGAGTTTAATTTAAATCCAAGAAGAACTTTGCTTTATAGACTGTTTTGTTAGTGGCTATTCTTAGCTACACTCTATAATTGTCACTTTAAAGCCTGGTGCTGTAAGTTTATTTTCTTAAGAAATCTATTTGCTGTCCTTATACATCATATTATCTGAATTGTCATTTCATTGGGCAACAATAATGACTATTTATTGAGCCCATGTAATGTTCCAGGCACTATCATGAGCACTTTGTTGCATTATCTTAAGAGTCTTATGAAGTAGGTACTATTTTCCCCAGTTTTCTAGAAGAGAAAGCTAAAAGGCAGAGAAGTGAAACAATTTACCTGGAGTCACATGGATTGTAAGAAGTTGAGTTGGGGTTTGGATGTATAGATCTCTGGCTTGAAAGCCCATGCTCTCTCTGCCATGGTTTAGTAATCTCACTGTTCACTTTTGTTCTTGACTTTCCATTTGTGGTAAGGAAAGATCATTGTGTTGATCATCCATTGGCAGAAACCCAAATGATTCACTTTTAGTTTCTACATCAGTATGTGTATGCTGTAAAGTAACTGCCAAACCGAATTAGCTGCTATTGCAGCCGTAGCTAGTTGTGTCTGCCAAAACTGTAGTCAGTATGGCTGTTTCTGAATCAGATAAATTCTCTTTAAAAAGCATGTCTTACATGTAAGCTATTTGGACCTGGACAGTACTTTAGGTTTTATTATAGCTTTTGTTTTAAGTGACCTCCTAAGTCACTGGTCTCCTCTGTGACCTTTGCTCACATGGAGTGTACAGGATGCAACAGAGTATGAGATGTGAGCTCTCCCTAGGTCTAGCTGGGGAGGTATATGACCATAATTCTGAGATACTGTGTAGTATAACAGAGACGGGTACAAAGTGCTCTTGGAAGGGTAAAGGAAGGAGTGTCTAACTATAAGGGAGAGTCAGGGAGAAAGCTTCTGTAAAGAGGTGACCTGACAGGTCTTGAAAGATAATGAGTTTGCCAGGCAGAGAACAGTAGAGGGGAGGCATTCCAGATTAGAAAGAATAGTCTGTGAAAGACATGTGGCTGTAGAAGAGCAAAGCATGTCCATTCAATATTTAGGAATTCAGCATGGCTAGGGTACAGATTGTTTGGAGAAAGGAAGGTTTGTAATGGAAAGATAGGTTGGGGCTCATTTGTGAAGTACCTTGAATGCAGTGTAAGAAATTTGGATGTGCTCAGGGAGCCTCGGTGGCTCAGTTGGTTAAGCATCTGAGTCTTGATCTCAGCTCAGGTCTTGATTTCAGGGTTGTGAGTTCAAGCCCTGCCTTGGGCTCCATGTTGGGCATGGAGTCTATTTAAAATAATAATAATAATAATAATAATAATAATGATAATAATAATAATTATTATTATTTTTTTAAAAAGGAAAGAAATTTGGATGTGCTCCCATAGGCCATTGTTTTTCAAACTGTAGGGTATCTGCCAGTGGTGGTTATGTTGTACTTCCACAAGCATTTTAAGTTTTAGTAATTATATATTCTGATGTGTCTCATAAAAGGTAAAACTAAACTATGTAATCAAATCTAAGGTTATGGAGGAAATGGTGTAGTAAAAATAGAAAGTGAACAAGTTTTATGTTGATTTAAAGACAGATATTAAGTAAATAATAGTACACGTGGTGTGTGAATATGATGTACTCAAATAAAATTTGGGAAATACTGATTGTAGGCAATAAAAAACATTAAAATATTTTAGGAGAGGGGTACCATAATGAGATTTTTACTTTAGGATGCACTGGTGGGGGCCTGACCAGTTAAGAAGCTAGAGATGATGAGGACCCAAGGGAGCTGCATATGAGAGGAGGGAAAATATGTGAGACATTTAGGAGGTGGAATTAGTAGGACTTGGTAGAGGTGACTATTATTATTCTGTTAATGTCATCAGAATTATTTTTAAAAGTCTGTAAGTCACTTGTGTGTTATCCTTTATATTCTAAGATGTGCATATTATTGCCCAAATTAGACCATGGACATGATATACATGAAGGTAACAGTGGAGGCTGTTTTCACGAATGGGTTTGGATTACACACAGGCATCTTCACTGCCTTACTGAGTGTCCTTGACAGCAGTGGCACAAATATTCAAGGCACTGGTAAGGAATATGAGTATGATCTGTGACCCTTAGTCATCTGAGGAACTCCTCCTTCAAGACTCAGTTCAAATATCAACACCTCTTTGAAGTCTTTCCTGCAACTCTGCCTGCTCCCACCACTACACACAGACACATGCAGGCATACACAAAACAATGTTAGGTTCCTGGCTTCCGTGGAACCCTGCACTTACCTCTGTTCTAGGCTGCACTGCACTACAGTGTGTCAGTCTGTGGATGTGTCTGGCTCTCCCCTGGACTGTGAGCTCCGCGAGGGCAGGGGCCAGGTCTCATTTATCTCCATACCCAGAGAATCCAGAACAGCTCTTAACACTTGGTAGATACCTAGTAAACGGTTATTGGATGAAAAAAATGGATAAACATATTCATATGAATGTAATTTGGAACTTTGGTGCCATAGTGCCAAATGTTACAGGAAGATTAGCTGTTTGCTACATTAGCTGCTTTTGCTGAATAAAGCAGTAAATTAAAGTGACCTGAATGCATAACTTCACTAGAGGTTTCTTTCTTTCTTTCATTTTTTTTCATTTTCCTCTACTCTCCTGTGGTCCCATTATCTTTTTCATTCTCATCAATTATCCACCCAGTCACCTGTTCCTTAGGCCTGCTCATTGCTTTGTTCCTCTTGACAGACGTTGTTCCTGTCCCAATAGTCTGCCAAGGATCCATCCCTCCTCTCCACCCACCAAATCCAGTTGACTCCATCCTTGAAATCACTCTCAAATAGGTCTCCCACTCATAGATGCTGCTAGTGGGACTGTAATTTGATACAACACTTCTGGAGAGAAGTTATCAGTATGTATCAAAAATCTTAAAATTAGACAGAGCTTTCAGTCTACCACTTCAACTTCTAGGGCTCTGTGCTGAGGAAGTAAATGTGATATTTCCAAAATTTTAGCTCTCAGGATATCTATCCAAGGGAAAAAAGAGAAAAACATAGCATTTTAAATGTCCCCAATACTAGAGATTTGGATTGAATCAGTCATGGTATAGCTATAGAATAGATTACTATACTAAGTAGCCATGTAAGTTGATGTTACTAAAAAATATTTAATGATGTCGAAAGTTGTTTATGATATATTAAGAGAAAATTCAGGTTATGAAGCTGACAAATTGCAGTTTAAACACACACACACGTACACATGCACGTGGCCACACACACACACCCCTATGCAACGCATACATTGGAAATTATCATTATCCTGTAATGTTAAACACACAAAAATGCAATAGTGGTTTGCTATAAATGGTAAGGTAACATGAGTTCTGTTTTTAACCTTTCGCATATTTTTACTTTCTAATCATCTATAATAGTATATTTGTTACTTTTTGAAAGTTATTAAAAATGTTTTTCCCATGTCTACCCCTATTATCATTGCCTTAGTTTGGGGCACACCGCCCCCCCCACACACACACACCCTGCAACACACATACACACACACACAACTTCTAGCCTGGATTACTACTGTCTCCAACCTGCTTCCCTTCCAATCCATTTTCCACCAGTGCTGACAAAACGATTTTTCTAAATCGCAAATCTGAAGCTATCCAGCTCTATATAAAATAGTTCAGAGGCTGCCCATTGTCCTCAAAATAGAATCCAAACTTCTCAGATTGGCTTATAAAACTTTTGAAAATCAGCTCCCTGCTTTTCTCCCTAGTGTTACTTTTTCCTCCTATGATTTACTTTTTCCTGGTGTCTTAGGCCGGTGCCTGGCATATAATAGGTATTTAGTTAATGCTAGCCAAATATTGATGTGGACTATATGGGTTAACTATTGTGTACCAGGATTTCATTTCATCCTCAGTAAAAATATTAAATACATGCAATAGTTATCCCTATTTTACAGATGAGGAGAATTAATTTAAATACATAAAAGTGGGAAGAAAAATCATCATCATAAAGAACATTTTTTAAAGGAAAAAATCGAAACCTCCTGCTGTAACACAGTTCTCTTCATTTTCCTGCAGCCTCTGCCAATCTTAGTCAGTATACACACAGACTTTGTTCATTCCCTTGGGCAAGTTATATGTGACCACAGCATAACAAGAACAGTACAGACTGACATGATCTCACCATGTCACAGTTCACGTTGTGCTAATGTACAGAAATCTTTCCTTTGTGTACATAACACTTCATGCAGGAGAGACGGAAGAGCTCCAATTGCTCTGTTTTTCTTTCTGTTTTGAAATTCTATGTCTTTGGGGATGGGGATGTCAGTAGAGAGCCACGGAAAACTGTGATAGAATTGAATGTACAAGAAACAATGTGTCTCATGGGAGCCAATGTCATTGGTTAATTTATTTTTTTAAATGTCATGTAGATGTATTTTCCAGCAATCTCTCCCTAGGGATGACCTTGGTTGAATTCAACTGTTAATCCTATTTACAGAATACAGCCCGTGCGTGCACTATATTCCTGTATTGTTAAGTGATCTTAGACATATGTAGTGGATTACCATCACGACATACAATCAGGTGAATATGGGATATCTGATTTTCTCTACAAAATGTATCCGTGTTCGTATTGTCATTCAGGATCCTGCAGCGTGGTCTTTCCTTCATTTGCCTTACAAATAATATCCATTGTGCAGAAATGGATGCTTTTAAAGGACAGAAGTTCTAAGCATGAATTGTCTGAATAAAATGATATTACTTAGTAAGGAATTATCGCTTTTAAGTACTTCAAGAGAAAGGATCTATAATTCTCTTGTTCCATATAGTTGAATACAGAAATTACAGATAGAGTTTCAATTCATTTGATGAATTATTGTGGGCTTATTATGTGCAAAGCACTCTGTTAGACACTGCACTAGATACTTATAAATACCCTCTTTTAATGCCTTCCAGACAGAGAGGCAGAGACAGAGATTGATCTAATGTACACACAAGAATGAGTGTGCAAGAGCAAATGACAGAGAAGATTTTAACAAGCAAGTCCATCATATAAATGAAAATCTACCCAGCTGAAAACTGGGATATGTGCCAGTAGGGACTTCTTTTTTTTCCCCCTCTTTCCTCTGTGGGATATATAGGCAAAAATGAGCTACCAGATAGCTGATAAGCAAATGATCTACTTCTCTGTTTACAAACAATTTGAGAGAAGGAACAGTGAATGTGTACAGCCAGCCCTGCACAAGCCTGCTAGTGATGTGAGAGTTATGACTATGTCAGCTTTTCCAGGGTTTCTCTCTGCTGCAGAGATTTGGCAGACACCTCAGACAAATTTTATGTCTCTTAAATCTTCCTCAAGCTAGGCTTGGCTTATAGATTTATATGTACAAAAAAAGCAAAATGTTTACCAGTTTGACATTTTTGAAGATCAAAACAGACTTTTTTTTTAAATTCAGCATACACCTCAGTTTAGTCTACAGAGGGGCTAATTGCTTTTGCTATTTGTTTAAAACAGCTGAAATGTTTACTTTCCAGAAGTAGCAACAGATCATACGTCTAAAGATTTATATTCCAGGCCTCAGTGTTGCTTCCTCTTTTTCTCGCCTACAAGCGTCAAGTTTTGCCAAAGTCTTCATTTTCTTTTTTTGCCTTTACTGATACACGATATAAACCAATGCAGGACGGGAAGTGCTGTGAAATATATTGGCAATCTAGGAGAAAAATAAAAGGTCATTTTTATTAGCTCTTCCCTGCCCCCCTTTTTGGCTCTCAGTTTTTCAATGGTCCCTTTCCCGCAAAATGTTGTTCTTTGGTGTAATAATGACAGGTGAGAATGTGAACTGGAGAACTCTCAGTGACTACCCGTTAAGAAGTCTGGTCCAAATGTATCTGTAGGCAGAGCACAAATGAAAGTTTGGCTGTAATTCAGAAGAATCAAAACACTGTGTGGAGAATGTTATGTAAACAACTTTACTTCATTCAGTGCTGAACTGTGAAAGATAACGATGGGGAAATCCCTGGTAAGGGCCCTTCTTGGCCACTCCAGCTGTTCTTCTTTTTAGCCAGCAACGACGGCCAGTAAGAGCTTCCTGGGTTCTTAAGACCCCATAATATGTCCTCCCACCATTTCTCCTTCAGTCAAGTCCTCAAACATACTTCACTAGGATTACTTTGGTCATATAATATTCTAATTTTTACATTTCAAGAGATGCTGAGTTAGAATTCAAGGAGCATTTGATATTCAAGCTCATTTATTCAATAGACATTTGAGCACGTATACAGGACCAGACCCTATGGTAAGTACTAGGGAGCTCACAGTTAAGTGGAGGGGGTGGAGATAGACAAACCAAACCAACAATTATATTACAATGGGAAAGATATAGTACTTCAGAGAAGGAGGTATATATAAGGTGCCCTGGAAACGTGATGGAGGGAATAACTGCTAGAGGTGGGTAACATAGACCAGAGTCTAACTATGCCAAATCACAAAGGATGAGTGGACATCGACTAGAATCCAGGTGGAAAAAAAAGGTGGTGGGCAAGGTTGGGTAGGGGGACCATCAACACATGCAAAGCAGTCATATGTGTCAGAATGGATAGTTCAGAAAAAGTTAAGGTATTGTGTGTGAATCACTGGGAGTCGGGTGGGGGACAGAATAAGAATCTGAAAGGTATCTTGTGGCCAGTTGGTAAAGGAAGTTTGCTTGCTAAGGAGCAGGGCAAGGGTGATCCAGCACAGGGTTTTAAATATGGGAGCGACATGATTGGATTAGAGGATGGGCTGGGGGTGGGGTAGGAAACCAGAGACAGAAAACATCCACCTTTTAGTTTGGCAGTCTTTGAGAGGTCTGACCCTAATCACTTGCAGCTATGAAGCAGTATCATCTCTACTAGATTTTCTTTCAATATCCAAAAATCACTTTGAACAGTTGTTTCCTTCTGCACATAGGACATACCTTCCTGTACTCCTTCACATGTTGCTTAGCTGAATATTCATTTTTCCAAGTCAAATCAATGATCTCAGTAGTAATTGGGGCTTGATTACCATGAAGGAAATCAGAGATTCAAAGCTTAGCAACTTGGTTTAAAAAGCTGTATGTGGCTTATTTATTGCTTACTGAGTCAGCAGGGCTGAGCTGAGTGCTGGGCAACTCCCCTTGGGGGTTGGGGGAGGGAAAGGGACAGAGGCTGGAAAGATGACGGAAAGTGGCCGTTTTTAAAATGGGCAGCATCCAGAAAGTTGAAAAACCTTAAAGGCCACATCCAGATATGGGAAATAGATAGAAGGGCCAGAAGTATATGAATATAAAACAAATACATGTTGAAGGTGTCTATGCTCCAACAGATTATACTATCTAACCTATCGGTTTAGAACATATTCTTTCCCCGACTCAGATATTGTAAATGGCTTCCCGTTATCATTAGGATGAAGTCCAAATTCCTTAGCATGTCCAACTCCTTTGGTACTTTCTGCAGTCTGGCTCCAACCTACCTTTCCAATCTTCATACTTATCTCTTATGGAATTTCTCTCCTCCAGCCAGTTACCCTTTCAGACACTACTTTGGTCTGCCCTCACCTGCACTTTGAGCCCTCTCAGGGCAGGGACAGTGTTTCTTGTGTCTTTGAATCCTCTACAGTGCCTGGCATAGTGTCTTGCATATAGTAGGCACCCAAGGTATATCTATGGGTTGATTATTGCCCCCCCCATTCTTTCCAGTTTCTCCACTACTATCGATCCAATATCCTCTCTACTAAAAATGGCAATTGAGACATTAGGTAAAAGAGGTCAGCATTCAACAAATTATCTTTTAACCTTCTATTTTGAAATCATTTTAAATAAAAATTTTACAAATCATATAGGACTGTCATGCCATTCACTCAGGTTCACCAATTCATAACATTTTGTCCTATTTTGGTTTATGCTGCTTTTAAAAAAAAACTTAAAAAATATATTTATTGGGGGGAGGGGCAAAAGGAGAGGGAGAGAGAATTTCAAGCAGACTCCTTGCTGCGCATGGAGCCCAAGGCAGGGCTCTATCCCAAGACCCTGAGATCATGACCTGAGCCGAGGTCAAGAGCCAGCCCCTCAACCAATTGAGCCACCCAGGCACCCCTATGCTTCTTTATATAAATATGGTATTTTGTTCTGAAACATTTGAAGTTGAAAAAGCTGTACCCCTTATCCCTCTCCTTTATCCTCAACCTCTTATGGTGAAAAAATTTAATATACAGAGACCATTAAAGAATTGTACAGTAAATACCCCTATATCCACCACTTAGGTTCTATAACTAACACTTTGCTCTATTTGCTTTATCACCTATCCACCCATTTATATATCTTTTTATGCATTTCAAATTAAGTTGTAGACAACTGTACATTTTTTTTCTAAATTCTTCAATATGTATATCACTGACTGGATGAACAAACTACTTTGTACTCTGAAATCAACCAGATCATCTTGTATCTGCATTTACTATATTGCCAAAACTCCAGTCTGCCTGTGTACCTTTGATCTGTTTGGCCATGGAACACAGGTCTCTTCAATTAACTTTTGGATGTCCCTCCACTTCACCTAGTGCAGTGCCAGACACATTCCATAAATACCACTTGATGCTGATGTACAGAGACAGAGCTAGAGTCAAGGAAAGAATCACAATAAAACTAGAATAAACTGAGGGAGGAGAGGAGTATATGAGAAATGGGCCACAAGCGAATGGGTGAGAGAGAAGCTAGGGCTTGAAGAATTGAGGGGAGAAAAGGGCCTTAGCCTACCTGGTACTTCCAGCAGTACTTCTATCTGCTACTTTCCAACCCTCTCTTTAGAAGGATAGGTTCCAGGAAATGAGGGACAATTGCTGCTCAGCAGACCGCGTGACAAGTCTTCTTGCTACTACTTAGGCACTGCCAATTAGTATATTCATGTTGCCTCATGAATATGCTAATATACAAGAGGCAGCTTAGTTTTAGAGGGTACGGGTGGGCCACTGAAAACTTCTTTCATGCTAAGTCTGTTCTACAGGCCAAGGAGCACTTGAGTTCAATGAATCCTGGTTTTCTTTTTCTTTACAACCTTTCCTTTCTTGTTCTGTTGCTTATGAGTACAAAGATAGATCTAATATGCATTTATTGAACAATTTTGTGCTAAGCACTGTGCTAGCTGCTATCACATCCTTAGTGTTTCCCAACAACCCAATCAGGTAGATAAATTCTTTTCCCACTTGTCAGATGAGAAAACTTGAGAGTGTGCATGGTTAAGTACCTTGTCCATAAGCCAGAATTCAAGCAACTGAGGTGGGTTTTACTCTAGAGCCCAATGGTCTTAACCACATTGATGAAATTTTAAAAAAATTGTCAACCCAATGCACATGCAAGGAAGTTTGTTTTCATTGTATTGACTCAGCATGTGCTTTATTCCCTAAGCAAGTCCAACTGAATCACTGAATTCAGAAGGAATTCAGTCATTCAGACTTTAATCATTAGAATGTTAGTATAGTAATGGATTCTGATTACTTGAGTTCAAATCCCAGTTTTATCACTTATCAGTTGAGTGAGTGTAAGCAAGTCACTTAACATTGGTAAGTCTCAGTTTCCTTACCTATAAAATGAAGATAATAATGTTTAACGTATAGCTGTGTTGTGAGGTCTAATTTAAAAAATAATGTAAAGTATCATGCCTTGTCTGGCATGCAATAGGTGCTCAGCATTTTCAGATTACTTTCTTTCTTTCCTTTTTCCCCATTTTGGGCTAGACAGCTCACCTGTAGCTTTCATTTGAAGAAAACAAACTTCTCCTGGGACATTTTTTGAAAAGAAACATTCTGAAGATGAATATTAGGCTGACTGTTCCCAAGGCTAAGCAAACATAGTTGCTTAACTGTTCTGTGAGCATATTTCAAAATAAGCTAGAAACAGAAACCATGAGGAGAGTTGAAGTGGTCCATCTCCCTCCTTCCTGGAAATTAGGGCCAAATTGTGATGGTTGTTTTCTATTTTGTCACTAGAGTAAATTTCACAATTGGCATAGACTAATCGACCTGAAATATTGGTTACCACAGCCCCAGTCATTCCAAAGCAAGCAAACTGAGACCAAAAGAATATAAGTGACTTGACCAAGGCCAAACAGCGGAAAAATGTGGAGAACCCAGTTCTCACAACTTCTTGTCCAGTGTTAATTTTATGGTTCCTCTGTGGGTTCTTAGGCAGGCGAAACCAAGTCTTGATATGTGTGCTCTTTGCAGGAATTTGAACTGATTGGACTCTTGGGGTTTGTTACAAGTTTGATTGATTCAGAAAACAGGAGGTTTTTTTTCTGGTTCAAGTCAGCTTACTAGTTGCTGCTTTCAAACTGTTAGCATTTCTATTTTGTTTGGGGTTTAGCAAATTGGTGTTGTTTCTCCCTGTTTTAAGCTCATGGTTTGATTCAAGTTCTTGGTTCTTTGAAATCTTCCACTGAGATTTTTGTTTTTGGCAAAAATATTCAGAATCTAAGGTGGTTAACAGTGGGAACTCATTTGAAAAGGTAGGTCAGGCTATTGATGGCTGCTGTGAGGCAGCTTGAATGGATTAGGGAACCATTAGTGCTTATATTCTGGAGCTCAAAATCAAGACAATGGAAACATTGCAAAGGTTCTTGGTGTATATGTTTGTGTGTTTGTTTTTATCGGGATGCTCTGATGCTTTCATTTCCATTCTTGCTAATCTGGGTTGAAACTGCTGCCTCTTACTTCATTGCCTTTTGATATACGCTGTCAGTAATGTTCTTGATGTTATCCTCATCTTTTCACCGTGAGAAAGAAGCTAACAAAAAATTATCTTCCCTGTGCTTTTCCCTTTACTTTGAATCACCCTACTAAAGAACTTGGGGAATATGAATTTCAAGCTTAAATGTGTGGAAGAGTTCAGTTGCAATGCCCAAAGGCAGAACAGCCTGATTCTGAAATACAGTCTTTGTTCCTTTCTTACCAGTGTGATTTAAAAAAAGCTCAGGCAGCCTCCTTTGCCAAACCTGAAATTTGGCCGACACTTTTGTTAGTGGTCAGGCATCCCACAGGTAAGGCTGTGGTGGGGTGGGAGTGGGGGTTGCAGTTATGAAGCCTCTGGAGAACTGTATCCCACCTGCTTAACTTTCCACATGCCAAATGAAAGTGAGTTCTGGTGCTAGGGCATCAGTGCTTTTTCAAGCTGTTGACTATTTACCTAAGCTTTTGGAAAGCTAGGATAGCAGCTATGGTGGCAAAAAGGCTATTCCCAGTACCTCAAAAGGCAAGCACTTTCTAGGAGGTGAGGTTTTGGGTGATTCCAGCTAGTATGTTTCTGTTTAGAAAAAAAAAAAATTCTCACTTTGGATTCATTTGCTCTCCTTACCTCCTCTCTCTTGCCCCACTTCTCTCCTCCCCTCCCAGCCCTGTCCTTCACTTCCGCCTTTTAATAGTTCACTCGCTCTTAGCTACCAGTCACCCAACTCTTTGTGATTCATATTCTCCATTTTCCCCATTGACTTAACATAGATTTTGGACACATATTTTACTGGCATTTTCAATATTGGCAATGACATTCAAAGGGGGCAATTAGAGAAAGTTTTCTTTCTTTCAGGAAGTGGACTGGGCACTTGTTTAAGGATACAGGTGGTATTAGAGGGGGCCAAGGAGAGCTGACATCTGATATTTCTGCTATAGCTCCCACTTTTTTTTTGGCTGCTTCAGATTTAGCCTATGTGGACAGACACACACTTGGGTAACCACCATACAGATGGAAATCAGGACATGTGGGATTTGGCTGAACCATAGGTCCCCAAACATTGCCTGGATCATTTAGTGCCCCAGGTGTGGCCACCCAGGACTTCATGTGCTAAAATTGTGTTCCAGCTTAAGCCAGCTGGTCACTGTATATATAGTATCAAGGCAGCTTGGAGCCTCATAAAACATGACTTTGGATTTTTACCTTGTGGATTTAGACTTAGCTAATCAACTTGAATCCTTCCACACACACTGGGCAGTGAGGATCTACCAGGTTAATAGAAAGATTTAACAGAAAGTGGTGCTCACTGTCCCGTAGCTTGCATTCTAGATGGGACATAATATTAGACGATACAAAAACAAATGAACTGACTTTCCAGAAAGGAAAGAAGGAATTAGAGGGCTTCAGTTTCTTTAATAAACTTTGATGTATTATGTATCAGATTTAAAATTTTTTCCCTTAAAACAATTTCCACTCTGTGGCACTTTAAGAGCAAACAGTGCTTCCTTCCAACTTTAAAATTGAAAGAATTGAGAATTCTTTTCATGAAATTATATTGGCTCTTTCTTTTTATTTTTCTTATGTGGTAGAAGTGCCTGACTTCAACCATTTAGGCAGGATTTGTTTCAGAGTATAACAATAATAATTCCATACAATTTTATAGTCTTTTAAAATTTACAAAAGGGTTTTTATATCTATTATCTCATTAGCTCTTCATAGCAATCCTGTGAAGCGGTCAGGATAGGTACTATTGTATCAAATTTATAAACAAGGAAACTTAAGTTCAGAGAAGTTAAATGACTTGTCCAAGGTAACACAGCTAGAAAGTTGTAGAACTGGAGCCTGAATCCAGGTTCCCTGACACTCAGCCCCAGTATTCCTTCAATTGTATCATGTTTCCTTTCTAAGCGACTATCTCCTTTTTGTTCCTACTCATGATTAGTCTTCAAACTGGTTTAAAAAATGTGCTTCAGTTTAGCAGATGAGTAAAACTGAAGCACTTAGAGGCAAAGTGCTTTCTTAAGGTCATCTATGGAGAGAGGCTTGCATATAGCTTTTAGCTTTTCATCTTGACTTTAACTGAACTATTTTTAGGTATATATAAATTGTTTTCCAGTGTTAAGTATATGCACAAAAGTTGTGTGATCTAGTGATTATAGGTGTGAAAGCTGCACCTGGGGAATGGAACTAGGGATGAAAAGTTGGCTTAAAATAATTAGCTTCTTGCCTTTTTGTTAAGAGATGTCTGGTTCGATGTAATTTAATTTCTTCATACTTCTTTGCTTCCAGCCATTTAAACACAATTCTTTAGGGGAAATTAGCAAATATTCATTTTGAATGTTGATTTCTCAGGAACAGGAGTAGCTGGAGGAAAGAGAAAACAGAGGGGTGACTTTTCATGCTCTATAAGACTGGGGAAACATTATTTCGTTGAGAGCTATGAGCTTTCTTCTAAGGCATGCAAATCGTAAAGTTCTGATTTGTCAACTGCATGCTGTTTCTTTAGGCACTGATGTATGAAATCCCGAACGAATTCTCCGATGAACATACTGCTAATTGCTTCTCCACCTGCTCTCCAACCTCCTCTTCCCCACCCCCTCCACTCCCAATTCAGCCTATAAGTGTCCGTCATTGGAGATGGATGGTGACACATGCAGTAATAGCAATTCATAAAAGCCAGTTCCAGCCCTTGTGTTCAAGGCTCCTGGATTTTCCACTGCCTGCTTTTGTGTAAGTGAAGTGGATGGAAGTGCTACTGGCATCAGAATCCACCTCCCTATGCTCCGTTGCTAGAGCTCAGTTGCTCGGCTGGAGCTGAGCTAAACAGAAGCATCGGATCTAAGCTGAATTGTAACTGTTTTTTTTTTTTTTCCCTCAGTAGGGGGGTGGGTTAGGGGTAGTGTGTAGTGGGGTTTGGGGTGCTTTGGCTTTTCTTTTTGTGGAGAGAAGAGGGTAAGGGGAGAATAACTCACGGTAGGATACAACGTGAAACAGTTCCCTGAAGAGTGTCACGATGTTCCTGGTACAATATACAGGTATAGTATGTTTTATTTTATCTGAAATTTCCCTTTTGTTTCAAAGTGCATTCCTCTCTTATTTTGCCTCCAGTTCAACTGTACTGAAGGACAAATAAGGTTCTAATGAGCTAAACAAAATAGCTGCATGAAACATGCCTGCCCCTTACTATAATGTTTATAACAGATTGCTATGTAAAATCTGGGTTTTCTGTTAAATTGGTAGTCCCGATCCCTTAATTGTGCATGCTTCTCTGCTGTATTCTTGTGTTGAATTTCTGAAGTCTTATGTCTGCAACTGGTAGTATGCGATATAGCCTAGAGTGTTTGCACAGAAGACACAGTGCTTTGGAAGCAAAAAGCAATTTTAAACACTTAGTGTGTTGTGTTTCTCTTGAGTTTTTAACTCTCATATTTGTTAATTGGTTGTCTAGATTTGAGATATAGTTAAGAGAAGGGAAACTTCAAATAGGAAGCATTCCAGAACACATTTATTTTGGTAAATTTGTTTTTATTTCATTATTTAACTCAGATTGATAAACATGATATATTATTGTTGTTTGTTCTCCTGGTAGAAAAAAAAGTGCTGGAAACAGCAAGGCTAAACATGCCAGCGGCAAATCATTTTGTATTGTAAAATATCATTGGACCGGAAGTGTTCCTTAAGTATTCTCTTAAGCTTTCAGAAACATACTGGTCCATAATAATGAAGAATTTGAAGACTGATCAGACCTTGGTGAATGTTGTTTAAAAGGCTTCTTATACAGCAGTTAGAAAGGATCCTTCCAAATGAAGAAACCTCGAGAAAGTTTCCGTTTCCTGCTGAACAGAACAGAAGCTTAGTTCCTACAACCATATGTTTTTATAAGTTTAAATATCATTTATTGTCAAGGACTCTTACCTCCGTTCATGCTTTATTGTCCTTAAAATACTGTGCTCCTATGCTTAAGAGCTAAAAGATCATGTTCTGTTTTGATGCGTGGTTTGACAGTTGATTTCGCTCCTCATTAATTGGACAGCATGCAGATGATGTGGAGAAGTGAGTGAGTGACAGTATTTCAAGGTTACGCTGAAGAGCATACAGTGAACCTTAGTGCCTGGACCAACAGCTGCTGAATTGAATTGTCTGCAATTAAAGCAACAGCAGGTTTGTGTAGTCTCCCTGCAGCCCGTTTATTTGAATTTATAGCTTCAGTTTCTTCTTTGGGTAGCGGTTGGTTTGTTTCACTAAGTGTTGGAGAGTTGTGCTTGTTGGATGTTTTCTCTGTACCCCGATGCATGCTTGACTATAGAAGAGCCATCTCTGTACATTTTTAATGTGAGAAGTTCTTGTGGTTTTTCTCTTCGGATTAAAAACAGAGACTATCTTGTTTTTTCTACTACAAAAGCAAGTAGATACATTTTCATGGGAAATATTGCTTGGTTCAATAGAGGCTTCTCATGGACTTGTATTACTGGTTAAAATTGCTGGCAGTGAAAAATGTTGGACTTCGTTATGCTACTGGATTACTATATCTGGGAAGAAATTCTCTGTGCTAATAAAAGTGTTTATGTTAAAAAGATAGCCATTTCTCAATTCCAGGGTGACCTAATGAATGATGTCAAACCCAACTAGGTGCCTTTTATGACTGAATTTTATTTGCATGTCACTAATGAATACATGTTTAATTTCCTCATGGTTTTACTCTATTAAAAATAACTTCTAATTACAGTACAATTGTTGGTTATTGGCTAATAGTGGATGTGGTGTAAAATATTTACACAGTGATTGCGCATATACTCGATCAGTTTATCCTCATGACAACCCCGGTGTGAGGGCAGTGGCATTATGATCTCCATTTCAGGTAAGAAAACTGAGACTTCCAGGATAAGTAACTGGTCTGAAGTCTCACATCTAACAAGTGGCAGAGCCTGAACTCATAGGTTAGATGATCTGATTCAAGAATTTGTGCTTTTTCTCCCCATACACTGGGCTGCCTCTCAGTTGATGGATCCAGGGTAAATTTGACTTAAGCTACTAGTCAAGAAAATTAAACGTATTCATTTTCTAAAAAAAAAAGGTATTATTTGATGGAACTCTAGAGATTATTTTTCAAACTATCTTAACTATTTTATTTTAATACATGAGTGCTTTCCAGATTGATTTTATAGATATATAAAGAAACATTAGTCTTTTGATTAATTTATACATCAATATGAATGAAGGTAGAGCCTTGCGAAATTTGGGGGAATTAAAATGTTTAATTAAAAAGGTTAATGTGGAATATTTTCCTTCTAAAGCAAGCTAATTTGTTTTTAATATTCTGCTCAATAAACATATACAACTGTTTTCATAAACGTATATGTACTTTAAAATATACTGGCCATGAATGTGAAGTGCTGCATGTTTTCAAATCTGCATATTTTATTCAGATCAACAGAAGAAATATACAGCTAACTCAGTTTCATACTTTTCTTTCTGTTTATCTTATCTATCTACCTATCTAAATAATTAGACCAGCTTTCTCATCTTTTTAAATTTCTAAATGGTTTCTCAATTTTAAATTCAATAGTTTAAAGGGGAAAAAACATATTTTCTGTCCCACTGAAGAAGGGATTACTGTTTAAAACTGTGTTATCACTTCAGCAGATGAGCCCAGATACTTAAGGAGTTCGTAGTAGTTCTCTGGTAAACGGTTTTAAAAAAACCTCTTTAGGAAACATTCTTGAAGCCATCATTCTTAGCTCTGAATTTATTAGACACTATGTCATAGGCTAGGGAAGTGATTGGATGCTCACACCGTAGACAACTCTTCCTCAGTGTTTGACAATGAATATTTGAGGACATTGTCAAGAAAATGAACCAGAGATAGGGCCAGTATTATTAGGACCTATTTATGAGATGGTAATGGATATATTGTCTCAGAGACTGTGTGATTAGAATTTATCATTATCTAAGGTGATATCTTTATACTTTAACATATCTTAAGGTAAAGCTATTCTTGTATTATTCCTTGCTAGCAAAAAGGAAAAGAGGATGATATAAAGCCCTTTTTATCATTCTTTAAACTTAAATGGAATTTGACGCTTAAAAAAACGCCGGAGGGAACTTGGGGGAGTGGGTCAGGTTTAGAGGGAGGGGAACTGGGAAAACGGGGCTTTGGATTAATTGGAAGCTACATATTAAACTTGGTTTCAGGTGACAAATTTTCTATGCAGTTGAAAGCTCTGGCTAACACCCCCTCACCCCATTCATCTTTTTGGGAACAAGCACTCTAAATATAAATGAAAAGGAGCTTATTAGGACTTTTTAAAATTTGACATTTTCTGATTGGAGAAAGAAAAAATGTTTCATCTGCAAAACAATCATTTTTTCCCCTACGTTCTTCGAGGCGAACAGAATTTAGATAGGGAGTAGATTTCTAGGATCTGGCTGTTCAGGGAGCTGAAGTTGGTTGTCTGATGGATTTTTCCCTTCATTGTATCTTT
The DNA here is from genome assembly GCA_028534135.1 of Potos flavus. Taxonomy (NCBI): domain Eukaryota; kingdom Metazoa; phylum Chordata; class Mammalia; order Carnivora; family Procyonidae; genus Potos; species Potos flavus. The sequence continues at coordinate 17,489,731 of CM052901.1, forward strand.
GAGTATGTTGTGGAATCATGAAGTCAGGTCTTACAGATGGGGGTATGAGGGCTAGTGTACATTAGCCAGTGGTGTGCTGGAGCTGGCTTGCACTAGCTTATGTAAGGGGATCACTAAGAATATCTACAAATTTAAAAATTTACTCATACCTGTCTTTTTCCAAAAAGACTTAGGGTACTCATTATGTGTAATAGTTAAGGCATGCTGTCTATGCAGGACAGTATACTGCAGATGCCCTTTGATCTGCTAAACTACACTGATTCCCATCCCTTGGATACAGCACTAATGCCTTTGAGGGTTGTTGAACATAGCAGCAAGTAAGTATACTTATACACATGATAACAATAGCTAACATTTATTGAGTACCTACTATGTACCAGGTCATGTTATAAATACTTTATATGTATGAACTCATCAACTTTCATAGCACTCCTATGAAGTAGGTAGCATTATTTCTATTTTAAGGGTAGGAAAACTGAGACACAGGGTTTAAATAACATGTGTACCAGGCCACACAATTACTAAGTAGCAGAATCAGGATTCGAACACAGGAAGTCCATCTCCAGAACCTATGCCCTTAACCACTCTGCAATATGTTCTATATCTTTAAGGGCACTTCACTGAAGAAGCTGTTTGCCATTGGTATACCACCCATAGGATCCCATTGTCTGTGCTTTTGGAAGACATAGAAATGTAGAGCTATCTGTCTGCTTACCAGACTATGGGCAGTTCTGCTTTTTTCTGACCCTCATTGCTGGTCCTCTATTGCCACAGTCATGGTGGATCATTGTATCCCCAGCATCTTCTAAACACTGCCACTAGATACGCTCTTTCTTCAGATGTTCAGCTAAAACAAAATCTCATATTTTGTTGCCTCTCTCTCGATTCCCAGGTTTTTGCAAGAACAAACATTGCCAACCAGGGTGCAGTTTTTCTTCCATGCAGCCAAATGACCAATCATAGGACATCTTCCTTGCATCTACTCTCACTCCATTTTATGCCTAGCTGTTGGAGTGTTCTTCTTAAATGTAGATCTTGTCATATCACCTTTCTCCTTAAGCATCTAAAGACTTTGGTGGTGGTGTTTTTTGCTTTTTTTCCAGACAGGCATTCAGGACCATTCATGGTCTTGTCCCAGAAACATGGAACATTATCTCTCACTACACAACTTTCTCTAAACCCTGTTCACTAGCCACTCTAGACCACTTCTAGGTCATGAGGTACACTCCAAATTTTCAAGCTCTTGTGCTTTTCCTCATGCTGTTCTCCACATTTTAATTACCATTCTTCCCCATCTTTGGCCATTCTAGAGCCACTAAACATCTAAAATTCAGCTCAAATGACACCTGCTCCTGTTTTATAATACTTGTTTTTGGTCTATCTTCCCCCACTAGACTGAGCTCTTTGAAGTTAAAAAAACTTATTTTAGTAGGCTCTTAGCACCTAGCCTAGTGCCTTGTACATACTTAGCACTTACACGCAATATTTAGGTCTTCAGAAACTGTACCACCAAAGTTTTTCTCCTCTCCTAGCTCAGGGTTCAAAGCTCTTCCTAGAGCCTGAGAGCTCCAGAAGCTGAACAGCTAGATAGCTTCTGCCTGCCTATATATTATGGAATAATCTGTTCAGAAGATTTGTTTTGTTTGTAGCATGACTATCTTCTTGATTTTTTTCCTCTGTATTCACCTTTGCTCAGATCTACTATGCCTTGAAAGCTCCTTCTTTTGCCTTTGTGGAACACTTTGCACGTTCGTAGAGAGACAAGGGCTTGCCTTTGTGTACACATATTCATACTTATCCACACAAGAAAATGAATCAGAATGTGTAAAATGATCAAGGAAAATTTTTGATGCATAATCATAGTGTTTCTCAGAATGTGGTTTAGTGACTACTTATGTCAGCATTACCTAGGACATAGGTTTCAAATGCAGATTCCTGGATCCCCACCCCAGATGTACCAACTCACTCTCTGAATTATCTGCATTTAGCAAATTTCCCAGATGATTCTTCTGTACAACTGATTTTTGAGAACCACTGTCCAAAGTAAAAAATAAAATGTTAAATCCTAATCTATATTCTCTGCAGATATGAATATTAACTGTATTGTGGAGAAACTGTCATTAAAATGGTTTAAATTTTTTGGTCTGACATCATTAAGTCTTGGTCTTCTGATGTCTAACCCAGTACTGTCCAATAGAACTTTCTGTGATGATGAAATTTTCTATGTCTTCATTGTCCCACATAGCAGCCACTAGCCACATATGGCTTTCAAGCACTGAAATGTGGCTATGGCAACTGAGGAACTGAATTTTAAATTCAGTTAAATTGAGATTTAAATAGTTACATGTGGCTATTCAATGCAATACTGGAAGTGCAGGTCCAGAAAGGTTAACTATCTAGAATAATTTCCTTAGGGGTCTAGATGGCTACAGTGATCATTATATCAGTAAGTAATCAAACAGGAAAATCATTTTCTTTGACATAGAGGGCATTGCATTTCTTTTTTTGAATAGTTTAAAATTTAAAAATGGCCTAAGGTGAGTTATCTTCAGAAATGATTCAACCAATTATGATCTCAATTAAATTTAAACGAGATCTACACTCTGCATTTCTCATCAGTACTATTTTTCTAATCATATCGGCTTGCTATTGAGAGCTGGCCGATAAAGCTCTGATTTCTGAGGTAGGGATAAGAAAGTTGAATTAATCAGAGGAAAGAGCTCCTGGCCCCAGTGTTTTGGTCATAGACACTTTCAGACATTTTAGCTCTCATAGACCTTTAACCATTCTCTTTTGGATTGATCAGCTCCTTAGGCACTCATTACTCATTAGTTTTCGGCTTCCATTTTTATTTCTGACAAATCTTCCATGAACCAGTAGTATACCCCTTTCAGCATGATTTCATTATTTAAATAGCATTAAGACTTTGGAAGAATTTGAATCAAAAATGGATTATGTTTACATAAAGAGACACAAATTTAGGTACCCTGTTTTGTGTGGAGTTCATCATGTGTATTTTTTTGTACTTGGTGGCTTTCTAAATGAACCGAGTGCCAGAATCTGTGGTTTTGGGGGAAAAAACATGTAGGTAAAATAATGTACTTGACTATTGCTATCTGTGGAAACTATATGATAAATAATTATGCCTGTCTGATCTGCTGCTGTTGCCTGGATTCCAGTTCTTTGTACTCTCTTCAGTGGCTAAAAATTTTAGCACATCCTGAAATTTCCTTGTCTCCCTTCACATTCTTCACTTGCTTTGGCTCTGCTTTCTGTTTTCAGTGGACAGCAGACCACCCCCCCCATCCCGCTCCCACTTTTTTTGTACCATTCAGACTCCCAGAATCTATTGTTTATCCAGCCTCACTGAACTGCCTAGAGGACTTCAAACCGGGTATTTGAAAGTGCCACCCTTGAGCACTCTTGTAAATAGGTTCTTTTGTTTTGAGAACTAAAGAGATAGTATCACAGCTACAGTTTTGAGAAATGCATAAAGACAAAACCCATTTGAAACTAAAGGAAATGGTTAGCGCCTTGCTTCTCCCTTCCCCCTAACGACAAACTACATCTATAATTTTCAGTGACATTTTTACTTTATTTAGGAAGCCAGATATTTCTGCTTTCAGTGAAAAAGTTTACTCTGATCAGGACCCTTCATAATTCAAACTAGGGTGGAGAAGGAAGCAAATATATTTTAAAGGTATATTATAGAACTATGCTAGGATCTTATATAAGTTATTTCATTTAATCTGCATTAGCCCTCTAAATAAATGTTGTTTGTCTGCATTACCCAAGGATGCATATACCACTAACTTGTCTCCAGCTCTGTCCCTAGACTCCAAAGCTTGCATCCCTGTTGCTTTTTAACTTATTTATGAATTTAGGAATGGTTGTCTTTCCTATCTGTGGTGTGTGTGTGTGTGTGTGTGTGTGAGAGAGAGAGAGAGAGAGAGAGAGAGAGAGAGAAGTTTCTCAGCACTAGGGTGTTTCCTCACAAAAATCCCAGATCAGTGTAAAGTGAGAGAACATAAAGAAAACATTCTCTGTGTGCTCGCTTCGGCAGCACATATACTAAAAAAAAAAAAAAGAAAACATTCTCTGTGTTAACTGTCTACCAAACAGGAGTTGGGATGTATCCAGTTAAAGCTTCTGATGAAGAGGTTGTAAAGAAAGCCTTCTTTAAATTCTTTATACACTCTACTCATTGCCACTCCCATCTGCTATGCTAAATTGCTAACTCTTGCTACTAAATATGGTTGGCATTTTCCCAAACACTGCCCTTTGGTTTGGAGGTGGGGCCAGAACTGCAAAGAACTAATTCTAATATGCTTTCCTGAGAAATTTCCTGTAGAAATTTGCCCAGCTTATTCAGTGGAAATCGTACACTCTGGATTCACCTAAGCTTTTGATAGGGACTGTGAAGAATATAAAATAATTGTGACAATCCATATTTAATAAAAATTACAATAATCTGCAAGTAAGTCAGGCTATTATGGAAAAGCTTTTTGGGTGGCATATTACTTTTTTTTCTTGGTTGTAAATGTCATACAAAGAGATCATCATCAAAAGTAAATTTGATTCATGCTTTTAAAAGTCTACAGGTGATAAGAGATAGTAAATTATATTGAGTGCAATATGATCTGGCATTTAAAAAACCAATATGTTTTTGAGTAACTGACATGGATATAGACAAATAACTTAGAGCAAAGTAGTGAGAATCCCTTTTTAACTGGTGATAAGACTATGCCCAAGTTTCCATTCTCTGGAATTGAGCAGTTGAAATGTTTAAAGGATCCAGGGCGAGTGGTTTGTAATGGTGGGATACAAAGTAAATACAATAAAGATATCAGCTTGAGTAGTTAGTGAATATTGGCGCCCATGACTATTTTGAGTGGTGTGAGCAATAAAGAGTACGATCTGGCAGAAAAAGGGATAAACACAGGCGGAAATATGACCATTGGAGAAATAAGCCTGAGATTCCAGTAGTATCTTTCCCCCTCCCAGATCGCTTTCCCTGAGTGCCCTCCTCTTGGGCCTTGTGAGGCTTTTTTAACAAGAAGGGAAAGAAAAGGTCTGAGAGAAAAGGTCTGAAGGACTTGAAGTGACAAGGGCATAATTGTTTTGTTAAATATTTACAGTTGTTTAAAATAAAAAGAACTCCCACCTAGCACAAACTCTCCAGAACGTTTTCTTTGCTGGCCTCACATCAAGACCAGATGAAGCCCAAGCTGTAGAAAAGAACCTCACTCTAACATGGAATATGATCTCAGGCAATGCCCTTCTTGGAACTTCTCCATGGGGATTTATTACTGGAAGTAACAGAAGGGCCATGTTAGAACATTAGAACACAGTTCCAAGGCATGAACCCTGAGGTTGGGATTTATAGTACAGCTCTGGTGTACTAGCTGGACAATGAATACAATTTCATTGCAGATGTTTTCCATTTGAGATTTTTGATATAGGGATTTTGTGTATGCCTAAGATATCAGTGAGCCAGGATAAGTCAGAATTACTTTTAGCTGGTAATGACTATATGTGTTGCCTGTACTTCACCAGTCCAATGAGGAAGGTACTTGACTTGAAGCTGTTTAGTCATTTCTGATCCTCATGTCACTATTGGTAAGCTGCCCCTCGCAGAATATTAAACTTCCCCTTGCGGTTATGAAACAGATGATGGATAAGCAGCTTTTCTCACTATGTCTAAACTTTCCTTCTTCAGTATGGCATTATTCCAACTAGTTCTAAAATGTAAAGTGGAGTAGAGGACTGCTACCCCAGGAGGTTTTAAATCTAGATCATAATGGACTAGCCGACAGATGATTCCACTTTATGATTCCAAGTTAAAGTTATTGACAGAGAGAAAAAGCATTACAGAATAGAGTGCCAGTTTCTTATGGCATTTGTGGATTCAGGCCAAAATATTTGAATCTTTCAGCCAAGAGGTTCATTCTGGAGCTTGGGAAGCAACTTCTAAAAATCAGCAGCCTGCATATTCTATATCTGATGAAAGGACAAAGGATGGTAGAAAGAGAGAAAAGACAGAGTCCAGAATGATTTGTATTCATTAACTTAACTATTATCAGTATTAAGTGCAATGTAGGATCCTATTCTTAACTAATATTTATGAAATGCTACCCTTAAAGCTATAGACTACAAAAAGAGTAATCCAGTAGATGGGCCATTGCTAAATGATTGAGCCAGAGACAGCATATAAATATTAGAAATGGCCTAGACCATAGCATCAAGTTTTATTATTTCATAAGAAATCACTGTTGGGACTTATGAATCTAGGGGGAATATGTAAATACTCATTTACTCCTGACTAATGAGGAAATGATTAAGAGTGAGAAAAAGGTTTACAGATGAAAGTTTATAATATATGCATTTTAATAGAATCTTAGGGTTATAAGAAACCATAAAGTCTATTAAGTCATGTCTCCCTCTTCCACTACATACATATACCATCTGTTATACCCATCTACTCAGTCTTCAAAGGGTCATCCAGTTTATGCTTGGATACTTCCAATAATATGGCACTTTCCACTATGAAGTAGCACATTTGATCTTTGAATAGTGCCAGTTATTAAATGTTTGCATAAATGAGCCAAAATATCTCTTCCTTCAGTGTCCACCCAGTGCTCCTAATCAGGCATAGCACTCTTCACACAAACTGCAACATGAATTGAACACTGGAGTTATGTTGTGTGCTGGCCCTGATTCTGCTTACCCCTTGGGGCTTACACCCAGTAACCTCACCCTGTTTCCATATGGTAACCCCTCAAATGTTGGAAACAATTATCATGTGCTTCCTAAGTGACTGATTTTTTAATTAATAGCTTTATTGAGGTATGATTTACGTACCATACAATTCACTCACTTTAAGTATATAATTTAATGATCTTTAGCATATTCAGTGCTATACAACCATCATCAAAAATTCGATTTTATAACATTTCATTACTCCCCAAATAAATAAACCCTGATCCCCTTAGCCATTATCTCCCTAACTCCCCATTCTCTCCAGTGTTAGACAGCTACTAATCCATTTCTCTATGGATTTGCCTATTCTGGACATTCCATATGAGTGGAATCATGTGAAATATGTGTCCTTTTGCATTTGGTTCCTTTCACTTAGCATATTTTCAAGATTCATCCATGTTGTAGCACATAGCAGTACTTCATTCCTTTTTATAACTACACACTATTTCGTTGTATTGCTATACCACATTTTGTTTATCTACTCATGAGTTGATGGACATTTGGGTCATTTCCACTCTTCAGCTATTGTAAATAATGCTGCTATGAGAATTCATGTACAAGCTTTTGTGTGGACGTATGTGCTCATTTATTGTCAGTATATACCTAAGAGTACATACTTGGGTCATATGGTAACTCTATGTTTAACTTGTTGAGGAGCCATCAGAATTGTTTTCCAAAGTGTTTTGCTTTCCAAAATTCCATACTTTTTAAATTGTTTTCCAAAAATTTTTAATTGTTTTTTAATTGCTTTACAAAATTCCATAATTTTTTAATTCCACCAAGCAATGAATAAGGGTTCTAGTTTGCCCACAATCTTGTCAACAATTATTATTATCTAATACTACTAAGGAGCCGTTCTAATACGTGTGAAGTGGTATCTCGTGGTTTTGCAAATATTTTCTATCACTCTGTAGACTGTCTTTTCACTTTCATGATTGTACCATTTGCAGTACAAACATTTCTGATTCTGATGAAAGCAATTTATTTTTTTCTTTTGTTGCTTATGTTTTGGTGTCGTACATAAGAAACCATTGCCTAAGTCAAGGTTGCAAAGATTTATTCCTGTGTTTTCTTCTAAGAGTTTTACATTTTCAGCCCTTATATATAGGTTTGTGATCTGTTTTTAGTCCATTGTAGTGTATAGTATGAGATCAAGATCCATCTTTATTCTTTTTCATGTGGATATCCAATTGTCCCAGCACCACTTGTTGAAAAGACTATAATTTTTCCATCTTAGCACTCTTGTCAAAAATTAACTGATGGTAAATAGAAGGGCTTACTTTTGGATACTCAATTCTGTTTCATTTTTCTATATGCCTACCCTTATGACAGTACCACACCTTCTTGATTACTGTAGTTTTATAGTAATTTTTAAAGTTGGGAAGTGGGAGTCTTCCAACTCTGTTCTTCTTTTTAAAGGTTGTTTTGGTTATTCTGGGTCTCTTACATTTCCACATGAATTTTAGAATCGATGTGTCAATTTCTTAAAAAAAAGAAAAAGCTAGCTTGGATTTTGAAAGGGATTGCATTGAATCTATCTATAGAGTGGCTATTGTTTTAAAAGGCACAAACATCATTTAGAATGGGACCCCAGGAAGGGTGGCTCCATACACAGTTTCCATATGCCCTTTCTTACTAGCAACACCACCTCAGAATTAAAGCTTACACCTTTTACAACTAATCCTTTATTTCCGAAGTACCCAGAATCCCCATAGTGTAAGTAGGTAATATAAGACAACCAAAATGAAGTGCCCAGTTCAGTGACCAGCGTATCTCTTGCATTTGACTGGGATTTTTCCTATCGAAGTGAAGAAATCAAGAAACAAAGTTGAAGGAGAAAATTGGCTAATCAGAGATGATTTCTTTTCATTCATTCCCATCCTGGAATGCAGGGATATGTGTGTGTGTGTGTGTGTCCGTGTTTCCATGTCAGTGTCTGTATGAGTGCTGAGTGGCTGTGTATGTGAGTGTGCATGTTTCTGTTTTAATCCATATGCTCAGATGTGTGCATATGCTTATATGTGTGCAAGTATGTGTGTGTGGTGTTCTTGTGTCTTCTGTGTTGTTTTTGCTTTTCAACTCTAGGAACAGTGCCTTTGGATAATGAAATAGAGTGTTCCAAATAAGCATTGTGTTATTTCATCCTTTTAGCTGAGCTTATTGAGATTTCAGAGTTACACATGAATCTGGCTGTCCCACCTAAAAAGGGGATTTATAATCTGTTTTTTATTTCTCTGCCTTTTTTCCTATACTTTATTTATTCCCTTTGCTTTATACTAATTTCTGCATTTGCTTCTTGGTTATTGAACTATAACTCCATAAGATCTCTGTAGTTTGATCTACCTCCCTGTTGCTGTGATCGCCTGTGCTAACCTTGTGATACTGGTTCATTGACCTTTGTTCAATTTCTTTGGACACTCTTACTACCAAGGAGTCAGTTCTACAGAGCCTTTCTAATTCCCTCACGCCCCATGCCTCAGGTGGTGCCAAAAGTGCTTCCCAATTACAGATGGAACAACGTGTTTCCAGGCCACAACAAGCACTTCTTAGAGTATGGAGTATAGAAGCCAGTCCTTAAGAATGAAGAGAATTCAGTTCGTATGTGAAAGCTCAGTCAAATAGAAGACTGGCGTTGTATATTTCCTCTAGCATTTTTTTTTTTTTAAATTCTCCCTGCCTTTCTTCCTTCTTTTCCTTTCTTTTCTTTTTTCATTTCTCTCATTAGTATGATGATCATGCAGAGGTAGATTGGGCATGAAGGTAGGTAATAGTTGGCAAGTATTATTAAGTCTAGGCCAATGCTGAAATCAAGTAGAGAGGGGATATGCCACCTTGGGGAAATATCAAAGTATCAGGGGCTGGGGAGACATCTTTTGAAAAGATTTCTTGGAGATTCTGATATGATCTTCAGTGGGTATTACACCAGCCTGGTTGAGGATCACTGAGATAAATAAAAATGACTGCTCTTTCATCCATAAGCATTTTACTTTTCATCAATCTGAAATGACTCTCTGTATGTTAATAATTGCTTTTGCCTTACAAAATGAAACAAACAAAAGAACAAATGCTGGAGACAATAGAAACTTACTTAGAACAACTTCACAGATTGTTCGAAATGTTTGCAATTTGCTATATCCGGGAGCCAAATGAGGTAAAGAAGCTCCTGTGCTCCCTGCAGTGATTCTGTGTCTTAAATTCTAGCAGATCATGTGGGGAGGGAACACCACTGTCTGAAATGCACAAAGAAAAGAAAAATGCTCTGGGGGCCTCTCCTAGCTTCAAAATACCTTTTCCACATAATTGTACTAATTAGAGATTTTTTTTTCTTTTAAGATACCAATGTCCCATGAGAAAGTTAAACCTCAATCATATTTTAGCATCAATTACTTTAATCAGATATTCAGATCAATTCTTATCTGAGGTTTCTGCCTGAGTGGCTTAGAAAGGAAGGTGTAAGAGAGGTGTGTGCGTTTCTTTATCTTCTTTACCTGTTTGTTGGTATTCTGCAAAGGGACTTTCAAAAACACTTCTGTGGTGAAGAACTCAAGTGTTGGGACAGGATGAAGGTACATGATATAGATTAATTTGATTCTTAGTTTGTCCTCCTTCTTCACCTTTCTAAATCCTATCCAACTTAACAAACTCAAATTCTATACATCACAGAAAGCCTCCACCTTTTCGGCCAGGCTACATTGATTCCCCATTCTTGGAACTGCAACAGTATTTACTCCCTATACAACCCAATCCAATGTTCAGTTTGGTATTATGTCTCCTGTTCGTCAGTGAGTTTCTATGTGCTAAAATTATTCTCCTTATACAGGACTAGTCATGTATGTGTACTATATGTGACTGCTGGAAGGAAATTATTGTAAGTTCTTGAAGGCAAGGATTGTGTCTTTCTTATTCTTTGCTTTATTATTCTTCATGGCATATAGGATGGTATATTTGGGTCCAGGGTAAAAATAAACATAACTACTGTTATAATTGAGATTTTATTTTATACTGTTACCTGCCTTAAAACATACATTTGCAAGTGGATGCTATGATTGATATGCTTCTTGAAATGGCCTCAGTCACTCTGCATAAGCTGGCAGCATTCTTTTCTTGCTTTGCACTAACCTTAGCTCATCACGGCCCTGGCTATTCCTGATGGCTAAGGCCTTCATACTGGCTCCTTCTCATAATGAATAGTGAGCAATTAGAAATGCCATTCAGTAGCTTCATGAAATAGAATAGGACCATTGAAGAAAATATAGTAGTTCTCTCTTATTTCCCAGATTTTCAAATCTAATATATGTATATAAATCATCACATTGTATACATTAAACTTATACAATGTTGTATGTCCATTATATCTCTGATGAAAAAAGATCTCTACCTGGTAATCTCAATAGTTGTTTCTTCCTTAAAGTTCTCTCTGTAGAAATAGCGGGGAAAAGTTTATTTAGACAAAACCATTTTTTTTTTTTTACATAAACTCAAAAGGGCAAAAAAAAAAAAAAAAAAAAAAAAAAAGAATACCCTTTTAGAAAGATAGAGTGGCTTTTAATTCTCCTTAGCAGTTACTAGAACAGTAAAACACAGTAGCCATTGGCAGAATGTGTGTTAAAGGGATTTATATGTTTAATCATTTCCCCTCTGCACTTCCTCACCCTTGTACTTCATCCTTGTAACATCAGGTAGAATACAGTGCTAATGATTGCTTCTCTTACCCCCAGGTTTAAGTTTAAAATTATGAACGCTGTATAATGAAATGGTGATTTTTATTCTGTCCTGGTGGTAAAAAGGGATTTGCTGATGTGTAAAATGAGACAAAGATAAATAACAAACAGATGTTCTCACAAAATGTTCATTAAATCCCTGCCTAGTGAAAGATGCTAGATTACATGTGTTCAAACTCTAAATGTGCTAGGGAATAAGGAGCTTTTATAACTTAATGCTCAATTTAGGAAAGACTATATAGCTTTCTCTGTAAAAATCATAGTAATCAGTGACTTATAGTCTCTTCCTCATTTCAGAGCAGCTTGTCATGACTGTTTTAAAACTTTTTTTATTGATTTTGACAGTTCCAATTATCCAAACAGACATCACCTTATTGAGAGATTATGAAATAAGTTTAAGTGTCCCGGATTGTAAGGCTCCACATAGGGGTTATCCAACATGTAGAAGTTAAGACTTTTCCTTGGATCATCTCCAAAGAACTGTCTGCTATGGGGATAGGATGGTGATTGTGGGGGAGTGAAATTGAGAAGGGGGAGCAGGAAAAATACCACCTTTACCTTGTTCTTCTCATTCTTTCATAAAATATAGTTTATAAAATTATAGTTCTTCGCATAGTGTATTGCTTACAGCAAGGACTACCTGCTACTGGTAAGCCACTGTTCTGCTGTGCTAAGTGCTAAGCAGGTGTTTATTTCTGGCAAGTTGTAATATGTAGTTGATGTTCCAAAGCTGGGAAGGAATACCCAGCTTTACCTGGGAAAGAGGGTAGCCAGAAAAGGTTAAGTTCAAAGAGATAATATTTAACCTGAATCTTGAAATATGGAAGAAGTTCATTAAAAAATAAAACAAAAAAAAATCTCAATCAGAGCAAATAGCATATGCAAAGACACAAAATCCTGAAATGACATGAGAAACTTTAGATGGACTCCCAATGATTCAGTTTGGCTTTGTTTCTTCATCTGTAAGTTGGGCTAATAATGATACCTGTCTTATATGGTTGTAAGGACTAATAATGAGTTAATATATGTAATTTGGACAGTGCCTGGTATATAAGAAGTGATTAATAAGCCTTAGCTCTTATCATAGTATTGATAGCTGGAGTTTGGCATTTGGATAGGAAACTGGATAAAAGCAAAATCGAAGTAACAAGTAGAAGGGGGAGATTATAGATTAACACTTTGATAAGGGATATATATTTTTTTTCTTAGAGTTGATTAGAAACTATTATGAAGTTTTAAGCTGGGATTTTAAATAAGTGACCAGATTTGCATTTTAGATCACTCTGTTTGCCTTTTGAAAGATCTGGATGGGGTAGGGAGGGGAAAGTATTTGTGGGGAAATTGGAGCCAGAGGGATCAGTTATAAGACTATTGCAATAATCTACGTAAAAGATGATGGAGGACCTAAATTAGAAGAATGGCAGTGGTAGTGAAAGACAGGTGCAAATTCAGGAGCTACTTCAGAGATACTCTGTATCACAGACTGGCAACTGACACGTATGTTTTGTTTGGCCCCTGAAGTGTTTGAATTTTAATGCCTTTATTTATTTATTTATTTATTTATTTATTTTTATTTATTTTTATTTATTTATTTTTTTGCTGTATAACTTTCATTTTTTTTTCCCCAAATACTTTTATTTTATTTTTTCAGTGTTACAAGATTCATTGTTTATGTACCACACCCAGTGCTCCATGCAATACGTGCCCTCCTCAATACCCACCACCAGGCTCGCCCATCCCCCCACCCCAATATTTATTTATTTTTAAGTAGGCTCCATGCTGGAGCCCAACGCAGCGCTTGAACTCAGGACCCTGAGATCAAGACCCTAGCTGAGATCAAGAGTCGGATGCTTAACCGACTCAGCCACCCAGGTGCCCCAAATTTGAATGCCTTTAAATGAAACATGCGTTCTCTAGTTTGACTTAGGCTTTGTTACTTGTTATTGTATTACGGTATTGATATTATCACAATATCACAAATTGATGTTGTCTGGCCCTTTATGGGTGAGTGAGAGGGAGGAGTTAGGGATGACCCTTAGATTTCTAGATTGGATGGCTGGATGAACAAAGGTACCTAGAGCCTAGATTGGGAATTCAGGACTATGAAAGAATTAAGAGAAAACACGAATTACGTTTTGAGTGTATTACGTTGGAGGTATCCATAGGATATTAATCAGAAATACATGTCTGCGGGTCAGGAGATGTTTGCATTAGAGAGACAGATTTGGGGAAATCATTAGTTTATAGGTGGTAGCTGAAACCATTTAGGCAGATGATGTCACTCATTGAATATATTTAGAATGCTAAAAGAAGAGGACCACACTCAACAGGAAACCAGTCAAGTGATCAGAGGTAATGAGAAAGGAGGAAAGAGCCCCAGGCATAGTGTAGACCTCAAAATGTAAACTCCTAGTGCAGATTCATAGTATAGAACCACTTTGAGTGGTTCCTAACATGTGGTTCATGGACCCATGGGCTCCCCAAGACTCTTTCAAGGAGTCTGAGAGGCCAGAAACTATCTTCCCAATAATTCCAAGATGTTATTTTTCTTTTTTTAAGTTGACAATTTCACTGCTGGTACAAGAGCAATGGTGGGTAAAACTGCCAGTGTCTTAGCAGAAATCAAGGGAGTAGCACCAATTTATGCTAGTTAGTAATTGTATTCTTTACTACCATACACTTACAGTTAAAAAACAGAGTCATTTTCACTTAATAATGTCCTTGATAAACCAGTAAATATTACTAATTTTTAAAAATCTTGACCCTTGTATACATTTTCTTAAAACAACTTTATTGAGGTATAATTGATATACAAAAAACTGCTTGTATTTAATGTGCACAATTTGATGAGCACATCTTTTTAATAATCTGTGTATCAAAATGGAAAGTATGCATAAAGTACTTCTGATGCATACATAAGTATGATAGTGTCTCCAAGTAAAGCACCTGCATGATTGAGTTGCAAACTGAACTAGCAGCTTTTTACATAGAACTCCAATTTTACTTGAAAGAACAACTAACAAACTATTCAGACTTGGGTATCTGGCAACCATTTTCTCAAAAATAAAGTAAGCCCATCACTTTAAGGAAAGTAGCTGACAGTATTTGTTTGTCAACAATAAAATTCGAGCTTTCAAGTGAAAATGAGAATTTTGGAACAGTTGTATCTGCTACCATAAGCTTGAGAGCTCCCCAATATTATAGCTTTTTCTGATGAGATCAGCAGTGACATTACTAATGTGATATTTAAAATATTGTATAATGAAATATGTCACCACTTGGAAGATCTGCAGAACTCAGCAAAACAATATTTGTCAAATGATCAATGCATGATGTAAAAGCATGCCTGTGTAAAAGATCCATAAAGTATACGACTGGAATTTAAACAGTAGATTTTAATATAGCAAATTCTTAAAAGTTCATTATATGGATTCAGATTCCCCATTACATTTATCTTAAGGAAACTACCACTGTCAAATTTTGGTGTAATATTAGAGAATAGTATCCACAATTATCTGAAAAGACTACTCAACTACTCCTCCATTTTCCAATTAAATATTTACATGAGGCCAGATTTTCTTCATATACTTTAAGCAAAGAACATACCCCAACAGATTGAATACAGAAGCAGACATAAGAATCCAGCTGTTTTGTAGTAAACTCTCTTCTATAAAAAAGATTTGCAAATTTATAAAACAATGCTATTATTCTCATTGTTTTTGTTTTGTTTTTGAAAATATAGTTATTTTTCATACCCATGTTATTTATGTTAACATGTATTAGATTGTTATATTTGAATGAATAAATCAATACCTAAAATGTTACAATTATAATTTGTAATACAGTAGGTATTAATAGATATAGCCTATAAAAATCAAAGGCTCTTTGAGATTGTCAATGTTTTTAAAAAGTATAAAGGGGTCTCAAAACCAAAAAGTTTTGGAACTGCTGTAGTAGACTACTGAAAAAAGTGGTGGGGGCTACAAATGATGACACCTGTCTTATTGTTAAGTAGCCTAGGCTCCTACAGGGAAACTCAGATCATGAAAAAACAATATGGAAAAATATGACTAAGTGCCAAAGCAAGTAGCATAGACAGTAGGCACTAACCAAGAAAAAGAAGAGTGTGGACTAAAGTGATAAGAGATTTGTTGGAGTGGGAGACCTGGGCATAGGTAGGATTTTGTAAAACAAGAGTGGGGAAGACTCTCCAAGCTTGACAGTCACCATGAGCCAAGTCCCAGAGGCCAAAATAAGCATAATATGCTCTAGGAATAGTAGGAGACCATCTTGACTGGACTAAATAATTTGCATTGGTGAATGGCAAGAAATTAGTTGAATAAAATAAACCAGAGCAGATTATGGAAGGCTTTAAATGTCAGGGTGAGGAATTTTGATTTTACAGACAATGGGAAGCTATTAAAGGTTTGTGATTCAGGATGATGACATGGTGAAAGTGATATTTCATGAAAATTAACCTAGAAGTAGAGTAAAAGAGAGTTTGGAAATAGAAAGACTACAAATCAATTAGGACAATATTATAGTCATCCATACATGAGGTGATGAGGACCTAGTTGTGGGAATGGAAAGTAAATAATGGATACAAGAGATATTGTGAAGGCAAAATGAATAGGACTTGATCGATTAGAAAGAGGAGATTAATTTTGAGATTGGATGACTGAGAGAATAGCGCTGTCATTGATGGAATATAAAAGAGAATAGGGAGACCCATTTTAAGTAGTCGGTGATGACTAGGTAATTAACTTGTTTGTTCAAAGTATGGGATCATCCTAATGGAAATATGTATGCATAGGGAGTCACGAGATAGGAAGTTGGATGAGAAGTATAGAATTGAGAGACTACATTAAAGAGATGATTATTGGATTTGAGGAAGTGAATGAGTTTCCTGAGAAACAAATTATGTAAGTCAGTAGCCCAGGAACTAAGACGTATGATCTAAAGCTATTAGGTTTTGCTAGGGAACCAGGGAAGAAGACTGAAGAAATAATTGAAAACTATTAGGAGAACAGAATAATATCAGAATACAGAAGCCAAGGGAGGACAGAGTCAAGAAGGAGATGGAAATCCACCATTTCAGATTCCACAGAGAAGAGATTAAATATATAATGTAATCTCTGTGAAAGCAGGGCTCTTTGTATTGTAAATTTTATTCAATGATGTTTCCTAAGTGCCTAGAATTGTACTTGGCACATAGTATATGTGATGAATAAATACATGACTACATTTGGCTACTGCTGCTAAAAGTTTTGCAAACCTTATGAATATAAGCACATCGAAGGAAAATAATTAATGAGCAATATCCTCAAATACAAACCTCTGTAGATATATTGATTCTATTTGCTTATCAGGCAGTGTTATTGGAAGCTAGCAGAGTGTTGTTTAAATGCACAGTGAAAATGAAGGTGGATTCTTTAGCTACCGACTTGCATGTGAGGCAGCCAGAGAGAGGTAGATGATGTATGTCTATTTGCATAACTCCATGACAGAAACACATCTGGTAACCTTACCTTCCAGTCCTGTTAGTCTATGCTGTTCATCTGTATAGGATATATTCCTTTGCTGGTGGTGTCTGATGCAGCAATCCTTCATTGAAATGTATAACTACTTTAGAATTTAAACAGAATCATGGCCATTAAGAAATTTTATTTTTTACATTTATTTTGGTATCATTTATAAATTTTAGTTGCGAGTCTTTCCAAAACTCAGTGCTTTGGTTGGGTTGAAAAGACTATGTCCAATTTGGTGGTTAAAGTAGTTTCTTTTGTTTCAGTTTTGGCATGAGTTGCCATAATGGACACTAGAGAAATATAGGTGAATTTACTGGAGGAAATAAGTTATTTGATATTCATGGATTTCCTCAAAAATGAGTTATATAGCCATGACTGGGTTTTAAGTTTGGATTTTGGTATTAGTTATTATCAACTGCTGTGTAAGAAAGTTATCCCCAAACCTAGCATGTTAAATAGCAAACATTATCTCATGGTTTCTGCGGGTCAGGAATCTAGACATAGCTTAACTGGATGCCTCTGGCTCAAGATTTCTCATGAGGGTGCAGTCAAGCTATTGGCTGAGGCTGTGATCTCAACTGATGGCTTGAATGTATGGAGGGGTCTGCTTTAATCTTACTTGTATGGTTTTTGGTAGACCTCAGGTCCTTGCTATGTGGGCTGCCCCACAGGGCTGCCCCATGACACAGCAACTAGCTACCCCAGAGAGAGTGATTCAAGAGAGTGAGGAGGAATCCCCAAGACAGAATCCAGTATCATTTTATGACCTAATCTCAGGTGTGACATTTCATCACTTCAGTATATTATAATTGTTAGAAGTAAGTCAGTACATTCAGACCATATTCAAGGGGAGGAGATTACACAAGGGTTTGTGAATACCAGGAGGCTGAGCTCATTGGGAACCAACTTAGAAGCTTCCCAACCACAGGTTTGATGACACCTATTTTACCTTCAAAACTCACAGCTGAAGTTGTAGAAGGAGAGAAGATTCAGAGCTAAAGTCAACTGTTTTGTGATGAAACCAGGAACACATCCTGTCTCTTGAAGCATGAAAATTTTTTATCTTCTTCTATAAAGGATTTTAGAAAAATGCCTAAAGCTTAAACACATGTATATTAAGTTATATATAATTTTATAAACACACACACACACACACACACACACTATTTTTAAAGACATAGTGTATTTACTGAAACATAGTGTGAGAAGTAACTGAAAAGCCAAGTGAGAAAAAAAAGTTAACACAGATAAAATTTATCTTCAAGTGATTCTTTCAATTACAAAACCACCCAGAAAGCCAGCGGAAAATGTTTGACATTAACAGTAACTCCATTTTAATTTCTATGCTGTTATTCAATTAATGTAAGTTAATATGAAATAAGATACAAGCTACAATTAAATGTAGCCCCCATATTTTTAGTGCATCTTTGAAGTCAGAGATAAAGTAGACTAAACCAGTGAGAAATTGAATTCTAAAAACAAATATTATAGATTCCCTCATAGTTCCTTTTATCTTTTCTTTACCTCTATTACATTTTACTTTAATAACTAAAATTATAAAAATACACATTTTTGATGATAAAATGGTAATTTAGCAGGAAGCAGAACAATACTGTCTTGCAGCAGATCTTTAAATTCAATTTTTAACTAAATTAATTTCATGAGGTCTGGGTTGTTCTATCTAAATCCAGAATTATAGTATTCATTTACATTCATAAACCATATCCCATTTACTCCAAATAAAAGATATAACCCTGTCCTTGTCTATAGAGACAAAGAAAGGAATAAAGAGAGAAAAGTGCTTTATTAATCATAACAAAATCAGATGCCTGTTTGAAACTGAAGAAGGAGAAAATATGTATACTTTTTAAAAGAAGTGCATTTTCTTGGAACACCGAAAATAAAAGAAGTGCATTTATGTATGTGTATTGCAAAGGGGTTACATTTATGATGTAGTCATTTGCAAAGACAGCCATCTTTGCTCTCAAAAGGGAAAATAATAAGTGAAAGAGAAAGAGATTGTATAAAATGGTCTCTAAGGTCACTCCCAGTTTAATGTTCTATGAGTCCATGCTCAGATTATGGACTCAGATTATAAATTTGAGGTATAAGTCTTGATTATCTGTCTTAAGGAGAATGAGGGAATATACATAGTTAAAATCTGTAGATATCCCTAAACTTCATTTTAACCTAAACTTTATTAGTCAATACCAAATGTGTGTGTGTGTGTGTGTGTGTGTGTGTGTGCGCGCGCACGCGTGTACATGCATGTGTATGCATGTGGTCAAGGCATCTGGGCTTGGAGGTTATGGAAGTGGGGCAGTGCTGTGTACCTTGCAATAGGATACTCAATCTTTCTGTATCCTACTAGGGAATGTAGGTAATTGCGTTACAGATATAAACTACCTTTGTATTTTCTGTAGCTCAGAAATCCATTAGAATAAGAAGAAAGCTTATTCTTTGTGATTAGTGATTGTGATTATTGTGATTAGTCCTCCCTATGCCCTTGGAAATTCTGTTCAAATAGGCTTTTCTTCTCAAATCCCCCTATTCTTCTCAGGTTTAACTAAGGTTGTTGCTCCATATTTTCTCATTCCCCCATAGGTTCTGTTTCATTCTCATTTATTCATCAAAATTTTTGAGTCCTTGCTATGTGCCAGGCATAGTTCTAGGTGCTGGAAAAACATCTGGTACAAAAAAAAATCTCTGCCCTATTGTTTAGGTTCTAGAAGGAGGAGATAGGCAAATACACACACACACACACATACACACATACACACACAGAGTCTTCAGTGAGATATATACATATATATGTGTAAAATGTGATAAGTGATTATGTGTGTGTATACATATATGTATGGTCAGTGATATGGAAAAAATAAAGCAGCATTAGGGGGATTGAGAGCTTTGGTAGGATGCAGGTTGTAGTTTTAAATAGGATGTTCAGGGTAGCCTCATTGAGAAGGGATATTTAAACAATTATTTGAAGGAGAGTGGCTATCTGAGGGAAGGGCATTCAAGCAGAGGAAACAACCAGCACAAAGACCTTCAGTCAAGAGAGTGTCTGGATGGTCAAGGATCTAGCATTCAAGGAGCTAGTGTGGCTAAGAGTAGAGTGAGTAAGGGAAACAATAAGAGATTAATTCAGAATAATATTATTGGGGGAGAGGGCAGCTCTTATAGGGCCTTGCAACCATTGTAAGGCTTTGGCTTTTACTCTTAGTAAAGTGAGAAAACTTTGGAGGGTTTTGAGCACAATGGTAAGGTACTCTAACTTTTAAAAGGATCATGCTGGCTGCTATCTTGAGTATAGGGGTATATAGTGGGTATGGGTAGGGTAGAAGCAGGGAAACCAGCTAGAAAGCCACTGCAGTAATCCAAGCAAGAGATGATGGTGGCTGGGAGCAGTATGGAAATACTATTAGATAGTGAGAGAAGATAGATTTGGGATATCTTATGAGAGTCTAACAAACAGGATGTACTGATAGATTCTTTATGGGGCATATAAGGGGAAAGTCAAGGATGAATTGAAGGCTTTTTTTGGCCTAAGGAAGAAGGGGACATTTATTGAGATGGGACTGATTAGGTGGAATAAGCCTGACATGCAGGAATTCAGTTTTGCACGTGTTTGTTTGCGATGTTTAATAGATGCGTAAGTGGTAATGTCAAGTAGGTAGGTGGGTATATGAGTGTGTAGTGCAGTGGAAAGTTCTGGGCAAGAGCTATACGTTTGAGAGTCTTGCACATATACAGTATTTAAAGCCCAGAGGATGAAGACAGAGAAGAGATCCAAGGACTGAGCCCTGGGCCAATCCATTATTAAAGAGTTGGGAAGGGTGTTGGGCATCTGACTCTTGGTTTCAGCTCAGGTCATGATCTTGGGGTCATGGGGTTGAGCCCTCATCAGGCTCCACACTTAGTGGGGAGTCTGCTTGGGATTATCCCTCTCCCTCTGCTCCCCGATCCCGTCTCAAATAAATCTTTTTAAAACACGTTGGGGAGAAGAGGAGGAACCAGCGAAGAAAACTGAGGAGGAATGGCCAGTGAGAGGTAGGAGGAAAATAAAGAGAGTACGGCATCTTGAAAGCCCAACTGAGTAAACTGACCATTGATTATAATCTCTTTTGTCCTCTCTGTTGCTGTTGCCTTCCCTAGTTCAGCATCACATTATTACTTGTCTAACCTATAACAGTCTCTTAATTGGTCTTCATGCCTCCCTTCTTATCCCCTCTGATGCATCCCCTACACTGCCTGACTTTTCTATTTAAACCACAAATTGGATCCCATCACTTCTTTGCTTAAAACTCTTAATCCATTTGTAGTTTATGCACATTCTGATGCTTCTTTCCTCCATGCCTCTGCCTCTGCTCATGTAGTCCGTTGTGCCTGAGATACCCTCTCTACATTTCTCATCACCTAGCTAACTCCTACTCATCTTTCAAGACTCAGCTCAGGCACTGTCTCATTTAGAAAGCCTTCCCTGGTCTTTCCTCAGTACTTTAGTCATGCTTATATTTTTATTGTTCCACTGACCATACTATTTTGTAATTATCTGTTTGTTTATCTGTTTTTCCCATTTAGGTTGTTATTTCTTGGAGTGCAACAATGATATTTTACCTATCTTTAAATGTTTGGCACCTAGCATAAAGTCTGACACATAGTAGGCACCTAATAAATGTTGAATGAATGAGTGAATGAATGAATAAATGAATGAGTGGTCACTTTTTCTACTTGCCCTGGATATGCCAGTTTCAGTTTGGAGGGTTATAAATTTTTCTCTTTAACTTTGAATTGTTTCCAATTCTTCAATTTAAAATTCTAATATAATAGTTATGGGACAGAATAACTGATTTGCATCTCAGATGCAGGAGCAGCATGCTGAATAATAATATGCTATGGGTTTGATAGCACTGGAATATTATCTCCCCCACTGTAATCAATATACATCTGAGTTACTGTAATACAGCCAATCCTCACAAGATAGATTTGTTAGGTTCTGCATTTACCCCTCTGGGGTATGTTTACTATGTAAAATAAGTTCTTATGGGAAGACTGAAATTTGTTTGTACCTCTGGGGAGAAAGAAAGAAGGTATTGCCATCCTGGACTTTTAAAAGGGTACTTAATACTCATTTATTGGGGCACCTGCGTGGCACAGTCATTAAGTGTCTGCCTTCAGCCCAGGTCATGATCCCGGGGTCCTGGGATCAGCAGGAAGCCTGCTTCTCCCTCTCCCACTCCCCCTGTTTGTATTCCCTCTCTCGCGATCTCTCTCTCTCTGTCAAATAAATAAATTAAATCTTTTAAAAAATACTCATTTATTATAAGCTAAAAGGGTAAATTTTTTTCCCCACTGGCGGCCTTTATTTCATAGGTAGAAATGTAAAAAATGTCCATGATGAGGCATACCTGTCATCCACCTGATCAGGATTCTATTTTCAAGAGGGGTTTATTAGAAAATCATCATATGTCCACCTAATACCAATCTCAAAATAGGTTAGAAGTATCCCTGGGAGGGAAAAACATGTAATTTCTTTCAATAGTCCATTATAAATCTATTGTCTGATTTTATCTAAAATTACTTGAATTGGTCCATTTGTAATTTTTTAAAATTTCACTATATTTGAGACAAGAGTTTTCTAGTTACATTTTGCTATTTAAATACTTTTTAAATATTGAGGTAAAATTTCATAATGAGATGCATAGATCTTCATGTACAGTTAGGTGATTTTAACAGATGCATATACCCTTGTAATCAACACCAAAAGGAAGACATAAAACATTTTCATTACACCAGAAAGTTCCCCTATAATCCGTTCCAGTTGATCTCTAGCCTACACAGGCAACCACTATTCTGACTCCTATCACCACAAATTATCTGTTACTAAGCTTCATAGAAATGAGATCATATTTTGTGTCTGGCTTCTTCCCCTCTGCATTTTTATTCTTTAAATTAACCCATATTGTTCAGTGTTATCAGTAGTATGTTCCTTTTCATTGTTGAGTAATGTTCCATTGTATGAATTAACTATAATTGATTTAGTTATTCATCAGTTGATGCATATTTGGGTTGCTTTCAATTTTTGTTTATTTTGACTGTCTGCTATGGACATATTAATGCTATATATTCTGCTCTAAGCACTGCTTTACTTTATCCTACAAATTTTTTAGAGAGAGAGAGCAGTGGGGAGAGGCAGAAGGAGAGGGAGAGAGAGAATCTTAAGTAGGTTCCACACCCAGCACAGAGCCCGACATGGGGCTCCATTTCATGACCCTGAGATCATTGCCACTCTTCATTTGCTATGAATGAGTTTTCTCAATCAAAAGGGATTCTATGTGGAATTCATAATGGTGGATGAGACATTCCATATGTTTTTATGAAACTGACAAACTTTTTAGAGTGTGCCATTTTAATTCCCACCAGCAGTATGGGTGATCCAGTTTCTCTGCATTCTTGGCAGCATTTGGTGATGTCATTGTTTTTTATTTAAGCTATTTTGATAAATGTCAGTGATATCTCATTGTGATCTTAATTTGCATTTCCCTAAAGGCTAGTGATGTTGAATGTCTTTTCATGTGCTTATTTGCCATCTGTATATCCTCTTTGGTGAAATATCTCTTCATGTCCTTTGACCTTTTTCTAATTGGATTGTTTGTATTTTTACTGCTGAGCTTTGAAAGTTTTCTATATATTTATGTACGTGAGTACATTGTCAGTTATGTGCTTTGCAAATATTTGTTCTGTTTTGTTTTGTTTGCCAGTCCGTAGCTTGTCTTTTCATCTGCTTAATAGTCTTTCACAGAGTAAAAGTTTAAATTTTTGATGAAGTATAGTTTATGAATTTTTTTTCTTTTATGGATTGTGCTTTTGTTGTTATGTCTAAGAAATCTTCACCACACCCTAGATCCCATCGACTTTCCCTTATGTTTTCTTCTAAAAGTTTTACAGTTTCACATTTTACAGAGCCCATGATCCAAAATGAATTAACTTTTGCTTAACATGTGAAGATTATATTAATGTTCGTTTCTTTTGCCTTTGCATATCTAATTGCTCTAGCACCATTTGTTGATTACTGCATCTATATAAACCTTGAAATTGGATAGACTGATTCCTCTTATGTTATTCTTTTTCAAAATTGTTTCTTTCTATTCTAGTTCCTTTGTCTATCCATATAAATTTTAGGGTGTTTTTCTATATCTAGAAAACATCTTGCTGAAATTTTGACAAACATTGGATTTAACCTATATGTCATTTTAAAAAGATTTTATTTATTTATTAGAGAGAGGGAGAGCATGAGCACGAGTGGGGGCAGAAGCAAGAGGGAGAGGGAGAGGGAGAAGCAGGCTCCTCACTGATCAGGGAGCCTGATGTAAGGCTCAATCCCAGGATCCTGAGATCATGACCTGAGCCGGAGGCAGTTGCTTAACCAACTGAGACACCCAGGTGCCCCCACCCCCTGTATGTCATTTTGAGGGAGAATTGACATCTTTATTATGTTGAGTCTCCCAATCCATGAGCACAGTAGTGTCTCCATTTATTGATATCTTTTATTTCTTCATCATTTATTGTAGTTTTCAACATATAAGTCATGCACACATTTTATTAGATTTATACCTAAGCATTTCTCTTGTTTTTGAACAATTATAAATGGTATATATATTTTTAATTTTGGTGTTCACATGTGCATTGCTTGTATATAGAAATACAACTAATTTTTGTAGTTGGTATTGTATCATCTGGCTTTGCTGAATTCCACATTAGTTCTAGGAGATTTTCTACATAGACCATCATGTCATCTGCATATAGGGACAGCTTTATTTCTCGTTTCTTGTTTTTATGTTTCTTATTTCTTTTTCTTGCCTTATTGCATTGGCTGGGACTTCCAGTGTGGTATTAAATAAGGTTGGTGACAGAAATTATCTTTGCTTGGTACTAATAATAGGGGGAAAGTATTCAGTCTTCTACCTTTAAGTAAGATTTAGGTGCAGTTTTTTTTGTAAGTATTCTTTACTAAGTGGAGGAAGTTCCCCTCCTGTTTTCTGAGACTTTTTCAAATGCTGTTTCTGCATCAACTGATACAAGTATGGGATTTTTTTTCTCTTTAGCCTGTTTATATGGTGGATGATAGTGACCGATTTTTAAATACTGAATCAGCCTTTCATCCCCGGAATAAACCCCACTTGGACATGATGTATAATTTTGCTTATACCTGCTATCATTTTAATTGTCTTTCCTTTATAGGTAAAGGTGTTGTTTTTCTCTCACACTGATTTCAATATATTTTCTTTGTCTTAGTTTTCAGTACTTTGATTATGATGTATGTTGATGTGTATTTTTTTTGTTTGTCCTATTTGGGGTTAGCTGAGCTTTTTGATTCTGTAGGTTTATTGTCTTTGGCAAAATTTCTGAAAATTTCACCCATTATTTCTTTGAATAACTATTCTCCTCCTCTTCTTGGAATTCAATCATACAAATGTTAGATCTTTTGTTATTATCCCACAGCTCCCTGAGGATCTGTTCAGTTGTTTCAGTCTATTTCCTCTTTATTGCTCATATTAGCTATTTCTATTACTCTGTCTTCAAGTCCAATAATTGTTTCCTCTGTCATCTCCATTCTACTGTTGAGCCTATCCAGTGAGTTTTTTATTTTGGCTGTTGTATTTTCCAGTTCTAAAATTTCCATTCGGTTGTTCTTTATATCTTCTATTTCTTTGCTGAGACTTTCTATTTTTCCATTTGTTTAAAGCATGTTCAAAATTGCTTCTTCAAGCATGTTCATGATGGCTGATTTTAAGTGTTTGTCAGATAATTCCAACATCTGTGTGATCTTGGCATTGGTGTCTATTTTCCTTTAAGTTGAGACTTTCTGAGTTCTTGTTATGATAAGTGATTTTTTATTGAATCCTTGGCATTTTGAGTATTATGTTATGAGACTCTGGATCTTATTTATAACTTCCATTTTAGTAGGTTTACTCTGATGGTATGCTGGCAGTGACGTAGTCACTGCTTCATTACTATCACATGGAAGTAGAAGTTCGGCTTCTCTACTCAGCCTCCACTGACACTCTGCAAAAGTGGATGGGTATCACCCTGACTGACAGAGGAAATGGCACCTGATTCCCTGCTCACCTTGTGGCCTCCACTGACATTGCTGGTTGGGAATAAAAGACCCATTTCACCTTCTCTGTTACACCACCCCAGTAGACACATTGGGAAACCTCATTAGAGACTGGAGATGGTGGAAGTCTAGGTTCTCTACTTAGGCTTTGCTTACAGGGGTGAAGGTAAGGCCCAAGTTTTTCTTATGTTTTTTGTCTATAGTAGGGTAATTATTGTCTGAAAGTTTTCTGGATTGCTGTTTGCCCCTTTCTTGGTCTTTTGGCTAGAGAGATTAGGTTTTCTTAAAACTGGTTTTGTCTGTGCCCATTGGCATCTCTGGTTGGTGACTTCTCCAATATCCGGTCTGGGATATATGAGGCAAACTAATGCCCACAGAACTCACCACTTTGTCATTCCTTGGGTGCTAAAGTCTCTAGCCAGTCTGGCTTCTTTTCTCAACCTTTTGGAGTCTTCTTATAATTGTTTTATATGTAATGGCCAGGTTTTTAGCTGCACTTAGTAGGAAATATAGGGAGAAGTGTGTCATTTTAACTTGTCCTGGAACCAGAAACTCAGATATACTTTTTTATTATTCTAATTTACAACCTATAAGGTGTTTTTATACAATTGGATGTATCATCCTACAGACTCCCATTTTTGTAATGTTCAAAATGGTAATTGAAATTATTTATTTCAATCATGTCCTCTCTCAGCCTTCTTTCATCCCTTGAATCATTTAGTTGACCTTCAGTGGATGATCTTTTCAGCTTTATTATGACTTCCTTGAATATCCTGATGGTTTTTCCCAAATTTCCCAACTCTATGTCTGTTCTTACTTCCAACTCCAAACATAGTAATTTTAGTGACCTCCTGGATTTTTTTTTTGAGTGAAGGGAAAAGCCACAACAAGTCTTCACTTCATTCATAGCTGTGCTCTAATGTCACTTCTTCAAAGTGGGCTTTCATGACCATTCTCTGTACACTTACTCTGCACTTAACACTTACTCTATACACTTATTTTTTCATATCACCTAACACTCTGTGATATTTTATATCTACGTATTTGTTCATTGTCTCTCCTTCCCCAAATATAAAACCTCTATAAGGACAGGGACTGTGGTTTGTTCACTGTTGTATCCCCCATGCTTAGAAAAGTCCCTGGCATATACTAGGCTCTAAATAAATATTTTAATGGGTTGAATGAATATACACTTCATAAAAGATTTGAGTAGAAGACTGAAGAGAAAATAGTAAATCCTGGGCACTTAGTATAAGGAATTCCAACTAACTTGTGTGGCACTAGACAGTAACTTCCAGATTAGACATACAGAGCAAACTTAGATCAAAATGTGTGAGGGGAAGAAAATAATTTTTCACTCTTGTTATTTATTTTCCCACTCATCTGAGCCACATTTCTTATTCTACAAAAATAGTTTAGCATAAGAACAAAGTCTTTCCAAAGATGGCATTTGTAGCCCTCTGATGGGGAATGGCAAATTCAAAAATTGAAGACTCCTGACCAGAGATTTCCACATTTTACTTAGATGATGGAAGTAAGCAACAGTTTGGCCAGCTGCCCCGGGTGCATTAAAACTCACGTGGTCCCTAGAGTAACTGGATTTATTCCAAATGCAAGTCTTCCAAATGAAGCTCAAGACCTTGAATTAAATCCAGTTTTTACAGGAGAGTAGTTAAAATGAATAGAAGAAAGCAGTGATGTCATCTGTTCTCTGCAGTCAGAACCTTGCCATATTTCTCCCCTTAATGTGACTTCTGTTGCAGCTACCTATGAAGTCCCACATAGACTGGGATCTCTTCCCTGGTTACAGCAGAGGAAGGCATGTAGCTTTTTCTCGTAAGATGTCATTGCACCTTGGAAGAAGGTTAGAAAGTAATGAACTATTTCTTACTTTATATTTTAACTTGATATCTCTCTAAGCAACTCATTCCAGGTACCATAGATTGGGGAGAAAAACTGTTTTACACCCTCCCAGGATGTTTTTAAAAATACATCCATTCATAAAACATATTCAGAATATGAATTGTATATAGTATACCATAATAAAATATTAGGGCTGTGCTAAAACAAAAATGGAATTTAAATTCACCTTAATGTCTTTTCAAATGTAATAGCCTTCTAGGGAAACACAATTCAGGTTTGAGAACATTTGTTATATACAACATTTGTCCTGGATAACTGATAACACCTGAGCTATAAAACTACAGAACCACCTGGCCCTTTCCAGGAAGATTTCCTCCAGAAATTATATTGTTCCTTAAATAGGCAAAGCTTTTACTCAAATGAGCTGTCTCTAGCAAGCTTTCCATCAAATTCTCTGCCATTGGTGCAGTTGTCTTAATTTTACTTAAGTGCCTGCTGGCTGACTCCAAAAAGACAAAGCATATCTTATGGGACAGAATTTAAGGTTGGGAGGAAAAAGAAAAACAGTTGCTTTCTTGACCTCTCTGCCTTTTCCCACTACTAATGAAGATGAGAAGGAGGAGAGCCAGAAAATGGCCTCATTTCTAACTTGACTTACCCACTTTAGAGACTTACTTATTACTTGGAGCATACGAATACCTCTGTATTAACAGGCCTGTTGAAAGGTTGAAAAGTTTCCTGTGAAAGCACAACATAGTCTAATTATTTGCTCCCACAAAATTATATCTCAAATGGTTGAGCTGAATTTTGCCTTTATTTGTTCTGCTGACTCAAGTTGGGGGAGGGGCTAAATAATGGAGTGTACTTTTTGCTTTTTTTATTCTAATAAAATAATCATTATAAGTAATTGCAAGTAGTAGATAGAATGAATAATGAAGAAATTTGGTTTCTTTCTTGTAACACTGTGCTTATAAGAAAAAATACTCTAAATTATGGAAATTTAACTCTATACATTTTGGCTGAACTGTAATGAACATGAATAAGAGAATAGCCCTATCCATATGTCCATCCATCCATCCATCCATTTATTCAATATTTATTAAGTGCCTGCTACTCCAGGCATTGTTGATGCAGCTACAAAAAAAAAAAAAAAAAGAGAAGTGGATCTTTTGTTCCATTTAGGGGGCCTTGATGGTGTCCTGCTCCTTAAAACCCTCTTTCCTCTGAAGTGCAGCCTCATTTTATTTATTTTGTCTTCCACAACAAGAGGGTGAGTGTCTCCAAGCTGGAAATCCTAGCCTGTTTTTTCTGTGATGTTAGACAGTCAACAAATACTTGTTGGATTAGATTGAACAAAGATTTTTGAAGGTGTAGTTGAGGAAAGTTTCAGGGTTAGCCAACAGGAATAGTAGATGTAGAAGGGCCCTTAAAGGTCTCCTAGCCCATAGATTTCAAAAGGTATCTATATAGGTGCCTTTAGGGCTGTTTCCAGGGAATGGGGGAGGCCCAGCAGAGGAATTGTGGAACTGTTATGACCTTCACTGTGCTTCTAGCATAAAATTTGCACTTTCGACCCTTTTATACGTAGGGTGTTCCTATAATATTTTATTTGAAGAAAGGGGTGGCTGCTTAAAACAACAGAAAACCACTGATTGGTCCAACACCTTTACCTTATAGATCTTTTAGATAAGCCTAAGAAGGTTAGGTAATTTTTTTCTAGGTCACATACTGAGTTATTCATACTCTTAAAACTAAAACCCAAATTTTCTGTTTTCCAATCTGAGGTTCCTTCTATGACATTCTGTTGTTTACTAATTCACAACTGTTGCATGACTGCCATAATTCTTTTTTTTTTTTTCGTAATTCTTGATATAACTGAAAGAAGGAATGTTAAAATCTACTTGGCAACACTTCATCCTTCCTTGGACATAGTTCGGTATCCCTACACTTAGTAATGTGATTGGCACACATAAGTGCTTAATGGTGGTTGTTGTATAGGTGGTAGTTATCCATGATTGAGTGTTTCATCTGTCCAGATTAGTGAACTCTAATCCTTTTAGTCTGTTCTCATAGCACCCCCACCCTCCACCATAGCTGCAGACAGCTTTCTCGCTCTTGTTCTCTGACTGCAATCATTGGGGTGGACTGGGTGTGGAAACTGGCACATGTATAGGAAGTTCTAACAATAGCTACCACTTAAATGGTTTGAGCTTACATATTTAATTATTCAACACTTAACAGTTTTCTGTTGTCGAGATTAAGAAAATAAATAAATGACCGTAAAACATGAGTTGTACCAAAACTGCTTTTGAGAGTTCAGTTGCGTTTTTTGTTTGTTTGATTGATTGTTGTAAAATGTAAGCATTGTTGTGCCATCATTTGACTTTACCCTACTCACTGTATCTCTACAGATGCAAGTTTTGTTTTAATTAGTAGGTTTAGCTCTTGCTGTGGTAGCTTCCCCCTTCCTTTGCCTTGCCTGTTGCTTATTTACTTTGTTTTTCAGTTGAATGTGAACTGAATCCTCTACTCCAGATTACCAGTATTACTGGCAAGGATTTTGAGCCTTCCTCAAGGGGAGGTTACTTGGGATTGTAGTTTTTCACATTTTGCAGACAGATCCTCTAGGACCAGTTTGGCCATAATGGTCCCTCTCTGACACGGATAATTAAGGCTGCTTTAGAGAGGGTCTGCTGCCACCAGCCACTACTGCCACTGCTGTTACCAGTGCAATGGGAGAGAGGGGATTGGCTTGGTGGCCAGACAAAATTAGGTTTTCTCTGTTTTTCCAGTTTATTCTCGCTTTTGGATGCTGTTACCTCATTCTTATTAGCACCCATAGAGAAAAGCATTGTAACAAAAGTTTAGAATTCAAAGGTAGAACTTCAGTCTCCATTTGGTACTATATATAACCTCCACTTTAAAGGTTCATGCTAAGTTTGCAACATTTAATTTAAGGCTACTTTCGCAATTTTCACAGTTTTCTTTTGCTCTCCACTTTTTTTTTTTTTTTTTTTGCCTTAGGGATGACTTTGTTATAATGAATGACAAGTCTATTGTATCCTTGCCCATCGTTTTGAAATGGATGGATTTTCATAGGGCAATGTATCTACTGTGGTATAGATTTTGATATCATGTAAAATTCAATCTTTTGAATTTATAATTTAATCTTTTCAGGTGTTCATTTTTATTTGTTGACATTGATAAAGATAACTTTGGCTTTTCTGTTCATAAGAACCACATTAATATCATTCTTAATTGCAATAATTGTGCAGTGCAGTTATCATTTGTAAAGCCTAGAGGTTAAAGAAACCTGGATCATCATCATTTCCAGATAGAGGGTGGCCAGACTATTTTTAGAAGAGATTTGAAACTGGGATCATTAGATGATTTGAGAGTATGAGGCTATGACTTGGTTAGTTAGAAACTTGAGTGGTTTATCAGACTAAACGCTGATTTTCTACCCTAGAATACTGCTAGAACTAGGATTTACTTAGAGTGACCTTTATCTCACTAGAATCCTTGAACATTGTGTAATGCAAGATAATGGTTTGCATTTGTCAGAGTGAACATATGTTTATTAACTATGGGCCTTTATCTAGGAGTTAAGGTATTCATTTCACAAAATCTAGTTAAATATGTTCTATTACTAATTCAAGTTTTTATACTGTTAATTTATATAGATTATTCTTTAAAATGTATATCTAAGTTAAACAGAATACGCAGCTGTCTGGGTTTTAGTCCTGATTTTTCTGTGGATCCTCTGTCTTCTGGCCTTTTTTTTTCTTAGAGGTTACCTAATAGATACCACTTTGCTAATGCATCAACTTGACTATTTCTTATAATTGGACTCAAGAAAACATCTATCACAAATAGAATTAATATCTAAGTGATCTATCTATGCTGTAGAATAATATATTTTTACAAACTTGGGGCATTTTTTTAAACACTGTATTCTGATAGAAGCCACCAGCTGCACATAAAACCGGAAATTATGCTTGTATGTTAATATATATGGACAGTCAAAAACAGACTCAGGGTTTTGAGTTTGAGAACAATACTATTTATATTTACTTATTTGTTGATCTTAAGCATGTCAGACCAATACTTAGATATAGTGTAAAAAACACCTTATCCTCCATTAAATGAGACCTTAATGCCTACCTTACTCTGAGTTCTTCAAAGATTCATTTTTAAACAAAATGTGAAAACACACTCCTTTCCAAATATAGACAGTGTAATTCACCCTTTTCAGGAGACTTTTAAGGACCTTCTTACCTCTCATTTATTACATTCTTCTGAATTTACCTCAGGCCTTTAAAATATTTCCAAAAAATGTTTTCTCAGTCCCTTTTGTCACAAAACTCTACTTCCTCAATGAGGACAGTGATTTGTTGGATACTGTCTCAGTCTCCTGGTTTTGAAGTATGGATTTCCTTCTTCTGCCTGCCCGCCACAGAATAGGCATTCTAAGCTTTATGGAGACCCAGTATGCCCATACTCAAATTTATAAAAGAAAAATCAAAAGCAAGACCACATGAAGCTTGGTGGTACAGGGATGCCACATTTTATTAGAAAAATGTGTTTCTAAGAAACCAAATGTATAAATTCCATATCTGTAAAAACAAATCTTACTTGAATGTACAATATTAGCTTTGCATGTTAAAATATTCCTATGTGGACTGCATCTGGCATTTTAAAATATTACTATGTAGGAATGTATCCCCATGTAGAATTTTTCAAGAAATGACTGATTTCTCAACCGAATCTCCCATGGTCTCTTGTGGTTTCATCCTATGTCATTATCCCAGTGACTCAGGTGTACTTTCCTGCCCCCTGATCTCTGCTTTGCTATCACATACTATATCAAAATGTAATTATATATTTCTATATTTATATGTGAGATATAGTTAGAATTTGTATAGGAGCCCTATAAACTATGTATTTACCTATTTACCTAAATTCCATGGTATCCAAGATGCAGGTACAGTGGGCATTGCTAGGGATTGCTCTCTTTTTTTCTGTATGTTGCCATTTATACTAAATATTCTTATTTTGCCTCTTAACCTTTACACGACGTACTAACTCTATCCGCTACTGAAGTGTAACCACTTCTGAAGTGAAATAGCATCTATCTAACAGTGTTGAAAATGCTATTGGTTTTCTTTAAACTAGAAAGTGGACCCTCTTCTTTTTTTCTTTGCACCAAAAGAGTTTAACCCATCTTCAGTGTTGGCAAGGATAATGTTCTTTTGATTTGTTTTTAAAAAGGGTATGCACTAGTAATCTCATTTTAGAGTTTCATTTTCCTCCTTAACTATTCTGCCCCTTGGCTTCATTTGCCTCTTTATAGAGAAGAATGCATCTGAGGTTTTCTTTGCTTCTACTCTTGCCATGATATGTAGACTAGTTTATGGAGAAATACATCAGCTGCCTGCTGTGCATTTAAATTCCCCACTTCTCTGCTGCATTTGTGTGTAGCAACTGAAAGACAGATAGATGAATGCAAGGCCATTTTTGTCACTGAAAGTTTTTGGATACATATATTACTGAGCACACATATCATTAAATACGAGTTTAATATCTAGAAGCAAAAGTGGTAGTACATCAACTTTGTCCACAGAGAAGAAAAGGGGTCACTGTTTATGAGAACTAAATGGAAGCGTATCCTTCCTTATCAATCAAAGAAATTAAGAGATGAGAATTGGTCTTTTAGGCCATCTGGTTCCTGCCCCAGGGACCAGTATAGGATTGGTCCTTGCATTATTATGTTCTTAGTGCTGATTATTTTTGTTACTTATTCCTATAGTTTTTCAGTAACTTCAAATGCTTCTGTAACCATAGTTCTTCAACTTCTCTTGATCAGAGAAGTTCAGGTTGTATGTCACTTCGAAAGACATGTCCCCCTTTCTTTTAAACTTTCAGTAAGCTTTATTCACCAAATATTATCAAGTTACGGGGATTCAACCTTTTTAAAATAACTTATGTCTACTTGGCCCTAACTTTTTCCTTACCTGTTTTTTATTTTGTTTTGTTTTGTTTTTTGGTTTGTTGTTACTATTCTGAGTGCACTTAAACAATTTTAAGAATTTTGTCACCATACAGTAATTTAACATTGTCAACATCTTAAAATTAGACCTCTGAGACCAGCTATCATTTCTTACAAAGCATAGAAGTGGGAAGGGAAGGATGTCCAGAAACTGCCTCACTATGTTTTGTTTCCCTTCTCCTCTCCCCTTCACTCTCTCACTTCCTTTCTTCCTCTTCTCTTTCTCTTTCATACACACACACAAACACACACATACATATTGGCCTTATGTCAAACCAGATCATCATGGTGCCATTTGGAAGGGGGCGGGACATGTAGGGAAGAGAATGGAGGGCCTGAAGTGGAATTTGGGGCATGAGAATCAGATATGTTAAGGAAGCAGTGAATTAGAGAATTTCCAAGCCATTAGGGACCAGACCATGGAGAATGTTTCCTTAGTTACACAAATGAGGGAAGTGAGGCCTAGAGAGTTAAAGCCTAAACTAGCTGACTTCTTTGGAGTCCATTGTTTTGTTTGCTATGCTAAGCTGAAGGCAAAAAATTGTGAGAATTAAGAGTATAGTGTCAACATCCTGGATTTGCCATCTATTAATTCATTTAGTTAATCATCATTTATTTATTGATTAACTATTTTGTGCCAGACACTGTGCTGGGTGCTAAGGACACCATATGGCCCCTGACCTCAAGGAGTTTATAGTTTACCAAACCCTAGTGGGAAATAGAAAAGCAGAGAAATAGGCAATCACAACATAGAATGATATGTTTCCATAGCACATATAGGATACTAGCAGAGTATATAAAAGGCATCCCCTAACACAGCTTTAGGTAGCTGGGGATAGGTTTCTGGCAGAGGTTACCCAAGCCAAAGTGAGGCAGAGTGTTCCAGGCTGATGCTAAAGTATATGTAATCCCTGAGGCAAGAACTGAAAATGGTTCAGTATGCCTAGAGAATATAGAGTGGTTACGGGTTGAGAGGAGAGGGGGTTAAGGGAGTTGGTTAAGGGGACTATAGAGTATGGATGAGACTATAGAGATAAGCAGGAGGCAGGGGCTAGGTCATAAAGGACCTTATTTGCCATGTCAGGGAGCTTGAAGTTCTGTGGTCTAAGAGTGTTAAGTCGCTGAAGAGTTTTTAAGCCAGGAAGTGACATGATCATGTTTGTCTTTTAGAAGGATCTCTCTAGGGTCTCCTGGGTGGCTCAGTCGGTTGAACGTCTGACTCTTGATTTCAGCTCAGGTCATGATCTCGGGGTCATGGGATCGAGCCCTGCGTCAGGCTCCTCATTGGGCATGGAGCCTGCTTAAGATTCTCTCTCCCTCTCCCTCTGCCCCTCCCCTCCCCTGCTCTCTCTCTCTCTCTCTCTCTCTCTCTCTTAAGAAAAAAAAAAAAAGAAGGATCACTCTATCTGCAGCTGGAGAGCTGACTGGAGTCAGAAAGATATGTGAAGAGGCTGTTGCAGTAATCCACCTGAACTGAGATAATGATAGTTGGGATGAAAAGAAAAGTTCACATTTGAGATAGGAGGTAGAGTCTGTAGGACTTGGTTACTAGATGCGGAGAACAAGGGAGAGGGAAGACTATGGATAACTGCTGTACTGAACAATCTAGGTGGGTTGTGTGCTGTTTACTGACATGGAGAACATGAGAGAAAAGCAGGATTATTGAGTAAAAATAATGGGTTAAATTTGAAGTACCCAGGGCATGCCCATACCAAGAACAATCTGGACTAGAGATATAGATAGCAGAGTTATCAGCCTATATAGGATATGATTTGAAGTCATGGGATCCCCAGAGCCAGTCTGAGGATCATTTGCCCTTAGACTTTATTTGGCCTTAGACTCTTTTAGGTATCTGACAACTATAGACCCTCTCCCCATAAAATTTATATATACACTTTTGCATGCAATTTTAGGAGCTTCTTAGACCTCTTGAAGCACATCCATGAACCCTTATGATGTCTAGATTAAGAACCTGTGGTTGTGGAATTAGAAGGAAAGAAGCTTTTATGAAGTGAAACACTGGCATTGAAGAAATGAGGAAAGGGAGAGAAATCCATGAAGGAGACTGAGAAAGAGAAACCAGAGAGTTGGGGGTTTCACAGAAGGCAAGGGAAGAGTTTCAAGAAAGCAGGAATGGTCGGCAGAGTTAAGTGCTATAGTGAGAAAGAATAAGATAAGGACTGAAAAGTGGTGACTGGCTTTAGCAATAAAGGCTATCAGTGACATTTGCAAGGGTTGTTTCAGTAAAATGCTGTGGACAGAATGCAGTGATTCAGGAATGGATAAGAGGAGAGGAAGTAGGAACAGTGAGTGCTGGCCACATGTTTCCAAGAGGCGGGGTATGGAGGGGAGGTTTGTCTTTTGTTAAGACAGAATTGAGGGTACTGAGTATCTTTTAGAATTTTCTTTAAATTTGTCGTGTCATTTTCTGAGTTCTTACCATCAAAAAAGAAAAGAACAAATAAACCAAAGAAATTAGGTCTGTAAGAAATAGAGTTTCACAGATTTCTAGTGCTTCCGTTGAATATTAATAAATGATGAATTGCGGTTTTAAATCCCTACAGTTCTATATCTCTTCTTCAGTTTTGCTTAAGGTGTCCATCTATCCAGAATCCACAATGCCTCAGGCAGTACTAAATTAGCACTATAGGTGTATTCAGGCCAGCCTGGCTGGGAATGAGAGAGGCAATAAGGCTGGCTTTAGACCCTTGATTGAGGAGCCAGCTTTGTAATACCCAGCTTGGTAATTATGGGGGCTTTGTGTTTGCATGCGTGAACCTTAGTTAAGCTTTGCCATAGGTTTTCCAAAACAGCTGGGGCTTTTGGTCTATGAAGACATTAATTTGCGTCTCCAGGGGCTATGCATAAATCAAAGTGGGAAAGAGGGAGGAGGAGTGAATTTCTTTGTGTGAGTCCCAGCTCCCTGTTAACTGTTTAATTGAGGAGAAGGAAAGAGTCCTATGACAATTACTGAATTAGAAGTGCACTATTTATTATCTTCTGCTTGATGTATTCTTGCTTGGTGTATTTATGCTAAGAAAGGCAGTAAACCCTGTATCCCCTAAGAAGGCCCTGCTTTGTTGACCTTCAACAGAAATGTAGAATCAGATTTCACAGTTTCTGTTGTTTCAAAGGGAGGCTTAATGTTGGTGGTGATGGTTGTTAATTTAAACTTTGGTCCTCTTTTCTTACCATCTGCTGTCCAGTGGCCTCTCTGTCATAGTTCAGGGATAACAGCAAGAATCCCACCTGGGGAAAGCAGAGTAATGACATAGGCCTTTGGAAATTCTGCTGTTTCTTCCCCTCTAGCCACAGAGAAGATAATTGGGAGACCACATCATCATGGAAGGAATTGTCACATTGGAGTGAATTAGCGATGGGAAGTGAGCCTGGACCTAAATTCTTCTGACCTTTAGAAATATCAGTATTTATTTATTTGTTTATTTATTTATTTATTTATTGTTTTTTTTTTTTTAGAAATATCAGTATTTTAAAAAAAAAAGAAATATCAGTATAAATGATGCTGTGGTGAGCCAGGTCTGCCCCCCCCCCCAACTATTTTGGACTTATCGTTCAGCCACTGCATTAATTCAACAAGAATGCCAAAATGTTGAAAAACAAAGGTTTTCCATGGTTTTCTTGTCTTCATATATGCTACCTTTTTAGTCAGATGGAGAAATAGGTGGCAGCAAATAGAATATACTCTGTAAAATACTGTAGGAATTCCTACCCTACAGACATATGTGTGTGTGTGTGTGTGTGTGTGTGTGTGTGTGTGTGTTTTACTAAACAGTCTTAACATTCAAGAGCATGATCACAGAGGGAAAGGATCATGTTCTCCTCTAAAACAGTCCTGTGATGCGATTGTCAGAGTTCAAATACCAGAATTGAAAGCCCATGACTCATTATGGTGTTCCTTGACTTAGAAGCCAAAAAACACAAATTTTATCAGTGTTTTATCAGACTTTTTAAATTAATAAATATAACCAGCAGTGTTGCTTCTTAAGACTTCTATGGGTAATGTATCAATAGATTTAATAAGAGTAGAGTAACAGCCTTCATAGACTATCTTCTTAGAGGATTATTTAAAAAGAGGGTAGCCTATCTAAAAGATCAACCTGCACATTGGAAATCTCTCATAAACTAATTTTATATGCACCAAGAATAAAAGGCATTGTTCTACAGTAGTTTGACTACTATCTTAAGATTTAAATTAATAACAAAAATTTTAAACATGCTTATAGTATGATTGCTAACACAAGGTAATGGGTGATGTATGTTCTCATTCTCACAGCGTATTACTAAGTTGAGCTGTGAGAAATGTAATGTCTACTCGGGGTCAGGTTCCAAGCCATTCCCTATGGTTAATACATTATACAAGTCTTGCTCAATGCAGCTCTCTCTGTTGTACCTCAGTTGCAGACATTGAGCTCTCCCCTTCAGCATGGCTATATAACAATCATCTTTGTAAAACACAATTTCATTAACTGCTTTAAAATCAGAGGGGGAGATGAACCATGAGAGACTGTGGACTCTGAGAAACAAACTGAGGGTTTTAGAGGGGAGGGGGGTGGGGGGATGGGTGAGCCTGGTGGTGGGTATTAAGGAGGGCACATTTTGCATGGAGCACTGGGCGTTGTACATAAACAATGAATCTTGGAACACTACATCAAAAACTAATGATGTATTTTATGGTGACCAACAACACAATAAAAAAATACAAATCACGAACGCCAAAAAAATAAAAAATAAAAAATAGAATTACATAAGCAAGAGGTTGGGAGAAGAAATGTTTAACTATTTCAGTTCTCTATTTAAATTACAAAAGTTGTTTAAAATCCCATTTTGTCTGGGCTGTTCCTCAGCAATAACTGATTAAAAAGGTAAGTATGGTACAGGAAAATATAATTTTTTAATTATCCATAAGGCACAGAATAGAACTATATATTTTTAGATCCAGAAGAGACACTACAATTTGTTTAATCCAACCCTCTCCTTTTACAGATGCAGAAACTATGATCCAAATAGGTAAAGTGACTTACCTAGGATCATATATCAAGTTAGTGGCAAATATAGGGCACAATCTCAAGTTTTGTGATTCTTGCTTAGTGATCTTCTCAGAATTCTGTACTGCCTCCAGAATATTGGAAAGTTGGAAACTGAACTCCAGCCTTATACTTTCAAAGCATACACTCTACCTCTCTAACATGCCTGGAGGTGCTTAATCAGTACTAACAAGATTAAAATTATCATATTTTTAATTCAATAAGTTACTTAGGAAAGCAACCACACAAAATGGATTGGAAGAGACACTTTGGCAATTATGCCTGTCAGTATATGTGGCAAGAATTAGATTCGTTGCATTATTATGCTTCACAACCTGCTAAGAAAGCGGAGTCCCAAGAAAGAGCTACTGGATCTGGCCAGTACAACTGCTCTGATTCAATAAGTGACTTGAAGTTTTGATGGTATCGATCACTCATTAGCCTGTGGGCTAGGAAAAAGGAAATCAATGAGCAAAAAGAATCATGGTGATAAGAGAATACACCTAACCCCTGCCTTGCCCACATATGCCTTTAGCTGAGCTGTATCTTCCCAAGATTAAAGAACCTTAAGATTGAAGTCTCACTCTACTCCACATGGCTTATGTGGGTCACACCTCTGGAAAAATGCTTTCTATCCCACGTACTACATCTTAAGAAAAACATTTGACAAACTAGAATAAAACAAAGATGGTCAGGGGCTGCAAAACCTGCCATATTAAGGAAGGTTAGGAACTGTGACTTTGTGCCTGGAAAAGAAAAGAGTTGGGCATGGAGAATAAGAAGGAAGCTGACATATTTTTAAGTACCTACTGTGTGCCAGGCACTTTGCACATACCTCCTTTCATCTTCATAAAACCCTATGACCATACCTTCTAATACAAAGAGTAATAATATATGTTAAGAGTAAGATAAACTCAAAGACCCATTTCAACTCTAAAATTATATGAATCAAAGTTGGTACATCTACTGGTTAGTGAGCAGCCATGCCCTTTCTAGGCCTTTTGGGGACTTAGCTGGGTATTCAGAGCTCACAGTTGGACAGGCTTTACTTCTATTACTATGTAGATGAGCTATCGGCACAGGTGAAGTATAAGTTAATGTCCTGGTCCATCAAATGGAGAGAAGCCATTTCAAGGGTTTGTTGCAAGAACAAATTTAGAAATCACTGGACAAGGTCAAAAATCCATTAATGAAAATCGATTAGCCTCCAGGGTTCTCTTTTCTAATCGCAACAGTTTATAATCCAAATGAATTTAGTACCCACTTTCAAATTCTAGCTCTTTCACTTTATCTTAATAAGTCTTTGCATTAGCTTGCCATATGGTTCTTCCCTTTCCAATCTTATGATGATGTCATTTATTCATTCAGACACCTTTGTATTTCTAATATTGGCCAATTACAAAAGCCATCTGTGATTCATGTGGCATTCTCACCTAGAGCACAAAGGGTTTCATTTAATTTAAAAATACAAATGTATCATGCCATGAGGAAAATAACAGCTAACTAGCTAACCCTTTCTCCCTCTCCCTCAGCCTTCCTTTACCTTTCTTTGGCTACCTTTCTAAAATAAAGTATTGCATGAGAAAAATGAGCTCTTTAGAAATTCCATTACTGTCAGTGGTAGAAGTGAGAAGACACTATCATTAACCTCCTTTGCTCAATGGCTCTTGAGAGAATTGGAAAGGCAGCTAGGAGTATGGCTTATTACCACTCCTACGGCAGAGATGATAGCGGGTTGTCACCTGGGAAGGCAAAGGGGCAGAGAGAAGCTAGTCAAGAGCTACTCTGGAGAAATACAAACATAAAAACTTAAGACTTTTCAATCAGTTGCTCCTCAAACTGGCTGGAATCCCTATAGAAAGCCAACCGAGTCTTTAAATGTGTCCATTCTTTTTCGAGACTCACTAATCAATTTGGGATTGCGTATTGTACAAAGGATCAAAAATCAGGGTCCGCCTACACTGCTTGTGATCCAATATGTCTTGCCAAAGTTATGTGAAGTTTTTGTAAAATTCCCAGATGCTCAATCCCCTAGAGAAGGGAGTTCACTATGGTCTACTTATGTTTCACAGGTAGCCTTTCTCCCAATTTAACTTTACTAAAAGCACCAATGATATTTCAGAAACAATGTATGAGGCTTATATTATTAGAATCATTTTTATTGACCTAACTGAGGCCTTTGATTTAGTCACCTATAAACACTTTCTTCAGAAATTCCATGATTCTGGGCTTAGCAGTGACCCTGTAAAATGGTTTTCTCTCCATTTAGTTCTTGCCAACTTAGCCTCAACCTGGAGGTCCAAAATACTTGCAGACTGTCATCTTTAGTGAAGATTAACTGAAGCCTCTCTTTGGCTGATGGTGAAGGAGAGTTCAAAGACTGTGCTGGCAGCACCATTTGCAATCACAAAAAAAGGTTCCCCTTTTGAAATCCTCTCCCTCTTTCTAGCAGATCTGCCTATGTCAGGGGTACACTTTTTAGCAGAATCTATTCCTCAAGTTGCTTTCAGTGTACATTATCCCCAAAGGTGAAACATTCATGGTAACACATATGACATAACTTATGTCAGTAGAGTAATAGAATGGCAGGGCTAAATGGGATGCTATAGAACTTCTAGCTTGATATCCTTATTTTATAGATGAGGAAACTGAGGCCCAGAGATGTTGAATGATTCATCTGAAGCCATACACCTAATTAGTGTCAGAGCCTAGAGTAGAACCCAGGTCTCAGGACTCCTGATCAAGTGCTTTTTCTGCTAGGTCATGATGCTTCATGCCTAGCTATTTTTAGGATTTATCTGGTATAAATACACATATATATAAGTACATATTATATAGATATGTCTGCTACATATTCCATGAGTGGCAACATAGCCTAACAGGTAAGAGTAGATCTGGGTCTGAATTTTACCTCTTATTACTTGTAATTACTTATTACTTATATTACTTATTATTAAGTTACACATCTAACTTAATCTCTGAGCCTCAGTTGCCTCATCTGTAAAACTGAAATAATACCCACCTGTTAAAATTATGGTGAGAATCAAATGAGAAAATATATATAAAGCACTTCTAATAGTGCCCTAAACATAGTAAACTCTCAGTGAATGGTTGCTATTTTTACTATATAGCTTTTTTCTACATAGCTCATTCAGTTCTCCCTCCCCACTCCCAAGGATGAGAATTCTCTTGGAAATCTTAATTTTATTAAAGTAGTATGCAAATGTGTTAA
Source organism: Potos flavus (assembly GCA_028534135.1). Taxonomy (NCBI): domain Eukaryota; kingdom Metazoa; phylum Chordata; class Mammalia; order Carnivora; family Procyonidae; genus Potos; species Potos flavus. The sequence goes on from CM052901.1 coordinate 17,532,046, forward strand.
AATGCAGCAAAATTGTTTTAGCTAACCTGAGCCTAACGTATCAGGTTTTTGCTAAGTTAATTGCAACCTAATTTGGTTCGGTTCAGTATCACACCTATTTCCACAAACAGGAAATTGTCTTTTCCAGATTTTGATTGGCAGGAATGGTCTTATAAACTTTATTGAATTACATGAGTGTTGCTCTGTGGTGGTGAAGACACTTTCGTTATAAGCCTCTGTTCCTATGTGCTTATCTTTTTCATAAAATTACCGTTTTGACTGAAATATTTTCAACTTGTTTTCTATTTCAGATGGGATGGAAAAAAATTGGAGGGTAGGGAAAAAATGGAGAAATTTCTTATAACATTTTATTTGACTACTGAGTAATCACATTTTAAGATTTTCCTGTTTGATCCTGTGGTTTCAAAATGTTAAAATCCCATAAGAACCCAGAAACACACAGCACAATTATTTTAAAAAACAGCTTGCAGAAATTCCACAGGAAGCAACCGTGTATATATGAGATCAGAGTCTTATGAAGACATGGTACCTGGCCCCAGAAGCTTTCTTTTTCAAATTATTTTGACAATTCCGATTTTTTGTTTTTGTTTTTTTTAACAAATAGACTTACTTAAATTGAGCCATGCTATTTCATATTCCCAACTATCTTCCTTTCTCAACTTGGTTAAGAAATATTTGTCAGGAAAAAATAGAGGTACAAAGTAAACAAAAAGAAAAGATTACAGAGGAATAAAGGAAAACAAGGATTCATACATAGAGCTGGAGGCTCAACTAAGAGGCTAAGGAAAGGCTAACCAGAGATTCTCAAGATGAGAAGCCAGAGCCCAGTGAATGCCTTGGTGATTTTGGTCAGATTGATGTCACCAGGATCTAAGAAAGATGGGGTCCCATTGCAAGGAGAGCTCTGTTCATTAGAGATAGTCACACTACCAGGAGTGTGCCTGAGGACCTGAGAGGGCAGTGAAGGCAGCTGAAAGAGAGCAAGCATTTAGCATCTACTCCTGGACCTAGGAGTAGAAGTGGAGTACAGAAACATCAGAAGCAGCAAGAACATATAGATGCCAAGGTTGGGCTTAGAGTAGAAGCTAGAGAAAGGAGGAACAAGAAAGGACTGTAATCATGTAAAGCAGTATTAAGCTACGAGGTTATTGCAAAATTGCAACTTACCTTAACAACCCCCATTTAAATTGTAAACTCCATCAGAGTAGGACTGATCATCTGTTTGTTTACGGCTGTATCCCTCACACCAAGAGCCATCCTTTTTTTTCCCTCCCAAATACTTTTATTTTATTTTTTCAGTGTTACAGGATTCAATGTTCATGTACGACACCCAGTGCTCCATGCAATACGTGCCCTCCTCAATACCCACCAGGAGGCTTGCCCAACCACCCACCCCTTCCCCTCCAAAACCTTCAGTTTGTTGCTCAGAGTCCACAGTCTCTTATGGTTCATCTCCCCCTCTGAATTCCCCCAATTGACCCTTCCTTTCCTTCTCACAATGTCCTCCACGTTCTTCCCTATGCTCCACATGTAAGTGAGACCATATGATAATTGACTCTGCTTGACTTACTTCACTCAGCATAATCTCCTCCAGTCCCGTGCATGTTGATACAAAAGTTGGGTATTCATCCTTTCTGATGGAGGCATAATATTCCATTGTATATATGGACCATATCTTCTTTATCCATTCATCTGTTGAAGGGCATCTTGGCTCTTTCCACAGTTTGGCGATTGTGGCTATTGCTGCTATGAACATTGGGGTACATGTGGCCCTTCTTTGTACTGCATCTGCATCTTTGGGGTAAATACCCAGTAGTGCAATGGCAGGGTCATCCTTGACTCACAGTAGGTACTCACTAAATATTTGTTGAATGAATGAATGAGTGAATGAATGAATGATCTGTATAGAAATTTAAGCTTTCCTCTTACCAGGGTAAAGATCATTATATATGTGAACTGCCTGATTGTGCTGCATCGGAGTAATGAGGAGGGAAAGGTGAAGAAGGACCTTAAACCCAAGATGTAAAGCAAATGGCAGTGGAGACCCAGGCTTGGGGCAGGGATGGTTTGGAGGGCCGCCTGCAGAGAGGGTTCCATTTGCCTTAGTTACTCAGAACAAAATTGCCTTCATTTTTCAGATCTCCTTTCCCTGGGTCCTGAGCTGTGCTATGCTTGGATTAGAAATGAAGGAAGCCAAAGTGAGGTTGTCCTGAGGAAGAGGCTCCCCATTTGATATCTTACCTGCTATGGACAGCCTACGGTTGTTCCATTGCCTGATTAAAAACAAAAAAGGAATAGCCTTAGAAATCAGAAAGCCTTCTCTCCTATTACTCTCTTAAGCTAATTTGAACCTGTGCAGCCCCTCTGTGGGCTTGTTATGCCAGCTTCTAGAACAGTGCCTAGCACCTAGCAGGTGCTCAACAAATATTTGTTGAATGAATGACCCTTCCTGGTTATGCAGTTTTGAAAGACCACCCAGTATGCTGGGCCCTTTTCCATAGTCCCTTAAAGAAGACAGGGCTATATCGGGATGAACAATTATGAGGAAATTGGAGAAAAGGAATGGAGAGTAATTATAATTTTATACATTCCCGAATTCTGATGCATTTCGGGGAATCCCCTAAGTGTCTCAGTTGAGTTGCAACTCCAAATCAACATATAAAGCAGTTCTTTTAGATGTGCAGTGCTAAGACTCAGGAAAGTTTAACACCTTTCCTTCTCGTAACACCTTTCCTTCGCCAGTGAAAAGGAAATTTTGTGCTCTCTATATGTGTCATTATACCTGAATACTTACACTTGGGGTAAAACTGTTAAAACATTTGTGTCTTTCTTGTGTTTCTCTGGCCCATCTGTTAATAGGTTATACTTAGATATGTAATTCAAGACTTCCTCACTCCTAATCCCAAAGCATTTGAGCATATCCAACGTTTTGCTAGAAGGGGGTGGTGTGCGTAGGCAGACAGGCTTTCTACAGGATGAAAGTTGGAATTTGAATCCCAAAAGGTTTATAAGTAGGTTTTGGAGGCTCCCACTCTAGAAGCCAGGAAGCAAAATATCATGGACAATATTTTTAATACTAGGCTAGATGTGTAGGATGTGAAACTAGTACAGGAAATGTAGAACAAGAACATTTGGCAACCGTGTGCTTCCTGTCTAAAATAACTGTTATAGAACATTAGTGGGAGGTAGGATGCTAGAGTGAATTTTATCATTTTCCTTATTAGACTCTTTATACTACTGAATTTTCTGTATATTATAGATTTTTTTCTCTTATTTTTTGTTCTTAGGTCACATCTCAACTCTGTATGTATAAGGGGATATCTGTATTTAGTTCCTACCTTTAGGTACATTTGTTTTCCCGGGTTACATCTTCAACAACTGACATGGTATTGTTCAGGCAAGACATTTATTTTGAGCTCTATAAGGTTTCTGATAGGAGTGCTGTAAACTCCAGCTCTAAATTGATGTTGAAGAATCGATAAACTACTTAGCAGAGGAATAAATGACTCGAGGTAAAAATAACCAAGTAAAATGTAACTCCTGCTTTCTGTGCAAGCGTGTATAGTGAGAAGGTGCGTATTTGATCAAGAGAGCCTTAAATGATTATCATCCTCAAGGTCCTGTCCCTCATCTGAGTTAATTTTGCAGATTGTTTTTTTTCTTTCATTCAGAGAGGTATCATCATGAAGGAGATTAGAACCTGCTGATTACAGTTTGGCAAAATGTTTGGGATCATGAAACCAGCCAGATTCTTTTCCTAGAGAAGGCAAAATATTTTTCCCCCATTTAGGGTATCTTTATTTGCTAGTAATGTGTCAGTTAGTGATTGTAGAGGACCTAAAGAAGAACTCTTGCCTTCTTAAATTCTTCCTTTTTTTGGTTTATTCTAAGGACTCTGTCTCTCCCCATTTGATCATTGTTTCAGGTATTTTTCAGTGGGATCCAGGGATTAATTAATTCATTTCATAATTCAACAAAAATGTATTGAGCACCTGCTTGGTGCCAGGTACTCTCTGTTAGATATTGTAAATACAACAGTTAAAAAAAAAAAAAAAGATATACAAAGTTCCCTGCCCCCATTGAAATTTGAGGCAGACAAGTGAACAGAAATAAATGAGTACATATATAAAATTCTTCCTGATGGTGGTAAGTGTGAGGACAGACAGCTATGGATGAGAAAAAAATGGCAGGACCTACTTAAATATCATGGAAGGAAGGTTTCTTTGAAAAGATGCATTTCAAGCTGAGATGTGATGAAGAAAAGGCGTCTGTCACACAAATAGCTTAGGAAACAGCAAGCACAGGTTAAGGCAAGAAAGGCTGGGTGTGTTGCAGGAATGGAGGGAAACCCAGCATAGTTGAGTGAAAGGGACCATGGCATGAAGTAAGGTTGGGAGAGGTAAATGGTGCCACATCATACAAGGTTTATATGCCTTAAGAAGTTTGGATTTTATTCTAAAAGCAGTGGGAATCCATAGAAAGGTTTTAAGCACAGGAATCATATGAATTGTTTTCTATTTTTTGTAAAGACTACTTTGGCTGCCTGTGGAGAGTGAGTGAAAGGTGGACAAGAATGGAAGCACCACAGCTAATTAGGCTATTTATTTATTGCAGGAGTCTAGGTAAGAGAAAATGCTAACTTGGGTAAAAATGATGTTAGCAATGGGGTGCCTGGGTGGCTCAGTCGGTTGAGCATCTGACTCTTGATTTCAGCTCAGGTCATGATCTCAGGGTCATGAGATAGAGCCCTGCTTTGGGCTCCATGCTCTGGGGAGTCTGCTCAAGATTCTCTCTCTCTCCCTCTCCCTCTTCTTCTCCCCCCTGCTTGCTCGCTGTCTCTCAAATAAATAAATCTTTTTAAAAAATAATGTTAGCAAAGATGAAGAGAAATGGAGATATTCAACGTGGATTCTGAAGTTAGAATCAAAAGGCAGGATTTACTGATGGTTGGGAAATCAGAAATGTTGAAAGAGTAGAAGTCAAGGCTGACATCCAGTAGAAAGGGAAAAGGTGGCGATGCAGAAAAAAGGAGTATCAGCAGGAGCAAAGTCTTTGAGAGGGCAAGAGATGATGGCATTGGGGAACACTCCTTCCATTTCAACAACACAGAAGAAAAAAATAGATAAGGATGTAGGTCAGTGTGTAGATTTAGTGATGGGAAGATGAGAGAGCTCTTTCTGATGGCTTTTGTTTTCTCCACAGAGTGTGAGGCAAGATCGTCAGCTAAAAGCAGGAAGCGGGAGAGGAGTGGGAAAGATGTGGAAGGATTGAGGAGAGAGGCGAGGATATATCATGGTTACTTTGAAGAATGGGAAAGCAGGTTTAATGCAGAAGTAGCATTTCAGGGCAGAGATGAGTGTTCAGTTGAGGCTTGTGATCATGAATACTTTAAATGAAAGTAAAGCCCATCAACTCAGCTATATGAATTTTCTGCAGTCATGTTCAGTAGCTCAGGTGCAAGCCGACAAAAGGCAGTTCAACTGAATTCGACTCCTGTCTTGCCATATGAGTGTATCTGGGAGAGCATAATGTGGTAGAATGGAATGAATGCATGACTAGGGTTGAGAGAGGACCTGGGCTGTAATGCAGTCTCAAGCTACTTGCAAACCATGTGACTTTAGGCAAGTCCCTTAAATTTGCTCTGCCTCCCTTTTCTCACTGGTAAGATAAGAAGGTTGGACCAAATAATCTTTAAGGTTCTTTCTGGCTCTAAAACTGTGTGATTACTTTTTTCCCTTGGTACAATTCCTAATCTCAACCAATTTCTCATTAATATAGTCTTGTGATTAAGCGTGTATACTCTGGAGCCAGACTGCTTGGATTTGGATTCTAGCTCCACCACTTCCCAGCTGTGTGACCTTGAGTAAGTCATTTTTACCTTTCAGCACCAGTTTTTCATTTTTGCAATGGGCATTAAAATACCACATATTTTACTTAGTAGGGTTGCTGTAAGGATTAAATGAGTCAATGCATGTGACACTCTTAGAACAGCTCCTGTACTGCGTCCTCAACAAATGTTAGTCATTACCCCCAGAAGTTCTAGTTCTACATCATCCCTTCAGCCGTAAAATGTCTGAAAGCTTGGAATTTCTTTTGCTTGCAGGCATGCATACCACCTGACACCATATTGAGAGTACATCATTTTGTTTCAGGTTGGCAGCGTGGCATAGAAAAATTATTCTGGGAACAGATGAGCCTTGGTTTAAATCCTGAGCTTGCCATTTACTTAGCTGTGAGATCTTGAGTAAATAAATTAATGAACTGATATTCAAATTCCTCTTCTAGAAAATAAAGACAATAGAAATAGTTATCTGATAGTTTGTGGGAGAAAATGAAATGACATAGTACATGTGAAGTACATGATAGTACAGGGCTCAGCATACGGTAGGCATTTAATAATCAAGGCAATTATTATGATTATGATACCCTGCCCTAATATTTACCTTGTTATGTCAGTTCTTGAGGTAAAGGCAACTTTTGTTCCTGTTACTTGTTATTTTCCTGAAGCACAGAGGAGCAACAAGTGGCTCATCAGAGAGAAAGACCCGAAAGAAAAAGCAGTATCAGCCAGTACATTAGAGACAGGGTAAAGCTAGAAGGGCTAGAATAAAGGGGTGCACATTGTTATTTGTTACAATAAATATTGTAAACACATAGATTTCTTTTTAACATTGAAATCTTCCTTTAGAGTTTAAATATCGTCTGCCAGTGAGAACAGGTTACTAGAGTCTGAAAAAATAGTATGCCTGATCTACTTCACTCTGTCTGAGAAGGTCACCATTGCCTTTCACTTCTGGACAATGGCACCTTCCACGGATCCCTGCTGATCAAGCTCCAGGGAAGTGGCTGTTCCTGTGAAGTCCTTGAGCTCCTTGATGGAAAGGCTTCATGTGAGGCTGAAAATGTAATAAAATCTCATTCATATCTGACCCTCAGAAAACTGCTTTGGAAGCAGCACCTACTTTAGTTCCCATATTTGAAAACACACTACTGAGTTGTATTGATTTTTTTTTTTAAGGAAAAGAAATATGGAGGAGAGCAGCTCATTCCAGTGCTTTCATGTACCAGTATTCAAACTAGACCATTTATAAGGCTCAAAAAGGAGCTCAGTTAATATTGATGTTTTAATCTCAATGTTATTTTCCACGTGGTATTAATTACGAAGCTGAATCAGACTCAACTTTTTTTCTTATCAGTTATAGTTCAGAAAAATATATTTAATTCTAGCTGAAATCTTGGTCGTTCTTGTTAAATGCATTTCATCTTATCAGCCTGCTGATTTCTTCTGCTGAACTGAATGACCAGTGTTAATGCAAGACTTTATCAACTTAAACGAAAAGTAAACTTCCATCCCAGTCCTAATATTCCCTTGTATATGCTAGTTAAATAAGTAACTTAAACTCAGAAGCTAAATTTCCTTCATGAGAGCCTACAAAAAGCAGATTAGTCACTGTGAATTAAGGGCTTTCTTTCTGTCTCAAATATTTGCTTATATCTCTTGCTCCAGCTCTAAAAAAATTGTGATAGTACTTGTGATCTTACTGGAATACACTGTTCTAGTGGCCGGAGCATCAGCTTGGGTATTGTGATACCATTTGCAGGTGGGCAAGTTCACTTCACTTCTCAATCCATTTCCCCTTCAGAAAAAAGACAATGATACTATCTGTCCTTATCTATTTTGTTTGGAGGTTGTAAGAATAAATGAAACATGGATGGAAACAGTTTGAGCATAATACATAAATCTGAAAAATTATGGCTCCTCAGGAATTATTTAGGCATACTCATATTTGTGTTCTTCGAAAGTCCCTCCCTCTCCATAAACAGATGCGTAGTATACTCCATCACCATTACATTTAAAGAAACACACATGTTATCTAATAACATAAACCCTCATGTTATCTAATATACTTTTAAAAAATGGTTACTTTGCACTGTGTAGAATTTGATCAACACATTAATATACTTATATCTGGCTATCTATGCATCCATCCATCTACTCATTGATATATTCAGCAAATATTTTTCAAGTTCCTACTATGTGCCAGGTACTGTGCTTTGCTGGATGAAAATTTTAAGAATCAAGACAGGACTGATTCTGGGCTTATGAGTTACGTACGGTCTAGTAAGGGAGACTACAGAAAGTTAATATAAAGTTTAAGTATTATCTTGGGTGATTGTCAGAACGTAATAGAATACCAAGCAGGAGTATAGAACCTGAGATGTAGAGGGTAGAGAAGGCGGAAAGTCTTCCTAAGGAAGTGATAGCTAAGGCCCAAAGAATGAGTCATCGTGGCCTCACAAAGCTGAGGAGGGAAGACTATTCCAAAGGGAACAGTATCACTGCACAGAGCTGTGCAGCATTTTGGAATGTGTATCCACATTGAGAAATCAGCCCATTTATAGGCACCTCTACCTAAATTTGGAGGAACTTCATGGCTTTTCAAACCTTGTGGATTATTGGCTCTGTTCCTGGATATACCACATAAATGAAATCCTGCCTTAGCATGAACTGATTTTGCTCTTTGATTATTTTTCTAACTCCTAAAAGTCAAGTTCTCAATTTCAAATGTTTTATTAGGGCCTTCTTATGGTTCTGAGTGTTGTTTATTTTGGTTATCATAATTGCAGATAATTGCACATTTGCATTTAACATGAATTTAAATGCTTTTAATGAGTTTCTGCATTTTGACTGGGTTAATTAGTTTATTAGTAGGGAGTTGTGTCCACCAACACAAATCTGTTTTATCTATATAAATCCCAGCAAGCGTGTGTAATTTTCTGATATTAACATAGGTTCAGAAATCACTCGTCTATGATTTAGATAGTGAACATTTATTTATAAACCATTTCTAAAACCATGTAAATCACTTTCTAAAATTAGTTGAAGTCATTTCCCTCCCAGACTTTCTAGGATTTTCTTCCTCACTGAGCTCTGGCTACTAAAGAGTTTTCAACTGTGTATGTTTGAACTATTTCTTGTTGACTTTTAAGAATTTTTCTATACAATTTCGAAGCATCAGACTGCTGCCTTGTGTTTTCCTCAAGCTAAAAACAGCTTACCCTCCCAATTAATATCTGGACCTAATGCAAGCACGTCAAAGTTCACCTGAAAGTAAAGAACATTGTGGGTAAACAACAATAGGGCATAGTGAGTTATCTCACTAGACTGAATATGGAGCTAATGTCTGCAGATGCTATCATTTTTTGAGGCACAATAAATGAATGACTTAAAATGTAATCCTGGCATGCACCTGACAGTATACATAGTGAAAGTTTGTGATATGTAATTACATATGCTTATCTCTTTATGGGACTTTGCTTAAAATAAAAAGGGCACCTAAGCCCAACTCTTTTTCAATTTGGAATGCAAAAGCTGACGGGTGACAAAATAGGGCTCAGAGTTAGCATAATTTCTACCATATGACTAAGTTTAGTTTTTTATCAAAGTGAACATCAATAGTTGTAAAGAAAATGTACTTCTCTATTCTTTTATAAAAGTACTGTATTGTGAAAAACTTCAAATACAGAGAAGAACATGGTATATACAGTTATACCCACCATACGGATTTACCAAACATTAATATTTTCTGTATTTGTTTCCAGTCCTTTAAGGATATAAATATGGTTGAGCAGTTGACGTTTACTTTGTGCCCCTCCCCGGATCCCATTTTCCTCCCTTCCTCCCCAGCAGAACTACCATCTGAAGTTGGTGTGAGTCTTTCCCATCCATGTATTTGTACAAATGTATGCACCTAGAAACAGTATTTGGCAGTTTTAATATTTACAAAATTTGTATCATACTGTACATATCATTAAGCAACTTGCATTTTTCACTCAATATTAATATTTCTGAGATTTATCTGTCTTGATGTACACACATGCCTATTCATTTTAACAGCTGTAGAGTATTTCATCTTATGAATGACTCTCAATGCATTTAACCATGTCCTTGTTGACAAATTTTGTAGGTCTTTTCTCATTTTTCACTATTATAAAAAGTACTCCAGCATACATCATTGTACATGACTCCTGTGTATGTGTGAGATTTTAACCTTGAAGTGATGTTACTGGGTTGCAAAGCATATGCATCTGTCAACTTTATAAGACACACCCAAGTTATTCTTCAAAGATGTCATGCCACTGTCTTATAGCTTGGGCTGCTATAACAAGTACCATAGACTGGGGAGCTTATAAACAACAGAAATTTATGTCTCACAGTTCTGGAGATTGGAACTCAGAGATTAGGGTGCCAGCATGGTCAGGTTCTGGTGAGGGCTCTCTTCCAAGTTTCAGACTGCCGACTTATGTATCCACATATGGTAAAAAAGAGGACTAGAGAGCTCAGAGGGGCCTCTTTTATAAGGACACTAATCCCATTCATGAGGGCTCTACCCTTATGACCTAATCACCTCCCAGAGGCCTCACCTCCTAATACTAACACATTGAGGGGAGGTAGGGATTTCAACATATAAATTTTGGGGAGACATAAAACATACAGTCCATAACAACTACTTTATACTTTCTACAAGTGGTAGAGGAAGGTTCCTGTTTCTCCACATCCTTCAGCACTCAGTATTGTCATTTAAAACATTTTGCCAATATTGTGGGTATGAAATGATGTCTCACTGTGTTTTAATATGCATTTTCTTATTTACTAGTGAGGTTTAATATCTTTCCATGTGTTTATTAGCCATGTAGGTTTCCTCTTCTATGAATTGCCTATTCATATCATCTATTCTATTCATCCCATTATTCTATTTGGTTGTTAGTCTTTTTATTATTGATTTGAAGGAGATTATTCTGCATACTAATTCCTATGCTTTGTAAATATCATCTCCCAGCCTATGGCTTGTCTTTTAACTTTGCTTATGCTGCCTGTGTTGAACAGATGTTTATTATTTTAATTAGCTATAATATCAAGGTCCCTATTCTTTAAATATAAAACTGTGTGGAAGAAAATAATCATTCCCATACAATCAAGAGTCCTCAATAAATTAAAATAAAGCAACTTGGAGTAAGACACCGGATTGTATTGCTATGGCTTCATATAATATAAACTTGGGAGGTTATCTAGAAATATACAAGAGTTGCAGTCACTAAAAATATAATTTCAACAGACCATTGAAGAAAGTACATAAAATTATACAAGATGAGGGGCGCCTGGGTGGCTCAGTCTGTTGAACTTCTGGTTTCAGCTCAGGTCATGATCTTAGGGTCATGAGATTGAGCCCCACATAGGGCTCCGTGCTCAGCAGAGAGTCTGCTTGAGATTCTTTCCCTCTGCCCCTCCCCCTACTCTTGCATGCTCTTTCTCTCTCTAAAATAAATAAATGAATTCTTTTATTTTTTTTACTGTGTTATGTTAGTCACCGTACAGTACATCATTAGGGTTTTTTTGTTTTTTTTTTACATCATTAGTTTTTGATGTAGTATTCCATGATTGTTTGTGTAAAACACCCAGTGCTCATCTTTAAAAAATAGTTATACAAGATGAAAAACTCTAAAGATTTGCTGTATAAGAATGTGCATATTGTACAGTAAGTAACAATATTGTACTGTACATTGAAAAATTTGTTGAGAGGGTAGATCTTATGTTACATATTTTCTTGCCATAATAAAAAAAGAAAATCAGTCAGTACCCCCCAAAAAAGTAATTTCATGGGAAATCTAAGTGTTAGGTCCTTTATTTATCAATAACTGTATTCCTTGGACAAGTCATTTCACCTGTCTTCTAATTTTTTTCATATGTAAAGTGAGGAAATTATGTGTTCTCTAAGTCCTATTCTAGCTCTAAAAGATCTATGGTATATGAAAATAAAGAATGGTTTGGATATATTCTAATGATTTCAAACATTCATTAAGAATTTTCCCAATTGGGATGCCTGGGTGGCTCAGTCGGTTAAGCAACTGCCTTCGGCTCGGGTCATGATCCCACGGTCCTGGGATCGAGTCCCGCGTCGGGCTTCTTGCTCAGCGGGGAGCCTGCTTCTCCCTCTGCCTGCCTCTTCCCTTGCCTGTGCTTACGCTTTCTCTCTCTGACAAATAAACAAATAAAATCTTAAAAAAAAAAAAAATTCCCAATTTCAGGAGCACCTGGGTGGCTCAGTCAATTGAGCATCTGCCTTTGGCTCCAGTCGTGATCCCGGGGTCCTGGGATTGGGCAGCTTCAGCCTCCCCGCTCAATAGCAAGTCTGCTTGTCCAGCTCCCTCTGCCCCTCCCCCTGCTCGTGCTCTGTCTCGCGCGTGTTCTCTTTCTCGCCCAAATAAATGAAAAATAAAATCTTTTTTTAAAAACATATTTTCCCAATTTCAGACATGCAGATTTTCAAGAATTCTACTAGTATTTCTTGGAGGCCTTCTAGTACACATCTGTACTCCCTTTTGAACCTTGGGGCCATCGATAGTGCTAAAACAATTCCCATGAATGCTCTTAGAAGACCTAAGCTAAGAGAAGCAAGAAGAATGAAGAACAAGTTGTAGAAGATCAGAAAGGAAAGAGGGAGTGAAGATAGGTGTTTGAAGGGGAAGCCTTGGTACTCTTCTATATTACCAAAGGCATGGGTTGGTGTCCTGTGTTCCAAAAGTCAGAAAAATGCCTTTAATTTGATTAAAAACAAACAAAAAAAAAAGCCAGGTCCACTATATGGCGGTAAACTGATCAAATATGTGGATCTTGGTCAAATGCATCCATCAGCAGTATCTGCCATAGAAAGCACTTCTCTTTCCAATTTAAAGATGACCCTTATCATGGCTACTGATCTCTATTGGCAAATGAATAAAAGGCATTCATTTCACATTATTTCCATGTGAAAACTATCCCTTGATTTACAGTCAAAGCCATTACTAGATTTTTTTTGTTTGGCTGTGCTGTGGATACTCTGGGCCCAAATTCTGGCTCAGAAACAACTATCTTGGGGCACCTGAGTGGCTCAGTCAGTTAAGTGTCTGCCTTCAGCTCAGATCATGATCTCAGCGTCCAGAGATTGAGCCCCACATCGGGCTCCCTGCTCAGCGGGAAGTCTGCTTCTCCCTCTCTCTGCCCCCTCCCCCCTTGCTTATGCTCTCAGTCTCTGTCTCTCTCTCAAATAAATAAGTAAAGTCTTAAAAAAAAAAAAAAAAAGAAACAGCCATCTTATCCCTAAGGTCTGCTGCCATACCCCAACACTGTCTCAGGTACATCTTTAAATCATCCCTCTACTTTCCATTGTCCAGTTTCTTTTTCCTGATTATCTTTCCATTTCACATTTTTTTCTGCCCCTTTGTCTATACGTCAGTAGCCTGGTTTCATTAGAGAATCTTAGTGTGGTTGGTATTCTTGTGTAAGAATTCTTGGTGATGGGACACCTGGATGGCTCAGTCGGTTAAGCGTCTGACTCTTGGTTTTGTGATTTGGGTGGGATAGTAAATAGCCTGATCTCAGGGTTGTGAGGTGAAGCCCCATGTCAGGCTCCACACTCAGCAGGGAGTCTGACTGAGATTCTTTCTCCCCTCCTCTCATTCCCCCTCTGCTCCTCCCCTTGTTTGCTCATGCGCTCACTCTCATAAATAAAAATAAATTAAAAAATACTTCTTGGTGATGCTGATGAAACTACGCAAAAAGACAGCATCCAAAGCTCGTAACAAAATAAATAGATAGGCATGGCTGTTCTGCCTCTCAGTGCCCTTTTACATTATACTCAAGCCCCACAAGACCACTAATTTTTCCTTGAATTTACTTTCGTATTCTGCAGTCTGTGCCTCTTCTCCAGTGATCCCTTTTGCCTGAAATACTCTCCTCTCTTGGTCGTTCCTTCCATCTTGCTTTACTTATTCTTTAAGAACCAGCTCAAATATGACTTACTGAAGAGGTCATGGAAGAATTATTTACTCCATTTTTGACCTTTTCATTTATACTCATCACGTTGTATTATGTCTACTTGTTTACATCTGTCTTGCAGGTTCCACATACACACGCACACACACACACACACACACACACACACAAACACACATTCTGTAAACTTCTTGTGTAAGTGGAGACTTAATTTTCACTTGTAATAAAAATGTGCCCCTTTCCTGATGGTAACTATAATCTTCCTTGTAAACTGTTCTTTTTTTTTTCCCCAAATACTTTTATTTTTTCAGTGTTACAGGATTCATTGTTTATGTACCACACCCAGTGCTCCATGCAATACGTGCCTTCCTCAATACCCACCACCAGGCTCGCCCATCCCCCCACCCCCGCCCCTCCCAAACCCTCAGTCCCTTGTTCTGAGTTCACAGTCTCTCATGGTTCTTCACCCCTCCGATTTCCTCCAATTCATCCCTCCCCTCCCTCTCACAACGTCCTCCATGTTTTTCCTTATGCTCCGCACGTAAGTGAGACCATATGATAATTGACTTTCTCCGCGTGACTTATTTCACTCAACATAATCTCTTCCAGTCCAGTCCATGTTAAAATAAAAGTTGGGTATTCATCCTTTCTGATGGAGGCATAATATTCCATTGTATATATGGACCATATCTTCTTTATCCATTCCCTTGTAAACTGTTCTACCCACAATTTTAATATATAAAGAATGAGAAGAGGGGGACAAATACAAGGAGTGACTTGGTTGTGGGAATCAAAACAAACTTCATGTTAGTCCAGTCCAAGTGGTCTAAAGCTTATACCATAAGGAGAGAGTAAAAAACAGAATTCTTGGAAATATGCCTTGGCCTTATTTAAAGGACCATGAAAGAGTGAATTTTCACTTCCACTCCAGTAGAACCGAGTTCTATAGCAGTGACGCCAATCTTGGCAAGTGTGGAACTGGAATCATTACTTTAGGTAGTATACTGTCAACTTTCTTCATGACAGTGTTATAGACGCTATCTAAAGTGGATATTCCAGCATCAACACTTGTTAAAATTGTGGTGACTGGTTCATTGTGTTTTCAACAGCTGCACATAAATCAACTCCTTCTCTGTAATGGAATGGCTAGGGCAGCTACCAACAAAGATGAAACAATTATAATTTTCTGATATCTTTAGGTAACTAAAGCAGTATGTCTCTGTTAATAAACTTAATAAAACTCTCATGAATATTGTCACTTGCTGCTTGTGTCACTTTTATCACCATTTCTTGTTGGTCAATAGGGACATAACAGAATTTACTTCCAGGACAAAGGATTTTGAAAAACATTGACTACCCATTGTGAATTAGAAACAACTAAAAATCTACTGATATTTATATCATACACGAGGGCTATTGGGAGCCTACCATAAATGTGTACTCTATGGTGTGCTGAAAGATATGAAACTGGTGGTTTAGTCTCTCCTTCTGTGAAGTGAGCGACAATAGACAAAAAAAGACCTATACGTTCCACAGCTGAATAAGGTGATAGAAATCAAGTGCTTAGAGAATACAAATCAAGGAGAGGTCCTTATCATTTTCCCCAGAAGGCTTTTTTTGTCTTATTAGGCTATTTACTATCCCACCCAAATCATATTTGCTGGTTTGGGGTCTACTGTTCCTGCTACAATGAGTTGCAGATATCTGAGAACTTTGTAAATGTTACGAATTTTGAAATATCTTCCCAAATTGAATATGCCCTCCTTTATACCTAATTGGTGGTGATTTTATGCACGTTTTGTTTGTTTGTTTGTTCCAGCTTTATAGCTAAATATTAGAACCTGCTCTCCTATTAATTCAGTAGACTAGAACTATTTTCTAAACCGTTCACATATACAACTCACCTACTCATATTCTATCCCATTCCTCCTTACACCTAAAGATTAGAAAGGGCCCTGTCAAGAAGTCTTAGCTTTTTGTGTCCAAACTCTTAAAAAAAACAAGCAGAAGACAAGAGACAACGAATGCTTCCTAGAACATGAGTAGGTCGATGCTTTTGTTAATAGGCCTAATCTAATGTACTTCTCGATTTGGACAAAGCACTTTATCACTATTTGACATACAATATATTTTACTTATTTATTTATTTTCTATATCTGCTACTAGAATGTGAGCTCCATGAGGGCAGGGATTTTTACCTGTTTGGTCACTCTTGTATTTCCAGAGCCTAGCATGTAATAACTGCTCAGTAAATATTGGTTAATTAAATGAAAGGAAAGTTACCCACGTCTTACTGAGTCTAGTATTAGCTCATGTACCAAGGGTAACTACAAGTAAGGAAGGGTGAGTAAAAGATAACTCATTTTTACTCAGTATTTTGCTCAGTATCAGATCTGTTGACTCTGTTTTACTTGGATTATCTCAGAAGTCGTATAAAGTAGACAATATCCCCATTTACAGATAAAGAAATTAACGTTCAGGAAGTTAATTGTCTTGCCCAAAGTCACACCGTCAGTAAGTGACAGGCAAGATTGTTATGCTAGAGTTCAACTCCAGAGCCTTTGTTCTTCTACCACACCACTCTGATCTGGGAAGTCCAGGAGAGCATTTATCTATAATACAACCTGCTGCCACTTAAGGTGTAATCTAAGGGAACCGTATGTTCCCAAGTAGGGCTATATGATAGTCACCTTTGTTAAGCAAAGGAATTTATATGATAGGAAATCTCTTTGGATGACACCTATAGAGAGGATATGAATCTCTGCTCCCATGAGGAGTTCTGTCAATAAGGAGGCTTGAGTCTAGTTCTGGATCTCCCTCCCATTAGTGAGCCATCACTCTCCCTCTCAATCACCTGAGTTCTCAGCAAAATGGTAGTGGGGGAGTGGTTAGGCCAGGTGACTGCCACAGTCCCTCCCAACTCTCAGACTTCTATTCTCTGACTATGAATGAATGGAAGGTATAACGATTTAATAGGCATTGTTTATTTTCATAGTGGGAGCTCAAATGGCTTTCCAAATGTTACTTTTCCCATTAAGTCTTACTGAAAGGTCCCTCTCCCAGAAAGTAATAATGATAATTGGCCCATCATTTTTTAAACACCCTACAAAATTTTCATCAACTCTATTCTAAACTTCACAGTGACTAAACACTGAATATCTTATGCTTTCAACTCACGGGCCTTATGTTACCAAAATACATGACTGTATGAATATTCACAATGACTTTTTCTTCCTTATTGTAAAGTAAATGATCTTATCAACTACTCTGGAATGTAGCTATAGGACTCTTTGCATATGAGCAAATGTAGTTAGGGGAGGTAGTATAATATGTTCATTCCTTAATTGACAAATATTAAAATTATATATGTGTCAGGCACTGTGTTAGGTGCTAGAATACTAAATTTGCTGTCTTTAGACCAGTTCAGTGCCTTATAAGCTACATTGGGCAAGTTAATATCTTTAAATCCCAGTTTTCTCATTTTTAAAAGAAAGTAATAATAATTGCTCTACCTACTCCAACCCCCAGAGTCATAAAAATTAAATATGAAATGGTACAAAAATGCCTTTTTAAACTATAAGGCACTATTTAGTATTGGTAGTTTTTTATCTTGGACTCCATGTGTAGGATTTTAATTAATGAGATTCTTATAGTCCTTGGACCCCATTAGGATATTTCAGAATAAAAATCATGAACATGAACTCAGTTAATTGATTCATCCAAAATATCTTAGTGTGTCATTGGTAATTCTAAAAGCAGAACTCTAGCTCTACTAATGATAAAAGTTAAACTGTAGTGCCCCTTGATGATTTGGAAGGACTTCTTTAAAAAATCCTTATGATGCTTGTTCATATTTTAACATTCTATAGATCACTCATTGCTCTTCTTTTCCACAGGAATTTATAGAAATATTTATGCAATCATGCATTCCTTATTTGTTTTAAATTAGTTTGTATGGGTGTTAAATGTATTCGAATCTGTGAAATGGTGGGTGCTTTTTCAGTGTGGCAGAGATAGCAATTCCCTATGTAGTCAGTCACACAAGGGTAGTATTACCAGCCGTGTTGTTCTGTAACAATAGAAATGCTTGAATGAAGTGAAGTGTGCTACAGACTGCTGCCAGGATGGGTTGTAAACTTCTCCTCTTCCCTAACAAAAGTTAATTATCAGCCAGATTGTGTATATGAAAGCAACAGCTTTGCTGGTTCTCTCTGCTGTAATCCATAGCATCCTTTATTTAAATGATGATGCACTCAAACACCGCACCCTGCCCAGTCTGGTAAAAGGAGTCACCTGCAAACAGATACCAGCACGTCCATGTGAACTCTGTCAGTTATGTCTATTATTGCAGCTGATGTGTGGCAAATTATGGGCCGCTGGTTTCTTTACAAGAAAGCCTTGGAGATGAACATTTCCAGTATGGTTTTCCTCTCTTCCCCTTCAACTGCAAGCAGGATCAATAATTGTCATCACAAAATAAAACTCGGTTTTGGGTTTTGACATTGGCATTGCTCCCTAAGTGAAGGCAACAATAACTCCATTCACTGTCTACCTCAGTTCCATGTCTCTAAGGAAATGAGAATAAGGAGTGCCAGAAAGAGAATGCGTTATCAGGGAAAGATGTCCAGAGGATCGTTATAAAATATGTCCTCGGGCATATATTGAGTGTCTGTGGAGTATAGTGTGGTATGATATACTGCAGTGTGTGTGTGCATGCCTGTGCTGGGGGTGGGGGCACGGTGAGCAGACAGGATGTCAGTTGCTTAGGAGAAAGAAACTGTACTTACACAGCATGATTTGGAAATAATTCTAAACTAAAAGGAATTCAGGTAGAGTATGAAATGGGTAGTCAGGGTAGGACAAAAGTGCTAATAGTGTTGGCATGGTCACAAGGAGTAGTTAGTTACTGACGCCATCTCAGACATCTTCCCTAGGAAGCTACCTTTCTCTAAGTTAAGGAATTCTGGACTATTATTATTTCTTACCCTTCCACCACATTCAGTTTAAATTTCTCCCAGAAGTGCTAACTTTTCCCCCTTTATTGATGACATTATTTGTAGAAAGAACATTTTTGAAAATATGGAAAAACAGCTTTGAAGTCCAAAGCTGCCTTTAAACCATCATTGTAGTAGAACAGGCAGTTTTACCAGGAAGTGTGAGATATCTGGGAATTGAAGTACTAATAGTTTATGTAGCAGGGCAGATAGCAGGTTTGAGAACATGGAGTTGAGAAATTAATTTGGATCTGAGTTGAGTAGCTATCACAGGAAGTCTGTCATAGATTGACATGAATTCTTTATTTTTTATTTTTTTATTTTTATTATTTTTTCTGACATGAATTCTAAAGATGATATTAACTACTTAGTGGAAGGGGATAGATTGTGTTTTTGTGCAAAGATCCCATTACATTAAGGAATGAGAAGTAAGAGGAGGAAAGAAAGCTTTAAAGGAAAATCAGGGGCGCCTGGGTGGCTCAGTTTGTTAAGCGACTGCCTTCGGCTCAGGTCATGATCCCAGAGTCCTGGGATCGAGTCCCACATCGGGCTCCCAGCTCCGCGGGGAGTCTGCTTCTCTCTCTGACCTTCTCTCCTCTCACGTGCTCTCTCTCACACTCTCTCTCTCTCTCTCTCTCTCTCTCAAGTGAATAAATAAGATCTTTAAAAATAAATAAATAAATAAATAAATAAATAAAGGAAAATCAAAGAGAAGCATGGTAGGTCAATGCAAAGGAACAGATCCCCCCACAGCTAAAGTCTGGTATATGCATTGAGCGGGAAATCTGATGCTTAATTCCTAAAAGGCAATTAGCCAGTATACTGGAATGTTGACTCCTAATGAATCAACTCATCCTGCCTAAGGGAACAAGAAGTACTACTTCGATTGTCAACCATCTCTTCTAGTGTTCAGGGCTCCTATAAGGGTTAGCAACACCTTTGGGTGCCAGAGACAAGCGAAATAGAGGGACTGTCAAGAGGGTACTAACAGTGGTCCCAGTACCGAAGTTTGGCCATCATTACCCACTACTGGTCCTCCAAACAAGGGCTTAGAAAATAAACTGCAATTCTGTGTTTGAGATGCTAAAGAAAAGTATAGAATGATGGGTCTGAGTTAGAAATAATTGAGGTTTAAGTAAAATCTTGATTATTCAAGAGCTCATTAGCTCATTATCTGGTTCGTGGATTTTCCATACCCTTGGTATTCTTTATTCTCCATTCTGCTGTCTGCCTTTTGGTAATTTTACTGCTCATTAGTTATTTTACAAGAAGGTGGACGGGAAAGGAATAGGAGAATGACACTTTTATCAGCCAATTTTGCTACCTATTAGTGAAGATTCTGATGGGGAAGGAAACAGAAACCATGGGCCAAAATGAGAGATTTGAGGTCTATATGAATTTCATTTTTCTTCACAGCCTCTATCCCCGGTGAAAAGGTGAACTAATTGTATGGCTTTGGGAAGGAAAAAACAGCTTCTTGATAAATGGAGGAAAATTGGACCCTTTAAAAAAGTGCTGAAAGTTCTGTTTTTCAGACCCTTTTATCGCTATATTAGGCCAGAAAATACACTCTATCAAGCAAACATCCTTTGGTTCCTGGCTAGGGGTAGATTAAAAAAATTACTGTGACATTTGTAATAATAAGTTGTGAATTTTTTTAGTGGTTGTGGTCAGAATTGTTCATTTTTCTGAATTACCTCTAACAAGTTTGTTATTCATTAACACTATCATCTATGTTTGACCTCTCTCATAGTTACCCCAGCGCCTGTTTTAATCCCTTTTACTAGAACGACTGGGCTGTGTTCTGTTTAATTCATTTCCTACTCCCAAACTAATTATTTGGGGCTGATAATTAAGCCACATATGTCATTTTCTGGCTTATTTTTGAAGCACAGATCTAATTGTGTTATAATACATATTTTGGAAATGTTAAGGGTTTTTATCGTGGATAAATTGATTTGGATCATAAAGGGCTATCTTTTGTAGTAGTCCAGGAAGCAATAAAAGTGACATGTATTTTAATAAAATGTAGCATGTAATATAGCTTGTGGTTTACTTACAGTGAGGGAGAAAGAAGTCAAAGGCTTAGAAAAATCAGTTAATAAAATCCTAGGTAATCTTCAAGAAGAAAAGGATTAGAAAGATGGAAAAATATAATTGTGTTTAATAAAATATTTTAAAAACGAAATGTTAGGCAAATCTATTTTTGCAGAATTAAATAACAAATGATAAAGTCAGAAGATCCTCAGTTTTTATATAAATTATTCATTTTTTAAAATATTACATATGCTCCAGCAAGAAAATTTTGTGTCAAATATATATGAAACTAATATTCTTATATTTTAGAGGGAGTCTAGAAACAACAGAAATGCCTCATAAGTAATATCAGCTGTGCCTTCAGTATTTGTGAGTAGAAGATGTATCATGGCATAACTAGCGCCATCCTAGCAGAACTAAGAGTTCTAATACAGAGAAAATATTAGTACCATTGTTTTTGTGTATTTAAATCCTACCTTTTAGGGCTTAATTAATGTTCAATTTGGAAGGATTGCAATTAAGGCTCAACGTGCTTGAAAGAAGTTCCTTGTTCAGAATTGTCTGCTTACCGTGATGGCTTCCTCACTTTTTGTTTCTAGGAAATCATTTCTAAATAATTAACTAGGCAGTGGTACAAGCTGACATAATTGATTAGTTTTTCATGACTCCTAGTAATTCTTAAAAATACAACTCTCCTGATGACTAGAAGCTCTAACAGCCTGATCCTTGGAGTGGTAGTTGGGAGACCCAACCCTGCCACTGGCTTGCTGTGGGACTGCAAACAAATCACTTAGCCTTTCTGAGTTTTAGAATATCATGTGTCAACTGTATAATCATACTCTAGTCACCTCACAAAGAAGATGTGAGATCAATATGAAGGAGAGTTGAAAAGGAACATGAGGAATAGCATGGAGGACATTAGGAGAAGGAAGGGAAAAATGAGGGAGGGGAAATCGGAGGGGGAGGTGAACCATGAGAGACTGTGGACTCCGAGAAACAAACGGTTTTAGAGGGGAGGGATGTCGGGGGTGGCTTAGCCCTGTGATGGGTATTGAGGAGGGCATGTATTGCATGGAGCACTGGGTGCTATCTGCAAACAATGAATCATGGAACACTACATCAAAAACTAATGATATACTATATGGTGAATAACATAACATAATAATAATAAAAAAAGAAAAGGTAATCGCTTCATTCTTTTGCATGTTGCTGCCCATTTGTTGAAGAATGGTCTTTTTCCCATTGGATATTCTTTCCTGCTTTGTCAAAGATAATCGATTATATAATTATGGGTTTATTTCTGGATTTTCTTTTCTGTTCTATTGATCTATGAGTCTGTTTTTGTGCCAGTACCATAGTGTTTTGATTACGACAAATTTGTAACATAGCTTGAAGTCCAGAACTGTGATGCCTCCAGCTTTGCTTTTTTTTTTTCAAGACTGCTTTGTCTATTTGGGGTCATTGTGGTTGCATACAAATTTTAGGATTTTTTGTTCTAGTTCTGTGAAAAATGCTGTTGGTATTTTGATAGGGATTGCATTAAATATGTAGATTGTTTGGGGTAGTACAGACATTTTAAGAGTCTCATGCTCTACCGACTGAGCTAGCCGGGCGCCCAGTACAGACATTTTAATAGTATTTGTTCTTCCAATCCATGAGCATGGATTGTCTTTCCATTTCTTTGTGTCATCATAAGTTTCCTTTATCAGCGTTTTATAGTTTTCAGAGTATACATTTTTCACCACTTCGGTCAGGTTTATTCGTAGATATCTTATTATTTTGGGTACAATTATAAATGGGATTTTTTTTAATGGGATTGTTTTTTAATTACTTTTTCTGCTGCTTCATTATGGATGTATGGAAATGAAATAAGTTTCTGTACATTAATTTTGTATCCTGCAACTTTACTGAATTCTTTTATCACTTCTAGAAGTTTTTCAATGGAGTCTTTCAGATTTTCTATGTAGAGTATCATGTCAACTGCAAAGAGTGAAAGTCTTACCTCTTCCTTACCAATTTGGATGCCTTTTATTTCTCTTTGTTGTCTGTTTGCTGTAGCTAGGACATGCAGTACTATGTTGAAAAGAAGTGTTGAGAGTGGACACCCTTTCCTTGTTCCTGACATTAAGGGGAAAGCTCTCAGTTTTTCCCCATTGAGGATGATGTGATCTGTGGGTTTTTCATATATAGCCTTTATTATGTTGAGGAATGTTCCCTCTACACCTTCTTTGTTGAGGGTTTTTATCATAAATGGTTGTTATACTTTGTCAAATGCTTTTTCTGCATCTTTGAAATGATCATATGGTTCTTATCTTTTCTCTTATTGATGTGATGTATCACATTCATTGATTTGTGAATGTTGAATCACCCTTGTAACCCAGGAATAAATTCCACTTGATTTTGGTGAATTATTTTTTTAACGTATTATTGAGTTCAGTTTGCTAGTATTTTGTTGAGAATTTTTGTATCTATGTTCATCAGGGATGTTGGCCTGTAGTTCTCTTTTTTTTAGTGGTGTCTTTACCTGGTTTTGGTATCAGGGTAATGCTGGCCTGATAGAATGAATTTGTAAGTTTTCCTTCCTTTTCTATTTTTTGGAACATTTTAAGAAGAATGGATATTAACTCTATTTTTTTAAGACTTTCTATTTATTTATTCGACATAGAGAGAGTGAAGGAGAGAGAGAGACAGAGAGCAAGCATAGCAGGGGGAATGGCAGGCAGGAGAGAACCAGGCTCCCTGCTAAGCAAGGAGCCTGATGTGGGGCTCTATCCCAGGACCCTGGGATCACGACCTGAGCCAAAAGCAGCTGCTTAACCAACTGAGTCACCCAGGTGCCCCATATTAACTCTTCTTTAAATGCGTGGTAGAATTTGCCTATAAAGCCATCTGGTCTTGGATTTTGTTTATTGGAATTTTTTTGATTACTGGCTAAATTTCTTTGCTGGTTATTGGTCTGTTCAAGTTTTCTATTTCTTCCTGATTCAGTTTTGGTAGTTTATGTTTCTAGGAATTTACCCATTTCTTCTAGGTCGTCCAATCTGTTGGCATATAGTTTTTCATAATATTCTCTTATGATTGCTTATATTTCTGTAGTATTGGTTATTACTTAGCCTCTCTCATTTCTGATTTTATTTATTTGAGTCCTTTCTTTTTCCTTGATAAGCCTGGCTAGAGATCACTTTCTTACACCATACACAAAAATAAATTCAAAATGGATTAACAACCGAAATGTGAGACCCGAACCATAAAAATCCTAGAAGAGAACACAGGCAGTAATTTCTTTGACATTGGCTGTAGCAACTTCTTTCTAGATATGTCCCCTGAGGCAAAGGAAACAAAAGCAAAAATAAACTATTGGGACTACATCAAAATAAAAACCTTCTATACAGCAAAGGAAACAATCAAAACTAAAAGGCAACCTACAGAATGGGAGAAGATATTTGCAAATGACATATCTGATAAAGGGTTAATATCCAAAATTTATAAAGAATTTATAAAACTCAACACCCAAAACCAAATAATCCAATTGAAAAATGGATGGAAGACATGAACAGACATGTCTCCAAAGAAGACATACAGATGGCTAACAGACACATGAAAAGATGTTCATCATCACCGTCAGGGAAATACAAATCAAAACTACAATGAGATATCACCTCACACCTGTCAGAATGGCTAAAATCAACACGAGAAACAATAGGTGTTGGCAAGGATGTGGAGAAAAGGGAACCCCCTTGCACTGTTGGTGGGAATGCAAACTGGAGCAACCACTGTTGAACACACTATGGAGGTTCCTCAAAAAGTTAAAAGTAGAACTACCCTATGATCCAGCAATCACACTACTGGGTATTTACCCAAAGAATGCAAAAACACTAATTTAAAGAGACATGCATCCCCACGTTTGTAGCAAGCATTATTTACAATAGCCACTATATGGAAGCAACCCAACTGTCCACTGATTGATGAATGGATAAAGATGCGGTGTATATGTACAATCGAATATTACTCAGCCATAAAAAGAATGAAAGCTTGCCATTTGCCACAACATGGATGGAGTTAAGAGAGTATATAATGCTAAGTGAAATAAGTTAGACAAAAACAAATACCATATGATTTTACTCATATGTGGAACTTAAGAAACAACAACAAAGGGGGGGGGAGAATAAGAGAGAGGGAGAGAGACAAACCCAGAAACAGACTCTTAATTATAGAGAAGAAAATGATGGTTACCAGAGGGGAGGTGCGGGGGATGAGTTAAATAGATGGTGGGGATTAAGGAGTGCACTTGTCATGGTGAGCACAGGGTGACGTATGGAATTATTAAGTCACTATATTGTACACCTGAAGCTAATATAACACTATATGTTAACTAACTGGAATTAAAATAAGAACTTTAAAAAAAGGTAAATCCAATCTCTGAATATAAGTTATTATTGTTAACATAAGAAAATCAAGTATTTATTTAATAATAACAGTATGGAAATGTTCCTGCTTTTGAGGCTTTTTCAAATTTATCTACATTTTGTCAATAGGCTCCAACTTCTCACTGAATCAGACAAGACAGTACATTTGGTGATACAGTTCACCACTATGCTGAAGGGCAGAAGCAACCAGTTTTTTTTTAATGTCGCTTTCTAGAAGATTTCTGGGAAATAGCAACAGATATATTGCCATTTTTAGCCTAATCATTTTGTTGACTACAAGGCAGAACTGCAGCAAGCTCAGATGGGAGAGCTGTAGTCATTATCCAAAGGTCAGACTTGATAAGCAGACTGCTGTTTCTTCCCCTAACTCCATATGTCTAGAGGGGCATGTGGGCAACAGGGGAAGTCAGAAATATTATTGTCAAAAAAGTATTTAAATGATTTTATGCAAATAGAACTAGATATATTCTGTACAGAATAACAGGATTCCTGTCTTCAAGGAGTTCTTAGTCTCAACAAATGAGGCAACAGCAGGAACTTCAGGCAGAGTCCATATCTGTGTTTTTGTTTGGCTCAAGGTAGGCATTCCATAGATATCATTTGGATGATGGGCTGAATGAATGGGTGGACAGATGAGTAATGAATGAACAATGAACTCCGAAAGGTAACTCCTTGGAGTTACTGTTTGGAAAAGTAGAGACAACAACTTGAAAACCTTTAGCAGTGTAACTTGAGAGTCAAGCATCAATTTACACTAGATATTAAAGTAATTGAAATTTAGACCAAGGGTGGAAAATACATTTATTATTTGTATTAATTTATGTGTAAAATGAAAATGAAACTTAAAATTAAGTCTAGCTCTTCTACACTCTGTTGAAATACTGTATTATGAAGATATAAGTTATGTTGAATAGTTTATCATAATTATTTTTAATCAATTTGATTTATTTTCTACCGAAACATCTTGGAGGTAACATTTACACTTTTTCTTTCATCGGTGGTTATCTATCCATCAATAAAAATCCCGTACAGACCCTACAGGGAAGGTAACATACTACAGGGGAAAGATACGTAGCCAGATGTGGGTTCCAGCCCCTCTCCACATTCATTATAACTTTGGGTAAATCACTGAAGCTCCCCTGAGATGCAGTTTTATCATCTACAAACCAAGGACATTAATCCTTTTCTCCATCATAGGGATGTTGTAGAAGTACTGGGTAAGTGTAAAATTCTATAATGTCATTTATTTTTAGGAAAAGAATTAGACATAATGTTATAGTGTTCCAAGACTTTGGTTTCTGGCATTCTGGTGTAGAAGGTGGAGTGTAGGCCCTGAATGTTGGCTACCACCCTGAGAACATTCAACTTAAAGATGGTTATATAGAAGATTCCTGGGGTGCCTGGGTGGCTCAGTTGGTTAAGCATCCAACTCCTGATTTTGGCTCAGGTCATGATCTCAGGGTCATGAGATCGAGCCCTGCGATGGACTCCACGCTGAGCGCAGAGTCTGCTTCAGATTCTTTCTCCCTTCCCTCCCTCTGCTCCCCCCCCCGTTCTCTCTCTCTCTCTTAAATACATACATAAATAAAATCTTTTAAGAAAAAGATTCCTGAACATTACCATTAAATAAAAATGTATTTAACATTTAACTGTTGAACAGATTGTAAGGTATAAGTTTACACTCCATTTAGATGGTAGTACTCTTTTGAAGATTTCTCTTTATATATCTAGGCTTTATTTATATTTAACAATCTACATGGCATATACCATGCATCTCTCTGGTTTGCAGTGACTAGAATAAAGTTGTTTCCTTGATAGGCCCTCATAGCATTTGACAAGCACCAAAGTTGTTAGAAACTTTGCTTTAATATAAGTGTCACTCCCACTAAACTGTAAAATAACCATTTCAATTTGGAGGCTCATTATCCTATTAAAACATAAATCAATTCACTGTCCTCTAAAATGTAACTACATTGAAGAGCAATAGGCAAGCCACAGCCATTCTTTGTGTGTCGGATGAGGTTGTAATGTGTCACCAAATGCTCAAATCTGGTTGTTACTGAAGCACAATCGAATCTCCAGGAGGGAAGATAGCTATTAAGAATGACCTTAGAAAAAAAGACATTTTATAGATGTATTAAAATAGAAAACATAAGCTGATTAGGCAAAGTTCCAAAGATTCATTAGTTTATTAAAGTAGATTTAAATGAATGTTTGAGAGATTTAAATAAATTAACCTTTAATGAGTACCCGGGGGCCAAGGAAAAAGAATGACAGAGGATTAGGAGTATTTTGTCTGATTATTGCATAATGCACACTGATTAGGTTTTTTCCTGAATGCTCATTGCTGTATAACAATACTAATAAATAAAAAAGATTAAATTTAAAATATCTCCAGATTGTAATTGTTGCCTGCTCTTATGTGCACACAAATACCATGCTTGGATTTAATAGCAGTCCCTATAACTCTGGCAGAGAGAGACAAGAATTTTTGTCATTACATCATTATTTTTTGAAATGTCTCATATGTGAGCAAAGCTTTGGTCCAATTAGGGTAATTTATTCCTGTCATGCTGGACATGCCTTTATCATTTCGGCATTAATTCTGAGTTTTGCAGTATACGTGCTCTAAATAATAGTAATTGATAGCAAGTTCCTTAGAAGATGTGCTGGTATTTAAACATTTTTTAAAAAGATCTTTTCTGGACTTCCTTAAAAGTTCTGGATTCTAATTAGAAAAATTCTTAAGGAGAGTTTTTGGGAGCAGTGTTAGAAATGCTTTGGTTTTTTTCAGGGTGCCTTAACAGTATTACTTTTAAATTATTGACTGCAAAATAAGTTTTGAGTTGGTGGTACTAGGACAGCATTCTTCTAGACCTCCCTCCTTTCTGATTTTCTACCCCATAACTGAGTTTTATATCAAGTTTTTATTAATGTCTTCCAGCTACACTTTTGTTTTTGTTTTACCTTAAACTCAGAGCTCGCAGATCACATGGTTCTACTCTCATTTTTTAGATGAGGAAACCTCAACAAAGAATGACTTGCCCATTTCCCAACTGAGTTGATGGAAGAGCAGACACCATAGCCTGTGTCTTTTATGACCTGTTCTTCCACTATACCTAACTGCCTCCTTTGCATTTTTCACATTTTACCAGACCGTTCTTTTTTTTAAAAAGATTTATTTATTTATTAGAGAGAATATGCATGATGGGGAGGGGCAGAGAGAGAGGGAAAGAAATCCTCAAGCAGATTCCCTCCTGAGCATGGAGCCTGACATGGGGCTCGATCCCACAACCCTGAGATCACAACCTAAACCGAAACCAAGAATCGGATGCTTAACCAACTGTGCCATCCAGGCACCTGTTAACAGAGCTTTCTTTTTTTTTTTAAAGATTTTATTTATTTATTTGTCACAGAGAGAGCACAAGTAGGCAGAGAGGCAAGCAGAGGCAGAGGGAGAAGCAGGCTCCCTGCTGAGCAAGGAGCCGGATGTGGGACTCGATCCTAGGACCCTGGGATCTTGACCTGAGCTGAAGGCAGCCGCTCAACCAACTGAGCCACCCAGGCGTCCCTAACAGAGCTTTCTTAAAGTTCAATTTTATCACTGAAGAGTCATTGAGATTGCAGGTGACATAGGCAAACCACACTGCAACCTGATTTTATTAAAAGTAGTTTTAATTTAGACACAGTGCTTCCCAACATTCTTCATGACATCATATACATAGTTAAGTAAAAAGAATGATCTGCTTGAGGGCAGTGGTGACTGGCCTGCGGTCCCAATGGTTGTAACATTTGAAGCCAATCCCCAAGGCAATTTGGAATCTTTCTCTGGGAATAAGAAGAGAGGCACAATATTTCTGAAGTATTTTAGCTGGTATCTCCTGGAGCAAGGAAAGGAACGTAATTCTGTAATTACACTTGCCTAAAATTTTTCCAAGACTTCAGTTCCTTTTTGTTTTTGCCAGCAACCCTTCTAATCTTTCTTTCCATTTTTTCCATAGAAGCATCATAAAATGGACAAATTTAGGCCTAACCAATTTATACCACACAACCAATACAGTTTTCTGCATATTGTAGGTAATGAGTAAATGAACTTACCCTCTAAGTGTTGCCTGATTTTAACTTAAAAAAAAACAACACTTTGGTCAGCGTATACTCATCTCCATTTATAGCAGTGGTTTTCAGTCTTGGTTGCACATTATAATCACCTGTCAGCTTTTAAAAACTAGATCCTAAAGCCCCACCCGGACCAATTAAATCGGATTTGTAGGGGGTAGGACCCAAGTGTTGATATTTTTTAGTAAGTTCTCCAGGTAACTTTAATATGTAGCCAGAAATGAGATACACGACCTTAAAGTCTTGATCTTTTCTGGAGACACTCTTAACAAATCTGTGAGGTTGGGGACTGGGTCAAGGCAGAAAGTAGTTGGTGAAAAACAGGAATATGGGAGCTTCTTTTGGCACTGTTCACTTTGTGGCAAACCTGATTTGGGTCACATGTGTATCAGAGAAAACAATCGCCTTTTAGGAGCCCAAAGGGAGGACTCTTAAATAGAGTTAGTTTAATACACTGTGACTATATGGTCATGCTTGGCATCTGCCCAGGAGGCTAGGCTACTTGATTAGGTATTCATGGCCTTAGTTCATTGCTATTCCATTTCTTCTTTCCACCATCATCCTAGGCAAGTGTGCAATTTCCAGGAAAATCTGAGCCTGTAAATATACCGAGGCTATAAATTTACTAATCCACATCTGTCTTCAAAGAATGCCTTTCCCCCAAAAATAACGACAACAAAAGAACCTAATGGAAGATGGAAATGGATTCAGTTAGGGACAAAATACAAGTTGGAATGATCTTTTTTTTTTTTTTTTTAAATCTTTTTATCTTTTTTTTTAAAGATTTTATTTATTTATTTGACAGAGAGAGCGAGATCACAAGTAGGCAGAGAGGCAGGCAGAGAGAGAGGGGGAAGGAGGCTCCCCGCTGAGCAGAGAGCCTGATGCGGGGCTCGATCCCAGGACCCTGAGATCATGACCTGAGCCGAAGGCAGAGGCTTTAACCCACTGAGCCACCCAGGCGCCCCTGGAATGATCTTTTAAATCAAAGTAACACTGTGGCTTCTGAAACCCGTTCCAAGATCTCAGGAATGTCAGTTGGATTGAAAGGATGTTTGGGTCTATTGCAGGCCTGGATTCTTCTTAAAGGCAGTTTGAGAAAGTTACTGCTTTCACACTCTGACTTCACCTGGTACAACAGATTCCTCTGTTGTGTAATCAGAATAATTGGGCTGTCCATTTGCTGCCTCTGGGGTGCCTAGAACTCTTAGGTATAAAAGGATCTGTGCAGTGTTTAAGGCCTCTATCTCATGAAGTAACAGAACTTTAACTTCCATGCAGTGCTCTTTTGTTGCAGAGAAACTCTTAAGTTGGACCGTTCATGGAATTGAATTCGGCTATAGGACTCTTTTCAACACAATCCATCACTTCACAGTCTCCTAGGAACCCTGATTTGCTCTGTCAGTTGTTTGTCTCAAAGCATCTTTCTGAAATGAATTTACTTTAAAGTTAAAGATGATTAGAGTGCTTCTTCTCCAGGAGACAATTACATTGCTATATTCCGTGGCAGGATGAAAAACAGCATAGCATTAATTTTTCCAAGTTTTCTTTGAGTATTGTTAAAAGGAGAAACATCAGCTTAATCCAACATACTAGCCAAAAGACAACTGCTCTTAAAATGCAAGATTTTCTATTAAGACCATTTTGAGGACTTCTTTTGAGAGGAGGAGAAAAGAGAGAAATATGAAGGGAGGAATGGAAGGAATTTATTTAGTCTTCCTGACCTTCAAATACACTTTGTCAGTGAATGCTGTTGACAAAATAAACCAAGTCTGAGAGCTATTATTAAAATGTTTTTCTCTCTCCATAGCCCAATAGAATGTTATCCTGCCTCTTAGACTATTCTGCTTTATATTTTTCTGGACGAATTGATATCTTGTGACAGGCTTTGTTAAGAATACATAGTAAAGGTCAAGTATAAGCCATTTGCTGGTGTTCCCTGGCAGCCTTTATGTCATGGTAAATAGAGATTGGAAGTGGTTTTATTTCCCACATAGCTGTGTGGCTATGCTTCCAATGGATTGTGCTTTTTCTCATACTAAAGCCCACAAACCTTGCATGATTTTCAAGACTGTGATTTAAGAGCTTTAAAATGGAGTCATCTTGGACTCCTTTCTTCCCCTCAACTCCCAGATCTAATTAGACACCAAATCCAGAGGATTCTATTTCATGAATATCTCTGAAATCCATTCCTTTTTTCCCCATGCATTGCCACTGTCTGAAGTAATATTATTGTCATCTCTCCACCATATCACTCTGGTGTTCTAATTGGTCTCTCTACCTCTGGTGACTTCTCACTTCCACCGCATCCTTCATTCTGCCATTAATGTAAGCTTTCTAAGGCACAGATCAGATGTTGGCAACCTTCCACCCATAATATACACCAACCCACAAACATCCAGAAGGAACCCCAAGGTCCTAATAAGTGCTCTGATAGAAAGGTTCTGTGTATTCCTGTGGGGCGAGCTTTTGGGGATTAAGAAACATTTCACTGAAGAGGTGACATTTCATCAAGGTTTCGAAGGATGAATAAGAGCTCTCCAGGTGGAAAAAGGGAAAATTATAGTTCAAGCAAAGGGAATGGTATGTACAGAGCACAGAAAAGAGAACCCAGAAACAAATCCATGCATATAGTGTCCATTGAACATCAACAAGGGTGCAAAGAATGTACAATGAGGAAAAGATAGTCTCTTCAGTAAATGGTGTTGAGAAAACTGATATTCGCATGCAAAGGAATGAATTTAGACCCTTATCTTACGCATATACAAAAATCAACTCAAAATGTATTAAATATTTAAATATCAAATTTTAAACTAAAATTCCTAGAAGAAAACATAGGTGAAAAGCTTTATGACATTGGTCTTGGCTGTGATTTCATGATATGACACCAGAATTATAGGCAACAAAAGCAAAAACAGACAAGTGGTACCACATCAAGCTAAAAAACTTTAGAAAGGAAACAATCAATAGAGTGAAAAGGCAACCTACTAAGTGGGAGAGAACATAAAGGGCTAATCTCCAGAATATATGAAGAGCTCCTACAACTCAACAGAAAAAAACCCTAAAAACCCAATAAAAAAAAAAAGGCTGACGACTTGAATTGACATTTCTGCAAAGAAGATGCACAAAATGGCCAACATGTATATGAAAAGATGCTTAATGTCACTACCATAAGAGAAATGCAAATCAAAACTACAATGGATATCACCTCACACTTGTGAGGATGGCTATTAAAAAAATAAAAAGTGTTGGCAAGGATGTGGAGTAATTGGAACCCTTGTATAATGTTGGTGGGAATGCGAAATGGTACAGCTGCTATGGAAAATATATGGAGGTTCCTCAAAAAATTAGAAATAGAACTACTATATGATCCAGCAATCCCACTTCCTTGTATTTATCCCAAAGAATTGAAATCAGAATCTCAAAAAGATATTATCACCAGCATTCTTGATAGTACTATCCACGATAGCCATAATGTGGAAATTACTTAAATGTCTGACAGATGAATGGATTAAAAATAGTAGGATGTACATACAATGGAATATTATTCAGCCACAAGAAAGGAAATCCTGTAGAATGTAAGAACATGATGAACCTTGAAGACGTTATGCTAAGTGAAATAAGCCTGTCACAGAAGGACAAATCTTGCATGATTCCACTTACATGAAGTATGTAAAATAGTCGAACTCATAGAATTGGAGTGCAGAATGGTGGTTACCAGTGGCTGAGGGGCAGGAGGGATGGAAAATTGCTAATCAATGGGCATGAAGTTTGAATTACATAAGATGAATAAATTCTAGGGATCTGCTGTATAATATCATGCCTATAGTTAACAATCCAGTACTGTACACTTAAAATTGTGTTAACAGTATAGATTTTATGTTGTGTTATTACTCGGTAAAATAACTTAAAAAAAAGAAGCACAGGTGTGAAAAGGCATAGCATATTTGAGGAATTTGAAAAGTTTGGTACGAATGAAGCAAAGGGTATTTGTGGAAAATAGCAAGAGACAAAGCTGATGTAGTAATTTGGGTCAGATTTCCTGTGTATTTATCTGCCTTCCTTCCTGATTGTAATCTTTTTGGGGAAAGAAACTGTGTCTTATTGAGTCCTGAAATGCTAGGGCCCAGCATACTGCCCGGCACACAGAATTGTTTGAATGAATTAGATGAATGAGAAGAGAGACTATCTGTCAATATTATTTCATAGATTCAGTCATTCCAATACATATTGAATACCTCAGACTCCAGGCTGGAGCAAAATTAAGATCCTTTACTTACTCTTTTATACAACAACAAGACTTGTTTCAAACACAGATTAGTTCTTTTTTTTTTTTTTTTTTTTTGCAGGCTTTTTCCTTTACAGTCATGTTATCCTCTCAAGGAGTAGATTCTAGCTTTTGCCTCAGTAGTAGGTTTGACTTTAGCCCAGAGACGTCTCTAAAGGAGTTTATCACTTGCCGACACCCTGATATTCCTCAGGTGGCATTGTTGTAGTGGAGGTACATCTATAAAAGATGTACCTCTTAATGCATCTATAAAAGATGTATTAGCATATTACGGAAATCTGTTTTCTCCTGTGTGTTTAATTTTGCAGTTTATGGAGAGTTGTTTTTCATACATTCTTGAAAAACTAATCCAAAGGAGGATCAGATATTAGGAGTGCAGAAAGTGTGACTCCAAAACAGTAGCGATAGAGTATAGGAAAATTAATGGGGTTGGGGAGGGAAGAAGGGAGGATAAAATTTTTGAACATGTGAATGAAGATTAACTGTATTTATGTAGTTCTATCTTTAGGGAATGCTCAATCATGAACTCATCATTGGTTAATTAGAAGGCAATTAAAATTGTAGAACGATGATGGGATAAATAGTTAATGAAGGCTGAATGAAATGAAAAAAGGAAATCTAGTGAAATTAGTGTGTACATTTTAGGGAAATCAAAGATACAAATGTTATTCATGCAGTGCCTCAGTCTTAAAGGATAACAATATCCTTCTAGCATTAATTGATAAAATTAACTCTGCAAAGACCAGAGTTCCAGCTCTCACTCTCCTGTCCAAAGCATCCTACACTGAAATGCAGATTTATCTGGCTGCTACTTCAATTGTCACTCACTTACAGCATGTGAAATTATTTTGCTGAACCTTGTTTACAACGTATTTACTGGCGTCTTAAGAATCTATTAGAACAAATTGGTGTACTCTGTGTGTAGTAACTATTCCTACTGAAAGGCTGGCTCAGCTGAGGCTCTTGACCAGATCCAGCTGACTAGCTAGTTTTCAAAACCAGCAGAGTGGTTTCTACAGGGAGAACTGTGCTTGCTTTTGATAATTACCTCAGCTTTATGAAATCAATCAGCCTGAAGGGAAGACCTCATTACAGATCTGACAAGATAGACTCCAGTTTCAATACCAGAACAACGCTCTGTCCTCGGGCTCGAAATCTGCAATTATTTATTTTATTTAGACAGAGACACCCATAATACAGTGCCTCTGGGCACATTCTCAGGCAAGTATTAAACGGATAACCTAATGGCCAGTGTGTTAGGAACCTGCCCTTTTGCTGTCACTCAAGTGGAAAATTGGTCAACAGGAATTGCAGCACGGCCTAGAGCCAGCTCAAAGCAGGCACTGATGAATCACCATCTTTCTAATCCCCCACCCTCAGAGATGTGGAGAGAAGGGTGGTTGCTGTAACTGTTCCCTGAGCTAAACTACAGGAAAATAAGACTTTCTCTTCTGAGTTTCTCTGAAGACTGCCAGACTTTATCATAAGGAAAATGATAAATTGCCTGTCTACCATCTGTCACTTTGAACTGTTCTATCAAATCAACATTTTTTTGAACTTTGTTTTCAGCGAGGAATGTGATTTTGCTGTGTTTCCCAAGCCTTAAATTGTATGGGGGAAAAGAATCCTGAAGCATTCTTCTTCGTGAAGTTGGAAATATATATTTTGCTTTCCTGCTCACGGAACTCCAGCACCTTAACAGATTTAGTTCAGACTTTTCTGGAATAATTCACCTTTACTAGGCCTGAGACATGTCAGCCCCACAGGAAAAACACAGAGAACATTCTGAGCATAGGAAAATACGGATTTGGAGAGAAATCGTCCTTCTCCATTCCAGCTCTCATGTCACTGTTAGCAGCGTTCTCATAATATAGCAGCCAGCCAAAACGGAGCACTGATTAAAGCTTTGAGAGGAGGCATTTCAGTTTTAAGGGTAAAGTGTGGTTCTTTCATGTTGGAAAGTTCGAAGTGACAAACATGGTCTTCTCTCCTAAAAATAGTACAAGCAAAGAGCCATCACTGAGTATTCTCAGCATTACTTATTAATGTTTTACCTTGATGGCTGTGTATTATCTGAAAGAAAAAGAGGGTTATAAAATGAATGCAGGACTAACATCTCCCAAGCTGTAAATAGGATGTAGCCTGGGGGCCTAAAGAGCCAGCCACTCATACTTTCTTATTCCATTTTTGAGGCAAATTCATATAAACCCTCGATTAGATTAGAAGGGACCTATATGCTTATTTAGTGTCTAATATGTGCCAGACTCTAAATATATATTCTCTCATTGAATTTTCCTCAGTTTCTAAAAGGAGGGGGCACTATTCCCATTTTACGGTGCAGAAGCAGTCTCAGAGAGATCAAGGGGCTTGCTTTATACCTCTTGTAAATAATACAGTTAGTAACTAGCAGGTGTGGATTTGAATCCAGGTCTATTCTAGAGCAGTACTGTCCAGTAAAATTTTCTATGATGATGGAAATACTCTGCACTGTGCTTACTACTACGGTAGCCATTCGGTGCATATGACTACTGAGCGCTTGAAATGTGGCTTAGTGCTGCCCAGGAACTGAACTTTTCATTTCATTTCATTTGAACTTGGATTTAAAGAGTCGCATGGCTACTGTGGCTAATGGCTACTGTGGTGGACAGCACATCTCTAGGAATTGCCTTTTCTTGGCTGTAGTTTGTAAAGCAGGAATCTGTAACCTGGCGTACATAGAACTATTAAGAAAAGATCCATATATGGAGTTTCTTTTTTTTCTTTCTTCCCAAATACTTTTATTTTATTTTTTCAGTGTTACAAGATTCATTGTTTATGTACCACACCCAGTGCTCCATGCAATACGTGCCCTCCTCAATACCCACCACC
>CM052901.1:17569088-17610521 GCA_028534135.1 Potos flavus
AACAGATAATCACGTCAAAAAATGGGCAGAAGACATGAACAGACACTTCTCCAAAGAAGACATACAAATGGCCAACAGACACATGAAAAAATGTTCATCACCATTAGCCATCAGGGAGATTCAAATCAAAACCACACTGAGATACCGCCTCACCAGTTAGAATGGAGTTTCTTTTATAGCGTTTTCTCATATAAGGGTCTTAGTCAGTGGAAGGATAGTTTTGCCTTTGGAAATGGAGAATGAAGTTATGCAGAATCCAGGTTAGGGGTAGAGTGTATGATCATCTACCACCACTCCCCAAAGAGTCTTCAGGCATCCTAGGATAGAGGGGATACCAGGAATGCTGAAGGAACCCCAAAACCATATTTCCTTCTTCCCTTAATGACAGCCCCAGCAGCAGGATGGTTGGCATCCAGGGTGGGAAACATGACTATTGTACCCAAGTTGTAGCTGAGTTCAGTTCAATATGCATTTCTGGAATGCTTGTAACATTGTACAAGGCATCATGTGAGCCATTGTGGAGGAGGAGATTTTAACAATGACTGGGATGTAAAGTGTGTGTTAAAGCAGTTTACAACCTAGTGGCAGTGGGTAAGGCAGGAGAGAAGGGAGGATAAGACAAATACTCAAAGAACTATAAACAAAGGCATGCTCTAAAAGGCATATGAAAAATGCAAATGAAGATCTGAGGAGAACCAGAAGTGTTTTAGAA
Organism: Potos flavus; assembly: GCA_028534135.1. Classification (NCBI taxonomy): domain Eukaryota; kingdom Metazoa; phylum Chordata; class Mammalia; order Carnivora; family Procyonidae; genus Potos; species Potos flavus. The sequence continues at coordinate 17,569,801 of CM052901.1, forward strand.
TTAAAAAAAAAAAAAAAAAGCCCAAGTTCCTAGCTATATTATTAGCTGTATGACCTTGGGAAATTTAAACTCTGTAAGTTTGCCTTTCTTTGTTGTAAAATAGGAATAATAACTAGAAAATAAAACTAAAAGAAAATGTTTGTAAAGCAGAACACATTCTTAACAGCCAATGAATGGTCGATTCCCTGGTAGCCCCGCCCCATTGCTGTGTATGTAATGGGTTGGGTGGAAGTAGATAAGGAAAAGCATCATGAAGGAAATAGCATTGAGACAAACCCTTAGAGAAGGATAGTGTTTTAAAGGTTGGAAATCAAGAAGTAGGTGGTGGAGCAGTGTGAGCTAAAGGTGTGGAGATAGGAAAGTAATGGAACGATTCACTGCATACCAGGTAGTCCCATTTTGCTAGAGTGTCAGTCTTTTCTACTCCAAGCGTGATTCCCCACACCAGTAGGATCATCAGCATCATCTGGGACTTTTTAGCAAAGCAGACCACAACCCAGACTTATTAAATCAGAATCTGCATTTTAACAAGCTCCCCTGAGAACATGTGTGCACATTAAAGTTCGAAAAGTGTTGGGGTAGAGTACAAGCTGGTGCTTGGTAAGAGACAGTGCTCAGAATGGGTAGGGCCTTATTTTGAAAGACTTGAATGCCTGACTGAGTAGTTTGGGGAGTCGCTAAAAGTTGCTGAATGATCACAGCCAGTAAAAATCTGCCTGTCACCTGTATCACAGCTTGAAAGACTGACATAAATGTACATTTTTCCCTGAAAGTTTTTATGTTCACCACCATTCAAGCAAGTCCCTTAGTAGAAAAGGATTTTAGCCCTTTTCTTTCTCATCACTTTCCCTGTTCTCTTCGCTCTCCTATTAATCTTTTATGATGACTCTTGTTTCAACTAAACCAGTTACACAGAATATTGAACTCATGAAATTGACAAAGTAGGTTTCCTTTGTTTGACATCAGCTAAGACCTGGAACTGAGAAATGTTCATTGGTTTTGGCTGCTAACCCCCGTGGTTGGACAGTAATATTGCAGCCCAAATCTGTGCGACATTGCAAATATTCTCTCAGAAGTAGCAAGTGGAGCAGCTTGGTGGCGAGAGCTAAAAACAGGGAGTCAGATTTTCAGGCCTACACTGAGGAAGGAGAGGCTCCCAGGGATGGATAAATCCTACAAAAGCACCTGCCAGCACATTAAGGTCCTGATCACTATCCCAATAACCCCGTGTTTCTCCAAAAGTTTTGAGTTAAAAACTAATTTGGATACCCTCTACTTTCCCTTATTACCATGGAGTCCCATGTCTGATTTCAAACTGAAGTCACTTGGAAAATAGGACTCAGGTTACAGAAAATTGTTTTATACACAAATTAGCTATAGTGTTACTTTTGCCAAAAATTGATACTCTATTTTTTTTTTCAACCTAAATGTCTGTCTGGAGATTGCTGTCTTGAATTGAATCCATCAGATTTCTCAGGACCTAACCATTTTCTTTGAAAGGGAACTAATCCAGAGTATAATTGTGTTTCCTTTTTGCTAAGATTGTGCCACCTTAAGTCTATGGGCCACAGCTGCAAATAATAAGTGGCAGGGCTGCACAGGGTCATATTTCCCAGCGATTACCTGGAGCTATCATTAAGTCTTAGACTGCATCGTGAAGGTTAGCCCTAATTTGACCTGATAGTGGAAAGCTCTGTAAAGTGAATTGTGACAGTAACTACAACAGCAGCTGGGCACAAAGAGATCATTGATCTTCTTTCACAAGAGTCATGAAAATTCTTCAGTGCTCTCCTCAAAGCCCAGGAATCATTTGCATCTGTATGGCAGACATCATTGCATTTGAACTCACTGAGAACCACACTTCATTCTGAGACATTTCATTTGCTGGTTCCATTGGATGAGAAATGTCATTCTCCAAGGACCCCACCCCCACCCTTCCCTAATATGCATACTCTCTAAAGTGGCCTCATTTGTGTTATGAAGTCGGATAATCTGTATTTTGATTTGACATGAAATAACAGCTGGCCAGCTCTCTAAATCAGTCAACCCGGTTTTAGATGAGATTACGTTACTACATGGACTTAATTGTGATCATAAGCTACAGCAGTAGCAAAAACCTGTAACACCAATGTTTATTGTTTTCCTTTATTTTTATCAATTTGTGCTTCCCTTTAGACAAACTGTATATTTTGTGGGATTAGGCAATGAGGGGACTAGATGTGAGGAGAAATGAATGAGCAAAGTTCAAAGTTTTATTAAATTTATCCTCAGAAATAAAAGGGCAAGGACTATGAGAACTATATGAGACTTTAGAAAATTTCTTTTTTTAAAGATTTATTTATTTATATTAGAGAGAGAGAGAGAGAGAACGTGGGAGTGAGAGGCAGAGGGAGAGGGAGAGAGAGAATCCCAAGAAGACCCCAAAACCAGCTGCATCTCACGACCCTGAGATCATGACTTGAGCCAAAATCAAGAATCTGATGCTCAAATAACTGAGCCACCCAGGCGCGCCAGACTTTGGAAAATTTCTAACATTACTGTTAACTATTCATGACTCCCTCATTTGTTTTTCTTGCTGTAATTATCAGTAGAACCCTTAAAAAGTTAGACATGCCATGCACTCATTTTAGGGACAATAAGCAAGTTAATAGGTGGATAAAATGCATTGTCCTTCACAGGCAGTTTGGGGGGAGATGAAAGGAACCCTCAAAATAACAAGGCGGTAGTTTTGAAAAAGGTAAGTAAAGCAAGGTGAATCTCTGGGAACACAGCAAGGAATGGTCCCCAGACAGAGAAGTCCCCTCACACCCCCCCCCCCCCCGGGATTTAGGCCTGTCAGGAATTCTATAGATAAGATTCCCGTATTGCATAAAGGAATGAACTAAATAACCTCAAAAGTTTCCTCCTCATCTAATATTTTCCTAATATCTTCCTAATCTAATGCCTAGTAGAAAAGTAGGAGAAATAGCTTCCATAAGAGAGTTAAAGATAAATTCTGTAGTTTTGGTGAGAATTACAATATGGTCATTGCTAATATTTTACATTTAAGTCGTAATTTCTGCAGTAAGAATTCTTGAAATTAAAGTGGTAGTTTTAAGAATTTAAATCGTGTTAGTGGGGCTATTTTATTTACAGTAGCACTCAGCTTGGATCACATATACATGACACAGAAAAGCCTCTAAGTACCTATTGATTTACTGATTTATTGGTTTATTTAGTGTTGTCTTAGGGGAGAAATAAAACAATACAATAAAAGTGACTAGAAAGCACTGGTGTCAAAGGATTTTGCTATCTCTATATCCCTTGTTCTTCAACTGCAAATCTTTGGAGACTGTATTGGGTCCCAAATAATACAAAATGTGGATTCATATTTAATGAATCAACTTACTGAGTGATATGTCTTTCTCACCTCGATATAAGAGCATTTTCTATAAGAAACTAGGCCTGAGATGGTGTGCTAAATTATTAGGATTTTCACATATCTGGATCATATATGAGGTGGATGCACTGAAAATACTTGAAATCTCAGTTTTATTTAGTGTCAAACAAAAATCTGTATGCTAGTATGAGGAACAAAATACCTAAATCCCTAAAGTTATCATCTGGGACTAAATAAAAGGCAAAACAGTTATAGTCAAATATCTTTGACTGAATACTTTTAATTTAGCAGATTCTTTTCCCAAACTCCAACTTTCCAAACAGCAATGAAAACTCAATGAGGAAAGTAGGGTCTATCCTTGGATCAGAGCAAATTCAGACCACTCTCCTCACATTGTACATGAACAATTCTAGAAGTTACAAATGGAATAGAAATAGAAATTCAAAATAGGTAGTGGCAGTTAATATTTATTGAGTATTTGCTATATGCCAGATGTAATGCAGAATGTTCTACATACATAAGTTCATTTTAATCCTTTCAACAGTCCCATGAGTTAGGCACTGTTATTAGCTTCCTTTTATAGATTATGGCTCTGAAGTTCTGTAAGATCTTCAGTCATCTACTTAATAAGGCAGGGAAATGGACTAATATATTATTCTGTAAAATTATGAAATGCAAAACAAAATAAGAAAAATATTTCTGATTAACCATCATTAATCAGAACATACTAATCCCTGAGCATTCCTTTTGATCAAGCTTTCACCGTCCTGCAGTATAGTACTCAAATGATGGAGATGCATTTGAAATCTAATTATTTTAAGTAATGTTGATATAATCAGTTTCAGAACTTTTAAGTTGTGGCATTAATTCTTGATTATCAGCTGCCACGTCTTTACTCTAACTACATAGGTTAATAGAATGAGTCACCTACCTATTGAGTATTAATTAATTCATTCAACACTCACTATGTGCCAGGCATGGTGATAGGCACCAGGAATACAGTTGGGGGGTGGGGAGAGAGGGTAGAATGTTGGGGAGGAGATCCTCCTAAGAAGAGTTTACAAACTTACAGGGAAAAGGTTTTTTTAATTCACTTAGAATAGTAACATAGTAACTTTAAATATATATATTTTACCTTTTTTTATCTTTGCAACAACCCGGTACAAATGTTATCAGTCCTCTTTTACACATTATGAAACTAAGACTAAAGGAGATTACAAGAATTGCCAGATAGTAAAAGACACAGCCAGGATTTTAACCCCAATCTGTCAGGCTCCAAAATACATACTGTTTCCACAATACCGTTCCATCTTCCATGGAATTTGTTTTGTTCAGTATAATACTGCAGAAAGAAATACCAAGAAAAGTTTTGCAATAGTACACTACTCACATTTGACTCTGGGACCACTCAGGTGCAAGAAACCTCTTCATTTGTAAATTGTATTAAAATCTCGTCCTTGTAAATACTCTTGGTCATTATTGGAATGTTTTTTAAGACATAGCAATTGATGTTTGTTTCTTTAGTTCTAATCACGGTAGGGATTTAATAGAACATAGGTATGATGCAGTGAACAGTTGACTTAAGACACAGAAGTGAGTTTTCATTCTTTTACTTAGTTACTCAGATGATACAAGGAAGAGTGTTTGACAAGTTCCAGAAGACATTTAATGGAGGTGTTCCAAGTGGAGTCTGATTGCTGAAGAAATGGTATTGTTACATGGGCTGAAAACATTAGCATAGGGATACTTTTAACTAAAAACAATAATGTAAAGACATTTTGTTAGAACCTTAGCATTCATTTTACTGAAACTTAACAGACTTTTAGCTGACTGGACTCCAAGCTTTTATTGACCTTTTACAACATTGTCTCAAGAATTAGGGGGCGCCTGGGTGGCTCAGTGGGTTAAAGCCTCTGCCTTTGGCTCGGGTCATGATCTCAGGGTCCTGGAATTGAGCCCCACATCCCCACATCGGACTCTCTGCTCAGTGAGGAATCTGCTTCTCCCTCTCACTCTCCCTCTGTGCTCTTGCTCTCTCTCTCTCTCAAATAAATAAATAAAATCTTTAAAAATATATAATTCAAAAAACAAAAAACAAAAAAAAAGAATTATACAGCTGTGGGCCGTAGAAAAATTGAGAGTTAAAGAATGAGCCATGACAAGTCAACCTGATTCCTCTTTTGATAGATTAGAGAATCAGTGGCTAAAAGGCTTAAGAGAAATCACCTAACTTGGTCTTTAACAAAGCTCTTGATTCCACGTTTCATGAAGTTTTAATTGAAACACTTGAAATTCCAGGTGCTGTTGCCAGAGGAGTAAGAAACTCTCTGTATGTCCCTGGCTAAACCATGTAAGACTTGGAGAGTAGAAAGCACCTTTTGCCATTTTAGATGGCGCAGCAGCAAGTAGTAAAGTAACCATGCTCTGGCATCATTTGAAAAGGATAGGAGTAATACTACACAAACCCAAGTCATAACTCCCCATCACTCCAACTTATCCCCTTGCAAGTTCCATATCTTTGTTTCCTTTTCTTATTTGCTATAGAGTTGTGGTTTTCTTTTTTAGAAACCGCTATGTTATCATTGGCAGTGACTTTGACACCAGGGTAGTCTAATGATTATAGCTGCATCAACTCAACAACCCTTGCAGTGAAAGAGAGAATGGAAAAATGTCAAGAGATAACGGGAGAGAAGGGCCTGGGTAGCTTATTCGGTTAAGTGTCTGCCTTTGGCTCAGGTCATGATCATGGGGTCCTGGGATCGAGCCCCAAGTCAAGTCAGGCTCCCTGCTCAGCGGGGAGCCTGCTTCTCCCTCTCCTCCGCCCCCCAACTCGTGCTCTCTCTTGCTCACTCTCTCTCTCAAATAAATAAATAAAATATTAAAAAAAAAGAGAGAGAGAACCTGAGGAATACATGACCAAGCTTTTTCAAAGGAAGAGTGTGTTCAACCATAGCCACATTTAATGAGGGTCCTATCTCTTTAAGGAAGGAGGTAGAAGATAATTGATAGCTTGTGGCCAAAAATGTTAATTTCCCAGAAACATCAGGGATCTTCTCAAAGAGGAGCCACAGTCTTATAAGACCCTATATTTTAATTCTGTACTCTTCAACAAAATGTGGAAAAATTACACAGGGTGACTGGCTTTAAGGAACTCGCCGGTTATTCCTAGGTTCTTAAGATTTAGAGAGTTTTCCTCTAGTGGCTCATATCTAGAGACATCCCAGTCCTTAATGGAGTCTGGATTTTGGCTTTCTTTTTCTTCTTTAGGATTGAACCAGCTGCCCTTTGACCCTGCCAACAACAACGAACCCCTGCAGTTTGGTAGTGCCAGTGGCCCTCTGGTCACAGAAGGCCTCATTGAGAATGGAGGGGAGTCAAGCAAGAAAAGAAAGAGAACAAATGCTCCTTCAGGTAAGCTAGGCAATAATGCAGCATCTTGAGCCAGTGCTGTTGAGTCACCATTTTCCCGGAGCCTAGTATGTGACTGGCACTGTGTAGGCATTTGTAAGAACTACAGAAATGAGAGAGTCCCCTGCCCTCAAGGGACTCATGGTGGGATAGAGGGGGGAGAGGGATAGAGGGGAGAGAGAGCACAGATGTGAATAACTCTAATAATGAGACAGAGTATCACTGGTGCTAGGGTGGAAAAGGGGGAAAGGGGGAAAAAACCAAAGGGAGCACAAATAAGGAAGAGTGTAATTCAGCCTTGTGCATCGTGGAACACTTTACAGCAGAAGTGACATTTGTAGAGGCCCCTGGGTGGCTCAGGCTGTTAAGTGTCCAACTCTTGATTTCAGCTTAGGTCATGATCTCAGGGTCATGAGATAGAGCCCTGAGTTGGGCCTGAGTTGGGCTTTGAGATCAAGTCCAGCATCAGGCTCTGTACTGGTTGTGGAGGCTGCTTGAGATTCTCTCCCTCTCCTTCTCCCCATCCCTTCTTTCTCTCCCTCTCTCCTTCTCCCCACCTCTCTAAAAAAAAGTGACATTTGTAGCTGAGCCTTGAATGGGTAGGCTTGAGACAAAAAAAGATGAGTAAAAGCATTGATTTAAGTAGAAGCATTGCACGAATGAATGGTTTCACTGTATGTTTTTCTTTGTATGTACATGTGGTGTGCTACCTTCACTTTTACTTGTAATGCAGATAACTGCATATATCTGCAGCTCCCCAGCCCCCTCGTTTCCCACAGTACGCATTCTGCCACATTCATTTTATGCCCTCATAGCTCTCTTTGAACAGGTGATGAGCAGATTTTCCTAAATCATTTATACCAGCCAACTGAGTTGTTGTCCTCCTCTGCAATCCCCCTTTACCTTCATGTTCCATTAGCCTATTCTCAGGTTAAATTTCTCTAAAATGAGTGGGGAAGCATTTGGGGAACCAAATTTTAATTGACCATTTGGCATTTTAAAATGTATCTCTTTGTTGCTTGGCTATTCATTTGAAAACAGTATCCACAGTATGTAGAGACTGACCTGAGATTTGAGGATGGGCCTAATAGACACGTCTGTGGTGTTTTTGTTTTGTTCTGGTTTTTTTTTTTTTTTTTACTATTTTATATTCTCCTTATAACATGGAGCATGTTTATAAACATATAACATCATATCAGATTCTTAGATTATAGGTCCTTCCTGCTTTTAAATCAAGGTATTTGTCAAATACGAGTTCAAAAAACAAAAACACAGTAAAACACAGCTATCTGGAGCCGTTGAGAAAAGAGTGATTTTTAGAGAGCTGTATTTTCTGAAACATTGGAAAGGCACAGTTGATAGCTAAGGAACTGGTGCGAGTTCTAATCCCAGCTCTATTTCTGTCTGTGGCCTGGGGGTGGTTCCTTAACCTCTCTGAGTTTCACTTTCTTCAGCTGTAAAGTAGAAATGATACTAAAACCCACCTCTTAGGGTTTAAATGCAATTATATAGGTAAAGTGCTTATCATGATATCAGTAATTATTTAATAAATGTCACTATTGTTTTGTTATAATTATTATATAATATTATGGACTTTATCTTTTTAAGCATCAACACATTTCACATTTTTTGGTTAACCATTATGGATACAAATTGTGTGTGTGTGAACAGATCTGTATTTTTAAGGCATGTATTCAACTCTGTTTGATCATTTAGAGGCATAGTTATTGTACTGCACCATAATACTGTATTATAGTTTTCAGAGTTTGCTAACGAATATATAGGCCTTTTATCTCTACTCTAAAATGTCCTAGACTCTGGTAGCTTTTAAGTTATTATAGCCATATTTTATGTATATCCTGTCTCCTTTCTACAGTCTGCAATCGCTTCTGATTTCTCAGCGTCCCTTCATGCAACAGCCCTTTTTCTCCTTCTCATCAGTTACAAACTTTAAAAAAACAAAGCTAAACTAAAAAGAAACGAGCCAGCTCCAAGTTGGTATGTCAGATTAGTATATTAGGTAAGTTAAATCAGCTGTAAGAGAACCTGCTATGGAGAGAGTTCTAGGATTTAGGAGATCAACTTTAATACATCTATTTTGGCTGCTCTGAGGCCTTTTTTGATCACTTATTCGTTTTTCCACTGTGTTCAAGATAAGTGTTGTGCTAGTTTAGAGTAATACCTCCTGAACCGTAGTTAACTCATGAGGGTGGGGAAAAGGGGTATGGATTCATCTGAACTGTGAACTAACTTTAAAGAATTGCAGTTTTATTTCTAATGAGCATATTCAGTGAGAGCAAAGTAACTGTTGCAGATATAGGATTTTAGCAGCAGATTATGCTAATCTATAATTAGCTGAATCAATTTGCATTCAAATAATGAATATGCTGAAGTTCTTAAAAAAGACTATTTTCTTTAAATAGGTGAAATAGGCCCTGGCAGGCTAAATTAGCTCCCTTGCAATCTTTTTCACACTATTTGCCTAGTGAACCCTTTCTTTGTAAGTAGTACCCTTTCTTTGTAACTCCAGCCCAGGTTAAATTACCACAAATTCCAAAAAAGTGAAGTCCAAATTAATGAGGTTTTACTACATAGGGAGTCTCTTATCATTGTTGCTGGCAATCTTATGGTATTATAAATGGGAAGATTACTTTATAATAATTTTTTCTTCCTATGCACTGCCAGACAAAAGGAAGAGAGAAGATATTTTGTGAGTAGGAACTTCCTATTCCTGTCCCCTGAATCTTGGCAAGGAGGAAGGCTAGGGTTGGAAGTCCTTAACAGAGTTACCAGTCATTTCAGTTCTAAGCTGAGCTACACATCCAGCCATTATATCACTGAACCCTGTGACCCATTTGAATCAAAGCCATCTTTCTCCCTCTCCTGTCACTGCAAATGTGGAGGGGTCTTTGACTGTAGTTCTAGTTCCTCACCACACCTTCTGTTTTTCTTTCTTTCCCATCCATCCCTCTTAGCTCATCTTTTTCCACAATCTGCCTCTCTCCTTTTATATTAAAATTGATTTCTTAAAGGTCATCGGTGACCTCCAAATTGTCAAAGTCAGTGGTCTTTTGGCTGGTCTCAACCACTTTGACCTGTTTGGTTCATTTGATGCTACAAACAACCTCCCCCACCTTGAATTCTCTCTACTTCAGCTTTCCTTGGCAATACACTTTACAAATTCATCTTCCTTTGCTGTCTCCTTCAAGCACTCTTTCTCCTTTTTCTCCCTACCACCACTTTCAGTGAGTATACTATTATCCACATTTGTAGGTGAAGAAATGAAGGTTTGCTAAACTAAGAGTGAACATCTAGCAAGTGGTTTAGTCAGGCCTGTAACTCCACAGCCTATCTCTAATTACTATGCCACATTTACAATGCCTATAGATATTAGGAATCTGGACCCATTACTAAAATGTAGTTAAACATTGGTGGCACACTAGGGAAATCTGTATTCGTGTGAGAATAAGGTGAGCAAAGCTTAGATTTGATCATTTCTAGGATCCCTTCAAACTCTGAGATAGCATGGTCTCTTCAGCTTTCCCCTGCTACTCTCCAAAACAAGTCTTCTAGTTCAGGCGAGGTGATCTGCTACCAAACAAGCATTGCACCCACCTACTTAGTCCCTTGCTAATGCCATTTTTTTTTTTGTCTAGCATGATCTCTGTCTTCTTTAACCTGTCAAAATCCTGTCCAACTGAAAGCACCTAGTACAGGTCCAGCCTTCTCCAGGAAGTCTTCTGGATCATCCATTAGAATTGTTCATTTGTACCTCTGAAACCCCTTGGTCATTATATTCATATGACTCATTTGACACTGATTGTAGGTTGCCTTGTAGTTATCTGCTCATAGGAATATGTCTTAGCCTTTTAACTCAGTCATTAGCCCCTTATTGGAAGGGCCCCTGACTCACATGACTTTTAGCAGAAATACAGTGTCTTGCATACAATAGATGCTCAAGAAATATTTGTTAAGTGGTGCCTGAGTGACTCAGTTGGTTGGGCGTCTGCCTTTGGCTCAGGTCATGATCCTAGGGTTTTAGGATCGAGCCCTGCTTTGGGCTCCCTGGTCATTGGGGAGTCTGCTTCTCCCTCTCCCTCCCCCCACTTGTGCATGTGCTCTCTCTCTCTTTTTCTTGCTCACTCTCTTAAATAAATAAAATCTTAAAAAAAGAAATATTTGTTGATTGATCATGTATCTCACTGAATAATTGCTTTCCATTGGCCTAATATTCACTATTATTCTCCTGTCATTGCTAGAGTGGAGCTGTGTATAAAACTGGGCACTTGGTATCTAATGTTGATCAGTTGATTTCCTCACTTGACCCTAAAGGTCAAACTCCAGACATTTGTAAGATTATATCCTTAGATAAGTCACACATCAAATCTGGGTGCTTGTGAAAAGAATACCTGGCCCTAATAGAATCTTTGCCTCTTTACTAGGTGAAATTTCATGAGTGCCCAAGGAAACTCATAGGTAGAGTTTGGGTTTCCTGTCCCAGCTCCTCTGTGAAGTAGATCAGTAATCTGGATTAGACAATACTGCAGTATTTGACCACAAACTCCTCCTTTATAGATCTGGCTGTTTTTCATCCTTTATCTTTTTTATCAATTTTTTTGAGGGGGTAGGGGGCAAAGGGAGAGGGAAAGAGAGACTCTTAAGCAGGTTCTGCACTCAGTGCAGAGCAGGACATGGGGCTCAATCTCACAACCCTGAGATCATGACCTGAGCCAAAGTCAGACAGATGCTTAACCAACTGAGCCACCCAGGCACCCCTGCAGCTTTTATCTTAAGGTGAGCTCAGCATTCTTTAGTGTGTTTGCTTTCAAATTTCACCTTTTCCCTATGGAACTATTTCCTTGGTGATGATACAGCACAAATTGTCTAAGAGTGCAGTGAGTCCACTTATTCAGATGATACTCTATGGCTGAAGAGCAGACCACTCTTAAACCCTCATCAAATCATAATGCCAAGTTCCTATCCAGAAGATGACAGCTGCCTTCTGGTTTGCGATCCACCTGAACTTGTAAAGCAGAGATTCCAATCTTCTTCCCAAATACTTCCACGAAAGTGAAGAATCCATGAGTCAATATGGCCTTTGGGATGATGACTAAAATCAAATGCATTGTTTTAAGCAACATCATGATACATTAGTATTCAAAGGAAGTGTCAGCTCTCTGGAAGAGTGGGCAACTAACTTGGGGATAATTATGATACCAGAGTGATGATCCAGATGTGGACATTGTCCTGTTTCCATTGTCTTCTCTCATAGGCCTGTTTTGAAAGATAGATTTGCACTTAAATACATGATGCCCAGTATTGAACAGTATTTGGTGGTATTTTTGGTGGGTTTTTTTTTTTTTTTGCCATTTTCCATTTGTAATAATGACTGAATCCTAAGAGTTCAGGATCTCCAGGAAGACCCTTCTATTCAATAATAATTTGCATTGCTATGGAGATTCTTTCTTTCCTTAATATATTTTTTTAAGTTTTATTTTTTTATTTTCTTAGAAAGAGGGCTGGGGAAAGAGAGAGAGAAAGCAAAAGGCAGATGGAAAATCCCAAGCAGGCTCCATGCCCCAGTGTGAAGCCCGACTTGGGGCTCAATCCAACGATCTAGAAATCATGACTTAAGCTGAAATCAAGAGTCAGATGCTTAACCGACCGAGCCAACCAGGTGCCCCTCCTTAATATGTTTTCATATTTGTTTCATTTTAGAGATGAAGTGCTAATAACCAGAGAGGAGAAATGACTTTGACTAAGGTGGACTAGCATCTTCAGGAACTATAATACAATAGGGACCTCCAGATAACATCTAAACTCAATCAAGGAGCTCCAGATAGTATCTAAACTTGATCAGAGACCCCTAACTCAGTTTCCAAGGTTTCCTTTATAATTTCTGGAAGTCAAAATGAGACTTGACAATATGAAAGACAGTGAAGAGTTCTAGCACTGCCAAGGCAAGATAATAAGAGGAAGTGGGCCTGTGCAGCAACAAGGAGGGGTTGGTCAGACTTAAGGAAGAACTATATTGGAATGAATTATTAGGGAAGGTTGCTTAAGCCCATTTGAAAGAGAAATATAAAAATGAGATGAGCACTCATCTCTTTGGGAGTACTTTTGTTTCCTTTCTTACCTAGAAGAGGGGCAATGAACCAGGAAACTTTTCTATGACACTTATAGCCTTTTGATTTACCTCGGACTCACAGGGCTGAGACTTTTATTTCACATGTACTTTGAAGTCCATAAATGAAAGCATTGATTGTTTTTAAAGAGAGAAAATGCCACCATCTTATATCTTGGTGTTTGGTATTTCTAGCATGTCAGCTGAATTATTATATTGCCAAAGGCAAGAAGAGCCTATTGTTCCTTCAAATAGAATTAAAATAAGGAAAAAAAACTAGACTAATAGCCCTACTCAGTTTCTTTAGTCCTTTGGACATTTTTATCTGATTACAGGTTCAAGAAATAAAGCCATATCTTGATAACTAGAGGATCAAAAAAGTACACTGACTTCTGTCTTTCTCAGGTTGATAGAAACTCCGTGTGAAATTTTTATCTTCATGGACTGTCAGGGGGAGGGGAGATTGAAGGTGACACAAAAGAGGATAGGGACACCTGGGTGCCTCAGTTGGCTATGCATCTGCCTTCAGCTCAGGTCATGATCCCAGGATCCTGGGATCAAGTCCCACATCAGGTTCCTTGCTTGGCAGGGAACCTGCTTCTCCCTCTACCCCTCCCCTTGCTCTCTCTCTCTCTCACAAATAAATAAAATATTTTTTAAAAAGAGGCAGGAAAGAAAAATGCAAATGTATCTCTCTTAAGTTGACCCAACCATGGGAATAGCTTTGGAACGACTTTGTGACTTTATTGTATCTAAGCTTTTAGTATTTCTCTCAGCAGATGTGAAGTTTGAGTCAATCTTATGTGTTGGTAATATAAAGGCTAGTGGTAGATGTTGAATCATAGTATTTTAAGCCAAACTGTGGAAAGAGCCAAGATGCCCTTCAACAGACGAATGGATCAAAAGATATGGTCCATATATACAATGGAATATTATGCCTCCATCAGAAAGGATGAACACCCAACTTTTGTATCAACATGGACAGGACTGGAAGAGATTATGCTGAGTGAAATAAGTCAAGCAGAGAGAGTCAATTATCATATGGTTTCACTTACATGTGGAGCGTAGGAAAAATATGGAGGACATTGTGAGAGGAAAGGAAGGGTGAATTGGGAGAAATCAGAGGGGGAGACGAAGCATGAGAGACTGTGGACTCTGAGAAACAAACAGGGTTTTGGAGGGGAGAGGGGGTGGGGGGTTGGGTGAGTCTGGTGGTGGGTATTGAGGAGGGCACGTATTGCGTGGAGCACTGGGTGTGGTGCATGAACAATGAATCTTGGAACATTGAAAAAATAAAATAAAATAAAAAGAGTCATAGTATTTTAGAGTTGGAGGCAACCTTGTCTAACTCCATCATTTTTACAAATGAAGAAACTAAGACCCAGAGAAGGGGCTTTTCTAAAGTCACATGGTTAATTAGCAGCAGAACCAGAACCAATTACTTACCAGACCCATATAATCATTTCAGGTTGGTTAGGGCTGTGGCATGCAGTTGATTCATTTGTACTGCAGAAAGTATGTCTATAACCTAGGGGAGCTGGCTTCCCCCATGCTAATAGTATTACATGATTTGTAGCAAGCTAACACAGTGGTATATGACATCCCATATCTGTTCTGCCTGCTACACAGGGGAGGGCCCTTTGATCTTAAGCTACAAAAGTAGTTTGAGACTGGGAAACACCTATGAGGAAATTGCTTCTGTAGAGCTGAACATCAGCAGCTCGGAAAATCATAGAATAAACTCTTGGTAACTCCTGCTTACTTGGCAGGGGATAGTTTGTGTTCCCTATCCCAGCCCACCCTTATGGCCACTCCATCCAAATGGGAAAAAATGTATAATGTTTATGATTTTATTATTATTATTATTAATTATTATTATTGTGTTCAGTTAGCCAACATATAGTACATCATTAGTTCCTGATGTAGTGTTCAACGATTCATTATTTGCATATAACACCCAGTGCTCATCACAACACCTGTTACAGAAGGAAGGGGGTGGGGTAACTGGGTGATGGGTGTTTATCTATGATTTATACATTGTTGCATAACTTTGTCTGGAGGATCTCTTTCAATTTCTTGATTTCTAGGTAAAGAGTTGTCTGGAAAAAATCAGTTTCAGAGTTCAGAGTAAGAGAATTCTTAGATTTGAGGAGGTTGTTTTCCTCTCCTGTTAGCTTAATAACATTATCAAAGCTACTGTCCTTCTTGACCTTGGGGTCTGTACTGGCCTCCTTGGCTTAATAGGAGAAAAGAGCATACTCACACGTGTACTGAAAAGAATACTGAAGTTTGTAATTTGAGTACTGGACATGCCACTTAGTAGTAGTACTTTGACCCTGGGTAAGTCACAGAAGCCTTTTTGTCTAAGCCTCACTTTCCACATCTGTTAAATGAGGAAAGCATTTTGAAAACGGTCAGATTTTTACTTCTTTTACTTTATAGTTACTGCTTCTGCTGGTTAGGGTTTGAGAGGGTGAGTGTTTTTCTCCTTCCGGTTCCAAATCAAACTGAAAACGAACACAGAATGCCACGTGAGGAACAAAATGTGGTATCAGCTTTATTATAAGCAAAACTGGGTGGAAGAACATGGTTTAAGCCTAAGGCCTAATAAGGCTCCCTACCATCTCCAGCTCCAAATCTATAGTTTGATATCCACCTATGGGAAAGATTGAATCTACAAAGCAGACTACTTACCCAGCCACTGTCATTGAGAGTGATGGCCTGTGTCACAATTCAGTGGAAGCCACAAATTAAGAGCAAGGTGGGCCTGTGGGCACACCACTAGGAAACAGTGCCTGTACCCTGACTAAGTTTGGTCACTTTATAAGAGACAAAAGGTCATCTTAACTCGAGGGCATATTGTCCTGAGAGCCAGACTGCAGAAGTTAAGCCCTGAATGAGCACTTACTTTTATTCTAATCTTAGTAATCAAGTAAATCAATTCTCCTGTGCCCAGGAGCAAGTAGGCATGGAGTGAAAGCCCGGGGAGGTTTTGTAGCACTACTGTCTGTCCTCTCTCACAAATAGAATGGTTGTTCCCTCCTCCCCAGGAAATGGTGGCAAGTATGACAAGAACCCTCACAATCCCAACTTTGCTGTTCATTTGAAGATTAACATAAGTTTTGATTTTTCTAAGTCCTATACTTAGATTTTTTTTTAAGCCAGGGGAAGCCAACAATGAGAGTCCACTGTGTGGTACAAAGAAATAGGGTCGTTTTCCTACATGTGTTAAGTATTCTCCAGGTATAAAATCAAGACAAATTCCAGATGGAGCTCAACCTCCTATCATTTGATTTAGCCTCAAAGTAGTATCTCACAATGAAGGGATTTCCTTTTCACAAATTTCAAACACAGAATATCTCTACTACCATTTTAGCATGGTCATTCACGTGGGGTTGCAAACTCTACAAGTCTTCCTTTCTCTTCCATGACCCCAAGGTATAATAATTAAATATTTTGTTACTACTACTAGCTAATACTACAGAACACTTACTTTGGCCAGACACTGTTCTAAGTATTTCAAATGTGTCAACTTATTTAATTTTTCACAGCAATTCTATGATTATCCTTGTTTTACTGATAGGGAAACTTAAATATGGAGAAATTAAGCAATTTTTCCAAAAATTAGAGAAGATGAGATCCAAACCCAGGCAGAGTAGCTCCAAAATCAGTGTCCAGAATCAATTGAATCAGAATAGAAATTGAGGGAGGGGGTAGGCATCAATGTTATTCATTTAAATCAGAATTGATTTATCTGATGACTGGGGTGCCTGGGTAGCTCAGTCAGTTAAGCATCTGACTCTTGATTTCAGCTCAGGTCACGATCTCAGGGTTGTGAGATCCAGCCCTGCTAGAGAGATTCTCTCTCTCTTCCTATCCCTCTGCCCCTCCCTCCTCACACACTTGCACACTCTCTTTCTCTCTCACAAAAAAGAAAAAGAAAAAAGAATTGATTTATCTGATGACTAAGAATAAAAATAGTTTCTCATTCAGAGCTTCACTTCTGCAGTCTGGCTTTCAGGTCAAAATACCCTCAAGTTAAAATGACCTTCTATCTCTTATGAAGTAAGCAGAGCTTTGTCAGGGCGCAGAGCACACCCCAGATGGTCCCACTTATGCAGCCAGGCTTAAGAACCAGTATAGCTACCCATACTGCATCAGAGTAACTAGGTATTCCTGAACCACCATGGTTCAGAATGTTAAACGTTTGTAGTATTCCATGACAGAGTATCTCTAGAGTCTTCTGCCAAGAATTGAAGTGACAGTAAAGCAGTAGATCAAAAGGTGGCAAATAAAAGTGGTTGTGTAAATGTTGGCTAGGTATCGCAACACAGAAAGAAGAGACTGCCTGATTTGCAATTTTCTCTTATTCTGCTCTGTTTCCTGATATGCATTTTTTATCTATTGAAATAAAAATCCACGAAATTCCCTCTCATAATGGAGTAGGAGTCTTGATTTTTTCCGATCTTCAGTTTCCCTGATAATCTGAGCTCTTCCATTGAAGCCATGTAGGTTGTAGCATTTCACATTGAGCAGTTGCTTGTGTTATAAAATGAACTTTAAAATATTTTGCTTATTATACATTTGAACTTTAAGCAAAATCAACTTTCATATGCAAGCTATTTTATGGAAAATGGTGAGTGAGGGTTGATGAGAGTGGCACAGAAATCCAGTAGAGATATGTCTGACTGTTGAGATGGAGTGCACTATTCTGGGAGGGGGACAGGTTTCTGCAGGTGGCATTTCCTAGCTCCAATCACTTCCTTCTGCGTATTGGATTCAATGGCAACAGTATAGAAGTAGCAACTCTTATTAAATATCGATTATATGCCAGCGACTATAACCAAGTGCTTTACATATACGATCTCAAGAAAACTTCACAACAAATCTATAAAATAAATACCACTTTCTCTTTGTTTATCGATAAGAAAACTGAGGCTTGGAAGAGTAAGAAAAGCTTCCCAGGCTGCAGCTAGTCAGTGGTAGAACAGGACTTTAACAGAAGGGGACAGGATAGCGTTGTTGTTAATAGCATGCGCTCAGAGTCCTGGCTTTGACCTTAGGCAAGTGATTGCAGCTCTTCGAGCCTCAGTTTCTTCACCTATGAAATTGGAAGAATAATACCAAGTATACAGGTTGTTTGGGGATTGAGTAAGACACTGGATAAATACTGCTTTGTACACGGTGTTCGTTTGTTCAGTGAATATTTATTTGGTCTTAATGAGTGTGAGGCACTGTGGTAGGCATTAAGAGTACAGCTGGAAATAACACAAACTGACCCTGGCCTTGTGAGGCTCACAGTCTAGTGAAGAAGACAGCCATTAAGCAAATAACTATACAAGTAATTATTTGCAATTATGCTGAGTGCTGTGAAAGAGTGACTGCTTGCAGTGAATACTCAGTAAATAAGAGCAAATATTTACTGAGTAGCTATTATGTGCTGGGCGCTATTCCAGGTAGAGAACTGAGTGCAAGTGCACCATTGGATGAAGAGTGGAGGCATTTTCATGGAATTTTATTTCAGAACAGGGTTGAGGTTGACGAAGATATCTTTGTTTGTCTAGACCAGTCAGGGAAGTAGGAGAAAGGAGATAGACTTTCAGAAGCTGTTTGGTTGAGTTCACTGGGAAGAGAAGATACCAAGTTGAGAATATATCTTCTTCCCGAAAATTAGTTCCTGGGGCTCATGCAACTTGTTTAATGTGAGAGGCATCCCCAGTACGAGTGGCCTTTGTATCTGGCAAGATAGAGCTTTTAAGAGGCTTGTGTGACAAGCCACAGGGACAAGGCTTGCCATCTAAGATGAATGCTAAATGCTGAATTTGCCTTAGAACTTGGCATAAAGTCTGAGCAGGAAACAAGTCATAACTACATACTGTTTTCAAATGCTGATTTAAATATCATCCCATATGAATATAGTGGTTCTACTAGCAAGCTATTTTCTAATCTGTTCTTTTTTATTCCTCTCCATAATTACCCTGATCTAGGATGAACAGCCTGAGAAACATTGACTAATGCATCCTAAATTATCTCAGCAGGGTAACCACAAAGATTTCAGCTTCTCTTGATTTTGTGCCAGGTCTCTGTTAAGCGGTTATTACCAACATTAAGTGTGTGCAGAGGAAACTACAGATCTTCCAGACTGGCGATTGCCATCAGTGAAGACCATTGTCCTTTGCCATGAGGTATCACTCTCTCTCGGTCATAACCTGCCAAGAGGGAGATGCCTTTTATTTTTTGTCCTCCTGTCAAACAGCTGGAGAGCTTTGTGTTGAAGCTCAGACTGCCCAGAAGTGTTCTCTGTCTTTATCAGAGTGAGTCAGATAAAGGTAGCTAAGGAACTTGGTTCTCTGCCTTTACTCTGGAACCCTAGCTAATGAAGTTTAGTTTGATTTGGAACTTCATGCTTCTGTAGCTAAAAGTCTCTTCTACATAACTCTGTGAAGGAGGTCCCATTTTTACTCTCATTTTACAGATGAGATAGTGGAGAATCAGAGGTTCAATGGCTTTCCCAGGATTAGACAGCAAGGAAACTATTCAGACCCAGGTTTTTATTTTTATTCTTTATTTTTTTAAAGTTTTATTTATTTGAGAGAAAAAGTATACACATATGCATGTGAGCAGGGGGAGGGGTGGGAGGAGAGAGAGAGAATCTCAAGCTGGGTACAGGGCTTGATCCCAGGACCCTGAGAACATGACCTGAGCTGAAACCAAGAGTTAGATGCTTAACTGACCGAGAGACCCAGGCGCCCCCAGACCCAGGTTTTTAGACCATGGGTCCTGTGTACTTTGCACCATATCCCACTGCTTTCTAAGATTTCTAAAGAAGGCAGGGACATGATCTGAACTGTATTTTCAAAGGATACTCCAACCAAAGTGTTTTTATTGTGGATTATAAAGGGGCAGAACTATAGCTGGAGAAACAAGTTCGAAGACTTTTGAAATAGCCCAGGAAAGTGAAGTATGGGCCTGAATCATTGTTATAAGACTAGGGGTAGGGAAGAAGAGATAGATAAAAGAAACGATGAAGGTAAATCATCCTGAACTGCTATGGTTTAGAGTCATAAAGCCTAGAAATGAAAAAGATATGAAAGTGAGTGAGCCTAGTTCTCAATCTTTTAGCCAAATATAATTATCCCACTTTTACAAGCAAGTCAACTTTGATTCAGCCCGAGTGACTTGCACAAGGTCTCAAACTAGTTTGGGCAGAAAGGAGCTGGAACTTAGAACTCCTTTTTCCTAGTACAATCCTTTCTCCACTAAAGTTATAGGGTCTCCCAAATCTTTTTTGTTTTTTAAAAATATCGAAGTGTGTGAAAATGCAAAATAATACATATCAACCAGTGAACTTTCGCAAACAGCACACTTGTGTAACCAGCACCTAAAACAAGGCACCGACCATTTCTGTAGGCACCCCAAAGATTCTGGTCCCCCTTTTCCAGTCATTTACTTCCCCACCAAGGAAAACTTCTAATTTTCTCTCTTTTTAATAACTGCTTTGTGGGCCATGTCAGAGATTGGAAATTTTACTATTGGGATCTTCCTGTTTATGGATATTTAAATTATTCCTCTCTTTTGGCTGCCATAAACAATGCTATAAAGAACATCCATAAACATGTTTCTTTGTACATATGAGCAGGTATTACTCTAGAATAAACTCCAAAAAGTAAGATTGCAGAGTTGAAGTGTTAAGGGCTTTGTACTTTTTTTTAACTTTTTTAAATCTAAATTCAATTTTAATTTATTTTTTTATTGAAATAAAGTTGACGTGCAATGTTACATTACTTTCAGGTGTACAACATAGTGAATCTACAACCCTGTACCTTACTCTATGCTCACCACAAGTATAGCTACCATCTGTCACCATATGATGCTATTACAGTATCATTGACTATATTCCCTATGTTGTACCTTTCATCCCAAGACTTATTCTATAACTGGAAGCCTGTACCTCCCACTCCCCTTCATCCATGTTGCCCATCCCACCCACCTCCCCTCTTGGCAACTGCCAGTTTGTTCTCTGTATTTATGGGTCTGTTTCTGCTTTTTGTTTGTGAATTTTGTTTTTTAGATTCCACATGAAATCATGTTGCATTTGTCTTTCTCTGTCTTTTTCATTTAGCATTATACCCTCTAGGTCCATCCATGTTATTGCAAATGACAAGATCTCATTCTTTTTTATGACTGAGTCAATATTCCATTGTGTATGTGTATGTATGTATGTATGTATACATATGTGTGTGTGTGTATATATATATATCTCACCTCTTCTTTATCCATTCATGTATCAATGGACACTTAGGTTACTTCCGTATCTTGGCTATTGTAAATAATGTTGCAATAAATAGAGGTGCATGTATCTTTTCAAGTTAATGTTTTTATTCTTTTTGGGTTAATGCCCAACAGTAGAATTACTGGACCATATGATATTTCTATTTTTAATTTTCTGAGGAACCTCCATACTGTTTCCCACGGTGGTTGTACCAATTTACATTCCCACCAACAGTGTAGGAGATTCCCTTTTCTCCGCATCCTCACCAATACTTTTATTTCTTGTCTTTTGATACTAGCCATTCTGACTAGTATGCAGTGATATCTCATTGAGCTTTTGATTCTCCACATCCTCACCAACACTTGTTATTTCTTGTCTTTTGATACTAGCCATTCTGACTAGTATGAAGTTATATCTCATTGAGCTTTTGATTTTCATTTCCCTGATGACTAGTTTTGTTGAGTCTCTTTTCATGTGTCTGTTGGCCATCTGTATGTCCTCTTCGGAAAAATGTCTCTTCAAGTCCTCTGCCCATTTTGTAATCCTATTGATGGGTTTTTTTGGTGTTGAGTTGTATAAATTCTTTATATATTTTGGGTTTTATACATTTTGATGGCTAATACCATCGTGACGTCTACAAAGGCTTCACCAAATCATCATCCCAACCCTGATGTTGATAGGTCCATTTCCTCTCTTCTTGCCAGTACACATTATCAATTCCATGACTTTTTGCCCCATTAGGTGGGTGAGAAATTATAACTCCTATTGCTTTAATTTCCATTTCTCTAATGAGTAGTGAGTTTGAGCATTGTTTTCTAATTTACTAATCTTTTGTGTTTCTTTCATAAATCATTTCTGATATCCTTTGCTAATTTTTCTATTATTAGCATTTAATTTTGGACTTGTAAGGGTTCTTTAATGTCATGGAAATTAATCTTTTTTTCTGTTAAGCGTGTTGCAAATGTTTTCCCATGTATTTTAACGTTGTTTATGTTGTGTTCCTTCAAATCAAACCTATTTTATAAAGTTATTTTCTTCTTGTAGATTCCGTTGTCATTCCTGTTAATATGGAAAACCACATATTCTGGATTTTTCAGAGCAGCCCTAGTGTAACAGGTTCCAGCCTCTTGTCCCCAAAAGTACAAGTACATATGTCAAATCATGCTTTCCCAATTATAATCAGAAAATTTAATCATCCCACCTATGGTGGTTGGCAGTACAGTTCTTGATCTGTATTCCAGACAGGATCCAGGTGCACTTTAAGGGAAAAAATAGGGTAGCAGGACACACATGTCTCATAGCTGTGGAATCTGGTATGTGCTAAAGGGAATGTGAATATGATGTAAACACTGATCATTGTCAACACCGTGTCCCCAGCTGTCTTCTAGTGTGACACTCAGACAGCTTGTGTACTTTGGAATGTTTGGTTGCTACTTGAAAGTATTTGATTACACAGAAGAAGGTCTGGAAAAGTTCTGCCTGGTGTCTGTAAAGGGAAATGAAGCTGCTTCTTTTGGGACACGGAAAAATCTCTTAAATTCCCACCTATATTCTTTCAATCTAAGAAATAAAAAGTTTGCTTATCAAATTTTAAAGATTGTCAGGTTGTATTTAGCTTATTTATGCAATCAGTTTAAAAGCATTCTCAGCAGTAGACAACTGCAAACAAATAATATGCTAATATGTTTATTCAGCAAATGTTTTTTGGATGTCTACTGTGTGTCAGGTGATATTGGATGGAAGGGTAAATGATATGCTACTTTCTAGCAGAAACTGAGAGATGAATAAGACCTGGCTGTCGTCCACAAGATGCCTACATCTGGTAAATAGAAAGTATTCCCTTCCACTGATGAAAAACACATCCCTATGAATCCTAAAGGGACTATATTGGTTAGTTTTTAGTTAGAATTATTGGGTTTTCTTGAAAGCAGTAAAACTACATTCACCTTAGTTTAATCAGTACCAGTACCTGTTTCCTGTATTTTTCTCTCAGAAGCCCCATTATTATACATTGTTTTCAGGAAAAGCTGGTATGAACATTCAAGTAAGCAAAACAAGATGCCTGTCTTTTTCCAAAATTTCCTCTGTCCAAGTGTCAGTGATACCTTTGGGATAGATAAAAAATGGTGAAGATAATTTTGGTTTGAACTGATGGGTATTTAGATGGTAGAAATAAGAGAAAATGGTGAGTTCAGGGCTATAAGCCTGTTTAAGCCTTAAGTGTTGTAAGGAATAACACATTTTTCACTGAGAAATGTTCTGGGGTGATAATTGGCTTCCTGTTGCATACTGAACATGGCTTGAGAAGAAAATGCTTCCCCTCGATTATGAAATAGGCAGTGTTGGTATTGTATTTTTAAAATTAACCCAATAAACATTTGTTCTGATAATTAGACCGCATAGAGCTTCATGCTGAGGGTATATTTTCATTTGTGTATGCAATTTAAAAGTTTCTTAAGAGTAGGTCAGCTTTAAAAAATGATCGTGAATATTGGACTGATCATCTTTTTCCCCTTCTACCATACCCTCTTATCTGCATCAAGGCTTTATTTGATGTTTAGACCCCATAGTGAAGTTCTAAAGCATCAGCATTTCAAGGATAGCTCTGCAATTTGGAATGCCATCTCTCTGCACCCTGCCCTCCTCACAACATGCATACTCACATCATTTCTCACAATTGTTCTTTGAAAGGATCAGGGTGACTTTGCTTCCAGGGGAGCTCGTGAGTTATTTTTACAAGTTAGCAGCAGCCCAGTAATTCTGTCCCCTTCCTTGTAGAACAGGTGCTCAAGTCTTTCAGATTTCCTTGACCATTCTTGGCTAGGTTTCTTCCAAGACAAGAATTTGCAGCCCTGAGCATCTCCAAAAGGGCTAAACAACTCCCGTGGAGGGTGGGAGGTGGTCCACTGTTATACCGAAAGCTTAGTTTGGAATAAGAAGAGAATCAGAGCATGCAGTGGAGTATTGGGAAGAAGAGGTGGGGCTGTGTGGAAGAAGAGACACTTAGAGATCATCAAATCCAATGATTCTCAACCAATATGCCAAAGGAATGCATTCACCTCTGTATCTGTTTCTCTTTGTCACTACAGCAGTAATCCTTGTGACAGGGTGGTGCTGGCTAAAAGCAGTTATTCCAATTGGAGTGGCTTCTAAGAAATATTTTCAGGGGAAAGAATATATGTGTAGTTTTTTTAAAGATTTTATTTATTTATTTGACAGAGAGAGAGAGATCACAAGTAGGCAGAAAGAGAGAGGGGGAAGCAGGCTCCCTGCTGAGCAGAGAGCCCGATGCGGGGCTCGATCCCACATCCCTGAGATCATGACCTGAGTCAAAGGCAGAGGCTTTAACCCACTGAGCCACCCAGGCGCCCCTATATGTGTAGTTGTTTTTGTTTTTTTTTTTAAGATTTTGTTTATTTATTTGACAGAGAGAGAGAGATCACAAGTAGGCAGAGAGGCAGGCAGAGAGAGAGGGGGAAGCAGGCTCCCTGCTGAGCAGAGAGCCCCATGCGGGGCTCGATCCCAGGACCCTGGGATCATGACCTGAGCCGAAGGCAGAGGCTTTAACCCACTGAGCCACCTAGGCGCCCCTATGTGTAGTTTTTTAAAAAGTGTCCTCTCCTCCCATTTTAAGTTTCCAAACATCATGCAACAGTTCAGTGTCAGAACTGTGACTTAATCCCAGACCTTTGGACTCCCTATTCCCTTTTCTTTTTCACTGTGCTCTGCTATAAAAAGAAAAGAGAAGAAGAAAGGCAGCAGGTGAGAAAGGAAGGAAAGGAAAATAACTGTCTGTGGTGGCCTGCCTACCTCCACTATCACTTAGTCCCTGAAAAGTTTCAGATGGCCTGAGTTCTTCATTTCAGATCCCAGCCACGCCATCTTTCCAGCCTCATCTCCTACCAGTCACCCTCCATGAGCCTTGTTACAGCAACACTGGACTTCTTGACAGAACATGCCATGTGCTTTCAATCCATTCTCCCTGCCCAGAATATCCTTTCTCTTAGGCAGGCAAAGTCCAGTTCGCTCCCCACAGTGAAAATTATTTATCATGGTGCTGGGTACTTTATGCCAAGAAATCTGCGAGTAGTAGCTTTGGCTGAATAAATATGTACTAAACTTCCACAATTTTCACCTTCTTTGAAGGAAAACATTGCCAACCCCAGCTCCACCATGGCCGTGTGTAGCATTAAGCTTACCTTGATCTCCCAGTCTGAATTAAATTCTTTCTCCTTGGTTCAAATTAGCATTTTGTTCCTCTTGTAGGTACTTACTATTTGTCTTGTATTATAGAAATTTATATACACACGTAGATTCTACTAGCTTGTAAGTTCATGAAGGCAAGGATTGTGCCTTATTCTTTATACTCTTTCCTCAGTATACATCACAGTGCTACACACAAAGTAGGTACCCAGTAAATGTAGTAAATGAATGAGTAAATTTTTCTTATTTTCATAGTTTTTCTTGAACTAACATATTCCCTGCTAGGATGTCAACTCTCCAAAGACAGAAGTGTTATCTTGTTCATTCATTCATACATACGTACATACATACATACATTCCCTAAATACTTGTCACGTGCCTGCTATGTACCAGGCATGTTTTAGGTGATAGACATATTGTAGTTAATAAAACAATGTTGGTTCCTGCCCTCATGGAGCATACGTTCTAATGAGCAAGTCAGAGAATAAACAAATAAATAGATACATGAGTTCAGGTACTTAGTTACCTAAAAAAACAATAATAAAACAGGTTAATGGTTCAGAATGGTCAAGGGCTACAATTTGGATAGGGTATTTAGGGAAAGACTGAGTAAGTGACATTTGAGCAGAGACTTTGTCTTTCCTTTATAATCTACTCCCGACTCTACCTCAAACCACTGTATAGCTAGTATAGAGCTATCTATATAGTTTATTGTCTGTGATATTTACTGACTTTCACTATATCCTTATGAGGTAGTAGGGTAAGAACCAATATTAATTACTGCTTAAACCCATGGGCTCTGGAGTATTGGGGTTAGAGAAGCCACTAGTCTGTGATCTTGAGCAAGTCACTAACATCTGTAAGCCTTAGTTTCCTAAATCTGTAAAATAGAGAAAATAGCATCTGCCTCATGGGGTAATTTTATGGATTACATGAAGTAATTAATGTTAGATTGCTTCTTATGAAGACTGCATGAAATAATTTAAAATTTTTACAAATGTAAAAGAAAACCCAGAAATAGACCTATACATGTATGGAGCTCTGATATATAACAGAGGTAGCATGTCAGATCGGTAGGAAATGTAGAGATTATTTAATAAATGAAGCTAGAATAATGGTTATCCATATGGAAAAAGATGAAAATAAATCCTATCTCATAGCATACATAGGATCAATTAAGAGTATAAATTTCAAAAACAAAATTTTAAAACTCTTAGCAGAAATTTTCAGTGAATATCTTCCTAACTTTGAAATAAAAAAGATACCTTAAAACACAAGAAGAATGGACTATAAAATAAAATATCGATAGATTTAACTATTTAAAATTTAAAATGTTGTTCATCAAAATATACCTTAGAGAACAAGAGAATACAAGTTACAAACTGGGAGAAAATATTCACAAAATATTCTGACAAATGACGTCAAGAATAGATGAGGAAGTTGTAAAGATTATTTTAAAAGCACAAGCAATCCCATAGAAAAATGGACAAAAGACATGAACAGACATTTCACAGAATTGTAAACACTTATGGCCAATTAACTTATGAAAAGATTCAACACCAGTATTAACCAGGAAAATGCACATCAAATCATAATATGACAACATTTTATATCCAATTGGTTGGCAAAAAAGTGTAAGATGACAATACCAAGCAGCCTTTCTCAACTGAGGTTACTGGAGAGAACAAAGTGCTAATGCCCCAAAGCATCGATTGTAAGTAAAGAATCAACTTGTTTCCTGTGCACTAGAATG
The DNA here is from genome assembly GCA_028534135.1 of Potos flavus. Classification (NCBI taxonomy): domain Eukaryota; kingdom Metazoa; phylum Chordata; class Mammalia; order Carnivora; family Procyonidae; genus Potos; species Potos flavus. The sequence continues at coordinate 17,596,940 of CM052901.1, forward strand.
GTATCAGTTATGTACAATCCTTGAGAGAATTGAGGAGATAGTCAAATGATTTTCAGTGTCCTGTGGTTCAGATTTCTTATATATTATTGGTAGGAATGCAGTAGTCCCCCCTTATCCTTGGTTTTGTTTTCCATGGTTTCAGTTACCCATGATCAACCAGTCTAGAAGCAGATGATCCTCCTTGTGACTTACCATCAGAAGGTCAATAGTAGCCTAACACTATCACAATGCCTAGGTCATTCAATCTCACTTCATCCCATCCCCTGGGCATTTTATCATCTCACATCATCACAAGAAGAAGAGTGAGTACAGTACAATAAGGTATTTTGAGAGAGAGAGACCACATTCACACAACTTTTATTACAGTATATTGTTATCATTGTTCTATTTTATTATTGTTAATCTTTTATTGTGCTTAATTTATAAATTAAACTTTATCATAGGTATGTATGTATAGGAAAGAATACAGAGTTCACCGTTTCAGGCATCCACTGAGGGTCTTAGAACAGATCCCCTATGGGTAAGGGGAACTACTGTCTATATAAATTGCTGAGAGGACTTTGGAATGTATTTTGGCATTGTCTTCTAAAGTTGAACATTCATATACCCTATGACCCAAAAATTCTACTAGATCAGTACCTACGAGAAAACCTCTTATTCATGTATAACAGAAGGCACATACAAATACGTTTATAACAGCATAGCTCACAATACAAAAATTTAGAAACAGCCTAAATTCCATCAGCACTAATAATGGATTAATAAAGTATGATATATTCATGTACTGGAATATTATACGACACTCAGAACAAATGAACTATAACCCTACATAAAAATATGAATGAATCTTAGCAATAGTATATTAGATGAAAAAGTCCTAAAATATTACAGAGCATGTTATATTTTGATAAAGTTAAAAATTAAAATATATAATTTTTATATTACATATAGGTGTGATAAACCTAATTTTTAAAAAGCAAAGGGATAACAAACACGGATAACAAACATGGGATGATGGCTGAAGGAGGCTGTCCTTGGTTGGAAGTAGGGAAATTCCCTTTTCTATACATCCTTACCAGCGTTTGTCATCTCTTGTCTTTTTGATAATAGCCATTCTAATAACTGTGAGGTGATATCTCATGTGATTTTGATTTCATTTCCTTGATGATTAGCAATGTTGAGAATGTTTTTATATACTTGATCATTTGCGTGTCTTCTTAGGGAAAATGTCTGTTCAAGTCCTCTCTGCATTTTTAAATTGAATTGTTTGAGGGTTTTTTGCTATTAAGTTATGAGTTCCTTATATATTTTGGATATTAATCCCTTACCAGATAGATGGCTTGTAAATATTTTTTCCTATGCCATAGGTTGCCTTTTCATTTTGCTGGTTGTTTCTTTTGCTGTGCAGAAGTTTTCTAGTTTGAAGTAGTCTCATTTATTTTTGCTTTCATTGCTTGTGCTTTTGGAGTCATATTCAAAAAATTGTTGCCAAGACCAAGGTGAAGGAGCTCTTTCCCTATGTTTATATCTAGTAGTTTTACAGTTTCAGGTCATACATCTTTAGTCCATTTTGAGTTAATTTTATGAGTGGTGTAAAATAGGGATCCAATTTAATTCTTCTGTGTATGAATACAGATTTATTGAAGACACTAACCTTTCCCCATTCACTATCATTGGCTCCCTTGCCAAACATTAGTTAATTCTATATCCATGGGTTTATTTCTGGGCTCTTGATTTTGTTCCATTGGTCTCTGTATCTGTTTTTGTGCCATCACCATACCATTTTTATTACTATAGCTTTGTAATGTAGTTTGAAATCAGGAAATGTGATACCTCCAGCTTTGTTCTTTCTCAAGATTGCTTTCGCTATTTAGGGTCTTCTGAGGTTCCATACGAATTTTAAAGTTGTGTTCTATTTCTGTGAAAAATGCCATTGGATAGGGATTGCATTGAATCCATAGATGACTTTAGGTAGTAAGGACATTTAAAAAATACTAACTCTTCTGATCCACGAACACAAGATATCTTTCCTTTTGTTTGTGTTTTCTTTAATTTCTTACATGAATGTCCATGGTTTTTGGTATATTCAACTTTCATTTCTTTGGTTCAATTTATTCCTCAGTATTTTGTTAATTTTGAGGCTATTGTAAATTGGATTGTTTCCTTCATTTATTTTTCAGGTAGTTTATTTTTAATGTATAGAAAGGCAACTAATTTTTGTATGTTAATGTTGTATGCTACTGAATTTATCCCTTAGTTCTAACAGTGTTTTAGTGGAGTCTTTAGCATACATACATGATATATATTGTTACTTTATATATTATACATATATATACATATTTTATATATATATACATATATGTATAATCATGTCATCAGCAAACGAAGACCATTTTATTTCTTCCTTTCTGATTTATGTGCCTTTTATTCTTTTCCTTGCCTACATGCCCTGGCTAGGACTTCCAGTACTATGTTGAATAGGAATGGTAAGAGTGGGCACCCTTGTCTTGCTCCTGATCTTAGAGGGAAAGATTTCAACCTTTCATTGTTGAGTATGATGTTATAGCTGTGGTCTTCTCATGTGATATTTATTGTGTTGAGGTATGTTCCTTCTATACCCAATCTGTTACTAGTTTTTATAATAAAAGGATGTTAGATTTTGTCAAATGCTATTTTTTAATCTATTGAAATGATTATATGATTTCGTCTTTCATTCTCTTAACATGAATTTATTAGCATATCCTGAACTATCTTTGTATCCCAGGGATAAATACCCTTTGATCACAGTATATGATTCCTTAAATGTGCTGTTGAATTCAATTTGCTAGTATTTTGTTGAGAATTTTTACATTTATATTCACTAGGAATATTGGCCTGTAGTTTTCTTTTCTTGTAGTATCCTTACTTGACTTCACTATCAGGATAATGCTGGCCTTGTAAAATAAGTTTAGGAATATTCCCTCCTTTCTATTTTCTGGAAAAGTTTGAGAGTAATTAGTATTAATTCTTATTTAAATGTTTGGTAGAATTTACCTGTGAAGTTATTTGGTCTTGGGCTTTTCTTTGTTGAGAGGTTTTTGGTTACTGATTCAATCAACTTGTTATTGGTCTGTTCTGTTTTTCTTACTTCTTTATGACTCAGTCTTGGTAGGATGTATGTTTCTAGGAATTTCTCTGTTTCTTCTAAATTATACAATTTGTTGCCATATGATTGTTCAGAATAGTCTCATGATCCTTTATATTTCTGTGGTATCAGTTGTAATGTCTCCTCTTTCACATCTGATTTTATTTGAGCCCTCTCTTCTTTTTTCTTAGTCTAGCTAAAGGTTTGCCAATTTGGTTTATCTTTTCAAAAAATGAACTCTTAGTTTTATTGATCTTCTCTATTATTTTTGTATTCTATATTTCATTTACTTTAGCCCTGATCTTTGTTATTATCTTCCCTCTGCTAACGTTAGACTTTGTCTATTCTTGTTTTTCTAGCTCCTTGAAGTGTAAGATTAGGTTTTTTATTTTTTGTCTTTTTTTCTTAATGTAAATATTTAATCACTCTAGAATTCCCTGTTAGCACTGCTTTTGCGGCATCCCATAAGTTTTGGTATGTTCTGTTTCCATTTTGTTTGTTTCAAGATATTTTTTGATTTCCCTTTTGATTTCATCTTTGACCCATTGGTTGTTGAGGAGTGTGTTGTTTAGTTTCCATGTATTTGTGAATTTTCTGGTTTTCCTCCTATTACTGATTTTATTTTCATAGCATTTCTGTGGGTGGAAAAGATACTTGGTATGATTTAAATATTTTTAAATGCACTGAGACTTGTTTTATGACATAACATATGTTCTCTCCTGGAGAATGTTCCATGTGCACTTGAGAAGGTTGTGTATTCCAGTGCCATTTGATGAAATGTTCTATATATTTCTCTTAGGTCCTTTTGGTCCAAAGCATAGCTCAAGTTCAGTGTTTCTTTGATAATTTTCTGTCTAGGTGCTCTATTAGTAGTTGAGAAGGTGGTATTAAAGTCCTCTACTACTATCGTATTGTTGTCTATTACTCTGTTCAAATCTGTTAGTATTTACTTAATGTACTTAGGTGCTGCAATGTTGAGTGCATATGTATTTATTAGTTGTTATATCCTTTTGATGAATTAACCTCTTATCATTATGTAATGACCTTCTTTGTCTCTTGTTACAGTTTTTTACTTAAAGTCTATTTTATCTGTTGCAAGTGTAGCTATCCCTGTTCTCTTTGGGATTCCATTTATGTAGAATATCTTTTCCCGTTCCCTCACTTTAAATCTACACGATTCTTTGAAACTGAAGTTAGTTTCTTGTAGGTAGCATGTAGTTGGGTCTCGCTTTTTAATCCATTCAGCCACTCTATGTCTTTTGATTGGAGAATTTACTCCATGTACATTGAAAGTAATTATTGGTAGGTAGGGACTTATTCTTGTCATTTTGTTAATTGTTTCTTGGCTCTTTTGTAGTTTCTTTGTGTCTTTCTCTCTCTCTCTTCCTGTCTTCCTTTGTGAATTGATGATTTTCTGTAATGGTATATTTTTATTCTCTTCTCTTTATCTTGTTTGTATCTACTATCGGATTTTGTTTTGTGATTATCCTGAGGCTTACTTCAAACATCTTATAGATATAAAAGTCTATTTTAAGCTGATAACAACTTTTATCTCATACAAAAACAAAAATAGTCCTTTTACTTCCCTTGCACACATTTCATGTTCTTGACATAAAATTTTGCATGTTTTTATATTGTGAATCCATTAACAAATTATTATAGTTTTATTTTAACTGTATTTTTCAACTCTTTTAACTAGCTTTAACTAGTTTAACTATAATTATTTTAACTCTAAGTAGTATTAATACTTCTGTCCTTTAATCTTTATACTAGAGTTAAGTGATTAACACAATACCACATTACAGTATTAGAGTAATCTGAGTCTGACTGTATATTTACCTTTGCCAACATGTGGTATATTTTCATATATGTTTTCATGTTACTAGTTTGTGTACTTTTATTTTATCTTAAAGAACTCTTTTAAGCCTTTCTTGTAAGGCAGATCTAGTGGTGACAAACTCCCTCAGCTTTTCTTTATTTGGGAAACTCTTTATCTCTCCTTCATTTCTGAAGGACAGTTGCTCAGCAAAGTATTGTTGGTTAGAAGGGTTTTTGGTTTGTTTTCATTTTTGTTTTTGCAGCGCTTTGAATATATCATCCTATTCTCTCCTGGCCTGCAAAGTTTCTGCTAAGAAATCTGCTTATAGCCTTTCACTTGTATGAGAGAATTTTTTTCTTGTTGCTTTTAAAATTTTCTCTGTCTTCATTTTAAATAGTTTTTTTAATAATGTGTTTTAGAGAAGATCATTTTGGGTGGAAATTTTGGGATGACCTAGTAACTTCATGAGCTTGTATATCCAAAATTTCCCCCAGGTTTGAGAAGTTCTCAGTCATTATTTCTTTAAATAACCTTTGTACCCTTTTCTTCCTCTCTTCTGGGACTCCAGTAATGTATAAATTATTTCTTTCAGTGGAATTCCAAATATCCCATAGGTTTTCTTTATTCTTTTTTATTCCTTTTCTTTTTGCTTTTCTTACTGCATAATTTCAAATAACCTGTCTTCAATCTGACTGCTTCTTTCTTCTGCTTGGTCCAGGCAACTGTTGAAGCTCCTGATGGAATTCTTTACTTTAGTCATTGTATTCTTCAGATCCAAAATTTCTTTGGTTCTTTTTAATGTTTTCTATCTCTTTGTTAAACTTTTTATTTTGTTCTTATATTGTTTTCCTGTTTTCATTTAATCATTTATCTGTTCATTTGTAGCTCTCCGAATACCTTTAGAACAACTATTTTAAATTTTTTCTCAGGCAATTTATGTATCGCCATCTCTTTGGAGTCAGTTATTGGAAGTTTACTGTGTTCCTTTGGTGATGTTGTTCCCCTGATTTTCTGAGATCCCAGTGTCCTTGCATAGGTATCTGTGCATTTGAAGATGAGGATGAAAAGACCTTCACCTGCTTATGGAGGCATGCTGGAGTGTGATGTGACCCCAAGTCTAGTAGTGCAGGGAACCATGTGTGGGGGCCTATGGTGGTTCAGGGTCCAGGAGGGCATGATAACTCATCAATGCAGTTCACTAAGGTCCACAGCATTGACAATTGTGTGGTCCTTGCAAGTGTTCTAGAGGTATGCAGAGGCTGAAAGGCTGTTGGGGTCCTTAGCGTCTCCTTCAGGTACAGCCCCTAGGGAGCATGGGAGGCAGCAGAGGTGGCCAGAGCCAGCAGTATACACACCCTTGGCTGCAGCGGCCAGCTACAGCTATGTGCCTGTGTCATAGTAGGGACTGGTTACAGACACACATATAGTGATGGGGGCCAGGGCAAGGAGCAACAGCTAGGGCCACCCACATGTGTACTGGCCCCTGGCTCTCAACTTGTACTACTGTGGCTGCTGAGTCTTACCACAAATACACAGCAGTAGAGGCTGGTGTCACATGTTAGGTTGGGAGTGTGGAGGTACACAGTTAGAGGGGCTAGTCCTGCACGCACATATGGCCATGGCCATCAGCCATGGAGATCTAAGTTTGCTCTTGCTTTCTTGCAGCTATAGCTGTCTGGGTTGGTGATTGGTGCCGGTTTCAGCCTCCAATAGGGGAGGGAGGGATTAGGGAGAAACTCAGGCAGCTGGCATATTTGAATGTGAATACCTGAGGAGTGAAAACCAATGAAATCTACAGGAGATCCACACCAACTATGCTAGACGTCGGTTTCTTCAGTGGCAAATGCTGTCTGGGTTGTCTGCAGAGCAAGTCCCTGGGAACCGTAGTCGTTCCTGCTTTGTGGCTGGTATTGGTAGCCCCTGCTTTTTTCCCTTTTTCCTAGCTATCTCTATACATCTCTGCTTTGCCAGTCTCTGGGTGGAATGAAACCAAAGAGGGTCATTCATGTGGTGCCCTGCAAGGCAGGGGTAGCTGGTTGCTCATCCCACTATTTCTTTCCCAGCAAGGGGAGCTCTTTCTAGCTGAGGTGTTCCCTCTTGGCACTAAAGAATGCTGGCTTAGTGCAGGCAAAATGAAGCTGTTCTATGTTCCCTTGTTGCATGTTATTCTCAGGTTTTTTGTTATTGTTGTTGTTCCACTGTGTTGCTGGAGTTTCTTAAATGGACTCCAGAGCTCTCCCAGAGCTGTTTTTGATTGTGGATAGCTACACAGTCTCTTCCAGGAAATAGAAGAGAGATCGATTTCCAATTGATTTTATGAAGCTAATATTATCCTGCTATCAATGTGAGACAAAGACAATACAAAACAGAAAACTATAGACCAATATCCCTCATGAATATAGATGTAAAATCCTTAACAAAATATTTGCATACCAAATTCAACAATATATAAAAATAATTATATACCATGATCAAATGGAGTTTTAGGGTTGCAAGTGTTGTTCAATATTTGAAAATCAAGAATGTAATCTACCTTATTAACAAGCTAAAGTTGAGAAATTTTAAAATTGTATTAATCGATATAGAAAAATAATTTTAAAAATTAAATATCAGTCATGATAAAAACTTTGAAAAAATAGGAATAGAGGGTAATTTCCTCCACTTGATAAAGAGCATATACTAAGAACCTACACTTAACATTGTGCTTTTTGATGAAAAACTAATTGCTTTTCCCTTAAGACTAGGAAAAAGGCAAGGATGTCTACTCCCACTACTCTTATTCAACAGAATGTTAATACATTTAGCCAATGAAATAAGGCAGGTAAAGGAAATAAAAGGCATACAGATCAGAATAACACTGTCTTTCTTAGTAGATGACATGATCATCAACATAGAAAATTCCAAAAAATCTACAAAGAAAAAATATCTCCTAGAACTAATTCATGAGTCCAGCAAGGTTGCATGATACAAGATAAGAATACAAAAGTAAACACTATTTTTACTGAATCACTATATCGTATATCTGAAACTAATATGACACTGTATGTTAACAATACTGGAATTAAAAATAAATAAATAAAATAAACTGTATTTTTATATATTAGCAATGAGCACATAGACACTGAAATTAAAAACACAGCCATTTAAAAAATCCAAATAAAATGAAATGCTTAAATACAAATTTACCAAAACTTGTGTAAAAATCTATATGCTGAAATTTATAAAACACTTATGGAAGAAATCAAATAAGATCTAAATGGAGAAACACACTGAGTTCATTTATCAGAAGGCATAACACAGTAAAGATGTTGATACTCTCCAAATTGATCTTTAGGTTCAATTCAATTCCTATCATAATTCCAGCAAGGTATTCTCAGAGACATAGATAAACTTATCCAAACATTTATACGGAAAGGTACAGGCCCTAAAAGAACTAAATCAGTCTTGGAAAAAGAATATATTTGGAAGAATCAATTTACCCCATATTGTCTTGCTGTACAGCTACAATTATCAAGACTGTGTGGTATTGATAGAACAATAGTTACATAGATCAATAGAACAGAATAGAAAACAGAAAAATAGACCCACATAAATGTACTCTACTGGTTTTTCAAAGGTACAAAATTAACTCAATGGAAGGAGGATAATCTTTTCAACCAATGGTGCTGGAGCAATTAGACATCCATAGGCAAAAATAAAATAAAATAACCTAGATCTAAACCCCATTCTTTATATAAAAAGTAACTCAAAATATGATAGACTTAATATTAAAATGTAGTATTATAAAACTTCTAGGACAAAAATAGAAAATCTTCGGGACCTAGGGCTAAGCAAAAGAGTTTACTTACGTGACACCAAAGGCAATCCATGAAAGCATACATTGATAAATTAGACTTCATCAAAATTATGCTTTTATTCTGTGAAAAACCTTATGGATAGGATGCAAAGAAGCTATAGACCATGAGAAAACTTTTGCAAACCACATATCCAACAAAGGATAAATAACTAAGATATATAAAGAACTCTCAATGCCAGCTATAAGAAGAGAAATAATCCAATGAGAAAATGGCAAAGGGCATAAACAGATATTTCATCAAAGAGTATATACCAATGGCAAATAAGTACTTGAAAAGGTGCTCAGTATCATTAGCCATTAAGGAAATACAAATTAAAATCATGAGATAGCACTTATCAGAATGGTTAAAATTAAAAATGACACCACCAAATTCTGGCCAGGATATGGAGAAACTGAATCACTAATACATTGCTGATGGGAATGTAAAATGGTACAGACGCTGTGAAAAAGTTTGTTCTTTCTTAAGGAAAAAAAAACTAAACATGCAACTACCATACAATCTAGCAGTTGCACGCTTGGACATTGACCCCAGAGATATGAAGACTTATGTTCACATAAAAACCTGTACATGAATGTTTACAGCAGTTTTATTCCTAATAGCCAAAAACTACAAACAACCCAAATGTCCTGCAGGGGGTAGATTGTTAAGCAAATTTTGGTATATCCATACCATGGAATACTAATCAGCAATAAAGAGAATGGAAGTATTGATACATGCAACAATATGGATGAATCTTTAGAGAATTATGCTGAGTGGGCGAAAAAGTACCAGTCCTGAAAGGTTACATACTATATATAATTCCATTTATATAACATTCTTGAAACTACAAAATTATAGAAATAGAGAATAGATTGGTGGTTGCCAGGGATTAAGAAGGGAGTTGGTGAGAGATGGAAGAGGTATGACCGTAAAAGGACAACATGAGGAATCCTTGTGATGGAAATGTTCTCTATCTTAACCACATCAGTGTCAATATCCTGGTTATTATATTGTACTATAGTTTTTCAAGATGCTACCATTGTGGTTAAGTGGGTAAAAAATACACAGTATTTCTCTGTATTATTTCTTACACCTGCAGGCAAATCTATGATTATCTCTAATTGAAAGTTCAATTAAAAAGAAAAACTCTTGGGGCGCCTGGGTGGCTCAGTGGGTTGGAGCCTCTGCCTTCGGCTCGGGTCATGATCTCAGGGCCCCGGGATCGAGCCCCGCATCGGGCTCTCTGCTCAGTGGAGAGCCTGCTTCTCCCCCTCTCTCTCTCTGCCTACCTCTCTGCCTACTTGTGTGTGACCTCTCTCTGTCAAATAAATAAATAAAATCTTAAAAAAAAAAAAAAGAAAAGAAAAACTCTTAAGTACAGCTGAATCCCCATTCTGAAAAGCAGTGGTAACAAAATTGATACAATAGGGATTGGGCAGAGCTGTTTTCAAATTGGTGACCAATTCACCCTTTCCTCTCTGGCCATCTTAAGGCTTGGACAAAAAATTCAGCCATGGCAGTGTTTTTTGTTTTTTTGTTTTTCTTTTTCTCTCTCTCTCTTTTTTGTTCTTTTCTTTCTTTCTTTCTTTCTTTCTTTCTTTCTTTCTTTCTTTCTTTTTTTTTTTTTTTTCAGCCTGTCTAATCTTATTGCAGAGAATGTGAAATTGTAGGAATTAAGCTGTATTCTTTCTGGAGGTATGTTGTGTAAATTATATGGATCTGTCCCCTAAGGCCAGTAATCCTTAGTATATGACTTTGTTCTTTCACCTGTGCAGCTTGGACAAAATGCATTGTGCATGACTGCAGGGGCAAGGGGCATGGATTTGTAAAGATACAAGCATGTGTATGAATGAGCACAGGTATGCTAATACTGGCAAGATTATAGGGAAGCAGAGACAAGACAAGGCATTAAGGATAGATGAATATTGCCACATCCCCACAGAGAATTTGACATCCTCATTCCAAGGAAAATATTGGAAGACGAAAAAAATAGAAGAGTAGGTAATTAAGATTTGAAAATTTTTATAGACTGTATGGAAATTTTATGCTTTAGTGATAGGAAATATTCTGGAAAAATTATGTAGCATTGTACCTCCAAAGGTGAAAATTCATTTACCACAGTGCAGAGTACATTATGCCAAGACATTTGGAAGTAATGGCTTTTGCCTGAATAAATATGTTTTGTGCTGTCACAGTTTTTATCTTCTTCAGAAGCAACCATTGGCAATTATTTACTCTAGTTAATAAGTTAGAATTTTTATGCCACGGGCTTTTGTCTCAGGCCCAAGGTCAATTTGCAGATCAATATTCTTCCTTTTCCCCACTAGGCTCCCACCCCCCAGTTTATCCATCCAGAAAATGGGAATACTATGAGAAGAGATTATATTTACTGAACACAGTTTTAAGCATGAGCATGAGATTCATTCAGTCTGGAAAAAGTATTAATGAGCTTGCCAGTAGTGAAGTTAAAAACCCAAAATACCAGAAATGTAAAACACAGGTATACACTAACACAGTTCTCCTTCAGAAGCTGCACAGAAGAAGCAGCTTCAAAAAAGAAATCAATGTTGAACAGTGTTAAAGAGTTCCTAACTTGGGGGGCACCTGGGTGGCACAGTTGGTTGGGCATCTGACTGTTGGTTTTGACTCAGGTCGTGATCCCTGGGGTCACGAGATCCAGCCTTGCATCAGGCTCCGTGCTCAACGCAGAGTCTGCTTGAGATTCTCTCTTCCTCTGCCCTTCCCACTCATATTCATTCTCTCTCTCTCTCAAATAAATAAATAAATCTTTTTAAAATGTCCCTAACTTGGAAGAAGATTTAACCACAAACTGCACTCAAAGTAAAGTACACTATCCATACACAGTATTCCAAAACAAAGGGCAACATCAATGGACAGCATTCCTAGGGAAGGCAGAACATTCATTGGCAGCATCCCAAGAAAGATACAGCATCCATGAATACCATTCCCAGGAAAAGTACAACATCCACGTATAGCAATTTAAAGCCAAGTATAACATCCCTCCCTACCAAAAAGTGTGACACTAGCTAATAAGGAATCTATGTCTTTGTCTCATTATGGAAATGTCCACTATCCCAGCTGTTTAATATGGGCAACAAGGAGAAAGAATTAGAATGAAAATTGGTCCAGAATTTATGTTTTCTCTTGTGATCCTGTGAGAAGTAAAGAAGTCAATGAGAAAAGAGAGGTTTGTAGATGTCAGGTTGGCTTTAAAAATATGTGAAAATCAAAAGTTTATCCTTATGAATTATTTCTTTCCTTTGTAACTGACAGATATGACAAAAGTTTGAAGAAAAAAAATTGTATCATGGAGCCAGATCTAAGATATGACCTCATGTGCTCAGTACTCAGACACACATGGAATTCTAGCTCCATAGAACCATAAACGATCTTAGAGGTACATCTTCATTTTTTAGATGAGGAAACGACCCAGAGAGCAGACTTGCTGTTAGATGTTTATATAATAATAACAATGACAATTATAATAATAACAACAATAGAAGTAATAATAACTAACATTTTTTGGAGGTCCTACTATGCCAGGCACTGTTCTAAGAGTTTTACATGGATTATTTCATTATTTCTCCTAACAATCCTCTGAGGTCATTTATGATCATAAGCCCCATTTTATAGACAAAGGTACTGAGACTCAGAGAGGTTTAATAAGTGTTCCATAATGACTCTAAACATTTCCATGTGATTGGGGCTTTTTTACCAACCTAGACAAAAATCAAGTGATTGTTCTGATATAATACAGTCTGCAGAATTCTGGGTTGCTCTACGTTTCAGTGAAGATGTAATTTTCAAAGACAGTCTATTCAGGGTCTATATTTTATGTGATCAGTTCCTTAACTCCTATTCTCATTAGAATAGATTTTCTCCACATTCTTGATTTCTGGAGGCTTACTTAAGATGTAAACTCAGTGAAAGGTTTACAAGACATTCTTTAAGCACATAGATTTTGTTACATTTTTCAATAATGGACAAATAAGTGACAGTGCTTGAAAGATATCACAGTTAGTGTATACCTGTGTTTTAAAGGTACCAAATTGACATATTAGACTTTTTTTTTTTTAAGCTCTGGTCCTATTCTGTGAGGGGAAATAATCCTGCTCATTTTCTGCCATAATTTCTGGCTCTCATTTCTGGGTAGTCTCTCCACATCTTTGACCTCTATAGGCAAAAGTGAAGCTATCATTAAAGAGTATTCACTTTTGCAGTCACAATAACTTTAACTGGCTCCTTTCTGCTGGTGCAAAATTGAGGCTGCCAGGGTTGCATTAGAGGTTTATTTATTTTATTTTTTATTTTTTTCCCAATTACTTTTATTTTATTTTTTCAGTGTTCCAAGATTCATTGTTCATGTACCATACCCAGTACTCCATGCAATACGTGCCCTCCTCAACACCCATCACTAGGCTCGCCCAATCCCCCACCCCTCACCCCTTCAAAACCTTCAGTTTGTTCCTCAGAGTCCACAGTCTCTCATGGTTCATCTCCCCCTCCGATTTCCCCCAATTCACCCTTCCTTTCCTTCTCCCAATGTCCTCCATGTTTTTCCTTATGCTCTACACGTAAGTGAAACCATATAATTGACTCTCTCTGCTTGACTTATTTCACTCAGCATAATCTCTTCCAGTCCAGTCCATGTTGAAACAAAAGTTGGGTATTCATCCTTTCTGATGGAGGCGTAATATTCCATTGTATATATGGACCATATCTTCTTGATCCATTCCTCTGTTGAAGGGCATCTTGGCTCTTTCCACAGTTTGGCGATTGTGG
>CM052901.1:17611021-17737510 GCA_028534135.1 Potos flavus
GTGTGGTTTTGATTTGAATCTCCCTGATGGCTAATGATGATGAACATTTCTTCATGTGTCTGTTAGCCATTTGTATGTCTTCTTTGGAGAAGTGTCTGTTCATGTCTTCTGCCCATTTTTTGACGTGATTATCTGTTACCTTCCTATCACCAGAGAACCCAGTGGCCAGAACAAGATAGTGTGCCTGTTATTCCTTAGGCTCTAGAGCCCACTTAGGTCTTCCATTAATATAGCCTGAGTTATATCTGCTTTCCTAGAAACTAGTTCATATTGTTATCTCATGTAAAATTTGCAAAGTAAATGCACTGTTTGTAATATGAGACACACAGAGGTCATATTTTCTCCATTCTGTTCTTCTATGGCTTTTTTCTCCTGTATTACATTCCATTTTCATAGTTTTAGGCTTGTCATTCCAGCCACTTTTCCTCATACAAATAAATATGATATAATAACAAAGCCAAGAAATAGTGACATTCACTATCTTCTAAGTCAGAATATTCTCAGAAGATTATATGTCCAAGTGCTGGTTTTTACCATCGCTTTAGCAACACTCTGGTCCTTCACAAAAGCCATGGTAAATCTATATGGTCTGATTCTTTCTTGTTTCCCAGAGCTTTCAGCCTCTGCTCAGTTCTGTCAGATCTTCAAGAGAAATCATGTTCTAGGCTAGTTTGTCAAGACGATGTAGAGTAGTGGCTGGCAATGTAGTATATGAGAAAGCATGAGCTTTAATAGCAGACAGGTTTGGGTTTAAACCCTGGCAGTGTCACTTACTAGGTATGTAGCTTTGGACAAGCTATTTAAAACCTAAGACTTAGTTTTCTGTGGTTTTATGATATCAGTGAGACAGCTTATGTACAGTAGTGTCTAGAAGATACTCAGTAATTGGTGGTGACTATTATTTTTGAAACTCAATTATATCAAGTAAGTTATGTATACTTTCTAGCTTTGTCTTGTCTACAGTTGTAACAAGCAAGCCTATTATACTTTCATCCAAAAAGCATAGATTAAAATATTGAACAGGACAGGGGCAAATAGAGAGCCCTGTAGCCCTCCAAATTGTTGTCAATCCATGCATCACCACCCTTTGAGCACAATTATTCAACTAGGAATCCAGCCAACTAAGCTGTCATCTGATCCATATTTCTCCATCTTTTTTATAAGGCAATTGTGAAAGATTTGCTGTAAAGCTGTCATTCTAGTATCCTTTTCAAAGAAAAAAATAAACAAAAAAAGTTAAAAAAAAAAGTAAAAAAAAAATTATCTTTACTTAACCAGACATGTTCTTACACCTGCTTCTCTGGTCACCACTTACTTTCCTAAGTGCTTATATATCATCTGTTTAGTAAACCATTCTTTAACAGTGACAGCCAATAAACTCAGTCATTTTTAGAATGTATGTTTCCCCTCCCTTTGAATAAGAAAGGGGAGAAAAACATAAGAAAGATTATATGTGGTCATAGAGAGTGGCTTCCAAAGATTACTTCAAAAGTAACATTGCAGTTCACCCTGGACCAAAGAAAACTATATATGAAAACTATTTGAAAACATGTAATTATTTGAAAACACTTAATCTGGCATAGGTTTCTAAGATGTGGCTAGAGTTACCTGGAGTTAATGGGGTAATTTTGTTAGAAACAGCTAGTTTCACTCTCTTGAGTTCCTCACATTTAAATATTACATTGTTCTCTGTCTCTCCCTCTCTATCCCCCTTTAATTAGTGTATCCATCTGTTTTCCTGGTACTAAGGGAAGGCTTATTGGTTGGTAATTACAGCAATGTCCCTGGGCTCCTATTTTGAAAATGTGCTCCACATTCATGACCTTCCAGGCTCAGGTAACAGTTGCTCTTTCCTGGGATTTTGTTGCTTATTGTTGTTGGCACCTGTTATTTCTTCCTACTACACTCAAGCCAGGAATTTACTTCCCTGAAGTTTCTCAGACAATTCCTCAGTAAATCTGACCCTTTGCTTAGATGACCCTAATGTCTTATTAGAAAGTGATTATACCCAGGGCCTCCAGGACAAAAATGCTGATCCAAACTTCCCATCTATCAGAAAAAAAAAAAAAAATATATATATATATATATGGAATATATATATATATATAATATACATATATATATATATAATATACATATTATATATATATATATGGAAGGCAAATGTGCCCGGCATACCATACCTTTAAGAAATGCTCCTTAGAGAGAAAATGAAAGGAGCCCAGAGTGTCAAATGGATGAGTGGATGGAGGTAAGGATGAACAGTTTGCAAGCTTGGGACACTTTTGCCAGCCGTTGGCTAAGTGCCCTTGAGCTGATTCCTCTGGCTCCTTCTCCTTAGTCAGAAGGCATATGTATTCCCCACAGGACAGTCTCCTCAAACCAACCATGAAGGTCCTGCAGGATCCGATCTTAACTCTTCTGTTCAACACCATCTCTTACTCAGTCCTCACTACTATGGTTATCATGTTTCTGAATCAAAATCGGAATAAAAAATCAAAAACAAGTGATTGGATCAAAAACACTTTTTGCTTTTTAATGTGTCCATATGAAAACCTTCACAAAGATATAGAAATAAATTCTCATTCGATGGATCATCTATATTAGAGTTCACATTTAGTGAGGCTTACTGTGTGCCAGGACTTTGCTAAGTACATGATGAGCATTATATCATAGGCTCTGCATTACAGCCCTATTTTACAGAGGAGGAAACTAAACCCTAAGAGGTTAATTAATTAACCCAAGGTCATACAGTAAGTAAGTGGTAATCCTGGACTCAAACCCAGGTCTGACTGACTCCAGAGCCAATCTTTTTAAAAATCATTATGTCTGCCTTCCGTGTCGTTTTATTCATGAGTGAATAGAATGCTATGAAAAGCAGACAACCCTGTGCCTGAACACGTAGAATGAATCGTAGCTTTATCAGACCCTCGTCCACTGTTCACCACTCAGTTCAGTGTCCTCACAGGTATCCAAGCTCACGTATGTCTGCCCCTTTTGCCTTTGCTCAAGCAGTGCTCTTCCCATACCCTTCATTCACCCTTCAACCTAGAATTGTCTTCTTCCTCCTCTCTGCCAGTGAAATTCTACCCATCCTTTAACTGCTTAATTCAATTCCATTTCTTCCACAGACACTTCCCTCACGACCTCTCCCTTCCCCATGCCCCTATAGCACTTACTGTGGCAACTATAATATTTAACACTTTACTATACACTATTTAGTGTTTATGAATCCCTTTTAGGTCAGCAATCGTGTTTTATATTTGTTTATCTCCATATAATCTTGTGCAGGGTCAGTTATATAGATGTTCAATAAATATTTGCTTTGACTCTAGTAGATATATATAATGATAAACTGAATTCATTGTGTCATGTGTACTTTCTCAGAGTTCTCCCATAATGGGAAATTAAACCTATGTCAGAAGTCTTCAAATGAGTGTAAAATTACTTTGCAATATCTAGACACAGTACTAAAATCTCTGATATTTACCCTGCACTCCTGATAACATCTAACAATTAGTATAACAAGACAGTTAAAAAAGTGTATTGGTGAATTAGCTGAACCAGCCAAGATACGGATTCTGCTTTCAGCTCTGCCACTTACTATGAGACCTGGGATAAATCCTTAACTTCTCTGAGCCCTGGTTTCCTTATCTGGTAAGTGGGGAATAATGATTTTCCTCACCTCAGTGGGTTGTTAAGAAAATGTAAAATGAAAAAATACATTAATTGGCATGTGTTGTAAAATGTAAAGCATTAAGCAAAAATGGGTCATTATTATTACTATTATATTTTCCAAGCATTTTTAATTATCTAGGAAAGAGAGCCACAGTTACCAATTATTTAGAAGTAATTCCATCACTTCCTGTGGAAAGGACTCCAGCTTCATCCTCAAAGCAAGTGTTAGACTTGGCACAGGGTTTCTGTGAGTTGGCCAGGATTCCTTCAGTGATAAAATCATATGTTCCTGATCTAAAAATTGACCCGTGTGGGTGCAAAGAGGAAACCACTTTGTTTTCACTGAGTAATAGGGCAGCTCTCTCTGGCTGCACAGTTGGGGCCTTTTATAATACTACTTGCCTGCTGTGCTGCCCATGGGGTGAGTTAATGAATCACTAGAGAGTTGCTCTGAATTAAAAAGGTCATACCTGACATGAGCCATTTTAGCACAAACATCCTGTTCTTTTCACCTCTTCAAGGGGGAGATTTTATTTAAGATCATCCATGATTTACTGAAAACTTAAATTGTGTGGATGGCAAAATGGCTCTTGCAAATAAATGTCAGGAGGGAAAAACCCACCAGGAATCACAGAATCATAAAAGGTGAGAGGCGAAAGAGCCTTTAGAGAGTATGGAGTCCAACCTCGTCATCTCACAGGTGAGGAAACTAAGATTCAGAGAGAGAAAGTGACTTAGTCAAGATCACACAGAAAACTTAGTGACAGAGGTGACACTTGAAGCCAACTTTCCACAAGTGTCCATACTTCCTTTTCACTGTACTTGCCTCTACATGAGTTCATTTAAGTTAAATGTTTGAAACTTTTTAGGTAGTGATAGCAATTTTAGTATCATTCTCCAAGTTGGAAAACTGCCTCCAATCTACCAGCTGGGAACAGCTGGAATGACCCATCCCCATTTATTCAGAATCTGGCACTTAGGCATTTTAAAGCAGTTTGCACACCTTAAAAATTTCTGCCATTTCCACAAAAGAGCCAAGCAACCATTTTATACCTATATACTACACGGTATTTCTCTTAAGTTTTTTAAATCTTCAGGAAGATGAATAGGCACCAGCTTCATGAGCAGTTGGGTGGCATGGTGGGATATAACATGAGAGTAGAAATGGAAAGAGTGAATTTTCATGTCAAGGCAACTGACCTGGTACCTTGAACAAATCACTTAACCTGACTCTGTCAAATGGCAGCCACAGTACTAGCAGCATGTCTGTGTTCGCGCTCTGCTCCTCCCTTTTCACACTTACCTCAACCAACAGCTTGACTATATCCCCATTCCCTTTTGAAGCTTCCAAACACTGTTGAATTTTCTTGGTTCTCTTGAAGACCTTTTCCTGCTTCCCTTTCCTTTTTCACACCTGAGCCAACTCCCCATTCTTCTGAAAGGCCTGTTGTGTTAGGCTGGTCCACAAGTGCCCTTGCAGACTGCCTGCAAGTCTTGAGATTCTCTATCGGTAAATTTTGGTGCTATATGCCCAATTTTTCCAGGTTAGGAATTCAGTACATCTAGGTCTGCTGTAACCCAGAATCTGATTATCTGCCTCTGGTTCCCTGGATCCTGTACCTAATATATTCAATTCTTACATGACTTCTTTGAGCGGCTAGACTATTAAATGTGATTGAACAATATTTTAGATAGAAGGATGGGGTGATCTGGAAGCTATGTTTTTGGAAGCATTTCAGGTGTGTGTGTGTGTGTGTGTGTGTGTGTGTGTGTGTGTGTGTGTGTGTGTGTGTGTTATAAGCAATAATTTAATCTTCCTTACTTTGAAGAAAAAAGAAGAGGTAGAAAATACTCTGTACAGATTGGATATGTCAAGTAAACTGCTTTAATAAACTGCAGCACTGATTGTAACTGAAGACAAAGGCAAACACATGAACTAAATCCTCCTTGCACTGCTCTTCTGGGAATCAGGGGGGCTGTCAGTGACTGAAAGTGCCTCGCCATCTTCGCTAAAGCTTCCCTTTTTTTCCACATGTGTATTGTGACTCAGCTATGTAAGTCTTTTAAAAAACTCTTGAATTAGGCTCTTGTTGAACATTTTAAGATTCCTTGAAAGTTTTCCTGTGGACAGATGTAATTATCCACCTCCTCAGAAAACTGGCTTATGAAGTGTGTTAATACTTGTGGGCTACAGGAAACATTGATTCTTTTGGGCTTTCTGGGTTTAGCTAAAGTTAGTGATTGCAAGTTCTTCGACCCATTTGAGTTCCTTGGGGGGCTTCTGTAACCATGGCTTTATCTATGGCGGATCTAGGGTTCACTCTGGTGGGCAGAGTAGCCTAGATAAAGCACGGCCCAAGTATGGAATAAGAAAATTCTCAAACCAGGAAGCAAAAAATAGGAAGTTCCAGTGATGTTTCCAAGCCATTTTGGCCTCAACTTTGGAGAGCAGCAATCTCTCCCTTGCATGGACCCAGGAGAACAGAGGAAATCAGATTAATTCTCAAGGCACATGGAACTTCAGCCTCCTCTATTTAGCACTCTGGAACAGAGTTTTTGGTAAACTACAGCCTGTGGTTGAAATCCAGCCCACTGCCTATTTCTATAAATAAAGTTTTATTGGAACATAGCCATGCCAATTGTTTACATATTGTCTCTGGCTGCTTTAGCACTCCATGAACAGAGTGGAGTAGTTATGACAGAAGCAACATGGTGCATAAAGCCTAAAATATTTACAATCTGGCCCTTTACAGAAGAGTTTGCCAGCTTCTGCTCTAGATTAACAACTAGGGATTGGATGGAAATATAAAGGTTGCTCAGACTGTAATTTCAAGTAAAAGTAGTTTATAAGTTGTATAGCTATAATCCCATAATGTTTTTTAACAAAATAACTTTGCTGTGTATATTTTTAAAATAATTTTTAAGTTTAAAAAAAATTAAAGATTTTTTAAATATTTAATATAACATTTAAATATTTAACAAATTATATATATATATATATATATATATATATATATATACACACACACAGTAAGGAAAGATGTAAAGAACAATGTGAGAATAATTTGAAACCACAACACCCATAGAAAACATTTTGATGTATACCTTTTCTGGCTTTCTTGGCCAATGTGTCTATTTTTTTAATAAAAAACAATTTAATCGTATTGTACATACTGGTTTTTAGCCTTTTTTCACTTATTAATGTATCTTGGCATCTTTCCATGTCAGTAAACATAGATCTACATCATCATTCCTACTGGCTACAAAGTATTCCATTATATAAATACATATCATTTAATTTATTTAACCAATCCTCTATTATTGGATTTTTGGGTTATTCCTAATTTATTTTCTTCTTATAGCAATGTCGTAAGAGATTCATCATATCTACATCTTTTCACACTTGTATTTCTTATATTCTTTTACAATTTCTTAGAAATCATCCATTACTTTTATGATGTCAGGAAAAAACCTAGAGCCCTCTCTTCTAGGGTGAATGGATGCTTTCATAAATGGAAGAGGTTTCAGTTATATTAATGTAGACACAGAGCCAGAGAGACTGGGAGGTCACCTTTCCTCACAGGTAGGTTGAATTAGTGTATCCACCCGAGATCATTAAATAACAGCTTTGCCACTTAAAGCATGTGCATCTCAATAGGTTTTTGTGAAAGCTTCTAGTCACATTAAATATTAATGACTGACGGCAAAGCATTGCTTCAAGAGAACATAATGGCCCAAAGGAAACTAGAAGGCTCTATTAAAAAAAAAAAAAAAAAGACACACATACACACACACACACACACACACATACACACTCTGCAGCACTTCTAGCAGGATCAAATTTCTGATAGAGATAACAGAGCTGGCAGCCAAAAGAGAAGGTGGGAAAGACAGGAAGGCGCTATGCCCTGTGGAAATGGGCTGAACACAAAATGCACTGGAAAGCCCAAGAAGCCCCTGTCTGCCCCTGGAAATGTGGGAAATGGGCATAGAGGTAGAGCTATCCCTGCACTGCTCTCAATAGACAGCCACATCCCTATTGCTGTAGCAGGCATTTACATGAATGGAGTTCTTAGGTCACCTAAGAATGCCTTAATTCAGACACATTTAATATTCACCTGACCCCAAGGAATTCTGCTGATTATAGGAAGGCCACCTGGGCTAGGCATTTTTCAGTGGACTTGGTAAACAGAGAACCCGTGTATGGGGAGGCCTAAAGTCAGTGTTAATCAAATCGGATAGTTTAAAGACATCACAGAAAAAAAGAGTGAGAAAGATTATTGTGTTTGAAAATACTCGGTGTATAAATACATTCTCCCGGTAGTGATCCATCATCCAGATGGAAAAGCAAACTGGTCTTTACTATTTCTTGCAACCATTCACCTGTTAACCTTTAGAAATGATATGTCAACACTCAATTGGTCTTTACTCAACACTTTCCTTCCAACTTGCCTGAAGTACTACATGGCACCCATGATAGGTAAGGAGATGCCCAATTACCCAGACACATGGAAGCAGAGGAATTTCTGCTGTCTTCTTTGTCAAGCGTGTAATCCTAAGTCTTTTCTCCTTGACCACTCTCAGGTTTCTCTTTCCTTTCCCCATGCTGTCTTTAAGAAGAGAGCTGTCCTGTGGCTGCTCTCTGTTGTCTCTTCTCTTCAGAAGCCAAGCAGAAAAATATTATTGTGCTCAGACATCCCCTCTGCTTGAAGGATCTCAAAGGAGGCTTTGGTACCAGCAACAGAGCTGCCTACAGGACTTTTAGGAACTTTGCTAGTTCTGACTTGAACCTAGAGCTTCTTACTAACTTCATTAATATATTAACTTTCATTAGTGTATGTCATATATCCCCCAGTGTCCAAATTTGTAAGAGCAATAACTAATAACTAATATCCCAGTGAGAGGAGCAAGTACTGTCTCTGCATGAAAAGCCTGCCTTGCTCCTACACTACAGGGGGATCTCCGCACTACATTGGATTAGCTTGCCAAGCTGGAAATCCTGCTATAATCTGGGACACGTATCTGAACTGTATTGAAGACAGGAGGATCTGTCTCTACACTGCTTCTTCTGTCTTTCCACATCTTTTCCCCCCTTTCCTTTTTTGAAAAGTTGAACTTTTTTATTTTGAGATAATTGAAGACTCATGCAGTTGCAAGAGATAATACAGAGAGATCCCATATACCTTTC
Source organism: Potos flavus (assembly GCA_028534135.1). Taxonomy (NCBI): domain Eukaryota; kingdom Metazoa; phylum Chordata; class Mammalia; order Carnivora; family Procyonidae; genus Potos; species Potos flavus. The sequence continues at coordinate 17,619,888 of CM052901.1, forward strand.
ACCTAGTAACATCTTGCAGAACTATAATACAAGAGCATAACCAAGATATCGTCATTGGTACAGTCAAGATGCAGAACAGTTCAATCACCACAAGGATCCCTCATGTTGCCCCCCCCCACTACTGCCTTATATCAGCCACTAATATATTCTCCATTTCTGTAACTTTGGCATTTATATAAATAGAAACATGCAGTATGTAACCTTTCTAGATTGTCTTTTTTCACACAGCATAATCCCCTCAAGATTTATTCAGATAATTGTGTGTATCAATTCAGAGATTGCATAGTATTCCATTGTATGGATGTGCCATAGTTTCATATTCACCTGTTGAGAACATCTTGGTTTTTTTCCACTTTTTTTTTTTTTTTTTTGCTATTTTGAATAAATCTACTATTTACATCCATGTACATGTTTTTATGTGAACGTAAGTCTTCATTTCTCTGGGATAAATGCCCAGAGTATAATGTCTGAGTCATTTGGTAGTTGCATGTTCAGTTTTTAAAAGAAACAGCCAAACTTTTCCAAAGTGATTGTACCATTTCACATTTCCACCAGTAATATATGAATGGTCCAGACTCTTCACATCCTTGCATATTTGGTGTAGTCCTTTTTTCCCAGCTTTACTGAGGTAAAATTGACAAAATTGCAAGATATTGAAAGTGTATGTGATGATGTGATATACACATACACTGGGGAAGGATTCATCCCATCAACTTAACATATCCATTACTTCATATATTTACCTTTCTTTTGTGAGAACATTTAAGTCCTACTCTCTTAGCAAATTTCAGTTATACAACACAGCATTATCAACTGTAGTCACCATGTTATTCATTAGATCCTTGGGCCTTATTCATTTTATAACTGAACATTTGTACCCTTTTATCAGCCTTTTCCTATTTCCCCTATCCCATAGCCCCTGGCAACCATTTTTCTACTCTGTTTCTATGAGTTTGACTTTTTTTTTTTTTTAGACTGTATATATAAGTGATACTATGACATATTTGTCTTTCTTTGTCTGGCTTATTTCACTTGGCATAATATACTCCATGTTCATCCATGTTGTTGCAAATGACAGGATTTCCTTCTTTTTGAGGTTATATAATATTCCTTTGTATATACCACATTTTCTTTATCCATTCGTCTGTCCACAAACACTTAGGTTGTTTCCGTTCCTTGGCTATTATGAATAATGCTACTATGAGCATGGGAATACAGATATATCTTTAAGATAATGATTTTATTTCCTTTAGATATATACCCAGAAATGGGATTACTGAATCATGTGCAGTTCTGTTGTTAATTTCTTGAGGAGCCTCCATACTGTTTCTCACAGTGGCTGTACCAGTTTACGTTCCCACCAACAGTGTACAAGAGTCCCATTTTCTCCATACCATCGTCAACATTTATTATCTCATCATTTTTATTATTATTAGAGACATCCTAACAGGTGTAAACTGATATCTCATTGTGGCTTTGATTTGCATTTCCCTAATGATTAGTGACATTGAGCACCTTTTCATGTACCATTTGTGTGTCTTCTTTGGAAAAATGTCTACATAGGTCTTTCTTCCATTTTTAATTGGGTTGTTTCTTACTATTGAGTGTGTGATTCCTTGTGTATTTTGGATATAAACCCCTTATTGATATGTGGTTTACAAACATAAAATTTTTCAAATTTTAGCCATTATGACAGGTATGTAATGATCTCTCACTGTGGATTTAATTTGCATTTCACTAATGGCTTATGATGTTGAACACCTCTTTGTGTGCAAATTTGCCATTTGTATATCCTCTTTGGTGAAATGTCTCTTCATATCTTTTGCCCAATTTCTAATTGAATCATTTGGTTTTTTTCTATTGAGTTTTGAGATTTCTTTATATATTGTAGATACTAGTGTCTTTTGTCAAATGTGTGGCTTGCAAATATTTTCTCCCACTTCGTAGCCTGTCTTTTCATCCTCTTAATAGGGTTTTTTGCAGATCAGTAGTTTTTACTTTTGATGAGATCTAGTTTATCAATTTTTCCTTTTAGAGCTCATGCTTTTGGTATCAAGCCTAAGCACTCTTTGTACCACTAGAGCCCAATGATTTTTTTTCCTGAAGATTTTACATTTAACATTTAAGTCCAAGTTTCATTTTGAGTTAAGTTTTGTATAAGGTATCTATGACTTAGGTCAAGTTTCTTTTTCGTATTCTTTTTCTTTCTTACATACGTCCAACTGCCTCAGCAGCATTTGCTGAAAATCATTGAATTGGTTTTGTACCTTTGTCAAAAGTCAATTATGAACATACGTGTGGGTCACATCTTTTTACCCCCAGCAACACCACCTCCATCCACACCTCCAAAACTGGCATAAGAGAGGAAAGCAACTGAGGATATTATGACAATGTGCTTTTTAAATAAATAATAGTATAGAAATAATAGTAACTAGCATAGAGTTTTTGCTGTTTGCTAGAAACGTTATTTATTCCTCACAACATCCTATAATGCACATACTACTATTTCCTTTTTGTTAATGAGAAGACTGACTCAGAGAGGTTAAGTACCTTGCTTATGATTAGTGGTGAATCTGAGAGTCAAATCCAGGTCTTGATCTTAGGACCCATCTTAAGTATTAGGCTACCCCTCCTCTCAATACTACTTCTTCATGTGGCAGACCATCCAACTACTCCGGCTAAAAACCAATTCTCTAATCTATAATCATTATAATGACAGCAACAGAGGACTGATTCCTGTTTCGAAAGTGAAGGCAAGTCTGCACTGGTTTACAGTAACCCTTGGTTTATATCAGTGTCCTCCTGACTCTCCGAGAGGAAGTTCTAACTGGGTCAACAGACCCCTGCATATCACCTATTCTACCTGTCCCCTCAAGCTGCTACAGTACAAACCGTCAAAGTGCTCTGAGGCAATGCTCCTTTTCTCATTCCATTATTAGCAATGTGATCCCTCTGTGTGTTTATGTGTGCATATATGTGGGGGATGGAGGGAAAGAAGGAAGGCTAGTGAAGGTTTACAGGGACTTGGGCCTGGGCCAAAATTGGAAGGAGCAAAACAAGAAGGGAAGAAGAGACTACAGTTGGACTGATTTTCTGAAACTGCAGTTGGTTAATTTTCTAGCTGGAGAATCGTACTATGTAAAATGGCTCAAACTTCTCTCTTTTCATTTATGCTGATTGGGATCTTCACCCAACATGAACATATGGTGCTCTGGATGACCCAGAAGACAACCAGGAAGCCTGTCAAAGACCATAGGCATTATAGGCGACTTTGGCTAAATGCGCTTTATTGAAACGTGCTATGGCTCCAAATGTGGTTGTTATTACTGCTAGGCCTCTAATACATGGGAAGTATATACTGGAAACTTCCTAGTGATTGAGGAGGCTGGCTGATTAACGATGATGCTTTTAGTGTCTCTGAATTTGATCCGGGCCAGTGCTTCCTAAAGTCTCCAAAGACAAACTTATATCATGTATAGGAAGCATTTTAGTTGATTATCAGACCTCGAGATTTACAATTCCTTTTTCTCTCCTACTTAACTGCTTGCCTTCCATTTTGCATTTATTGAGCTTTGAGAGGCAGTATTGCAGTTTGAGGTGGCGGGAGGGGCAGGGATGCATAAAGGCATAAAAAGAACAAAATTAGAGAGGTAGTGGTTAATTACCAACACATGTTTGGGAAAATGTTTTATTGAAATCCAAAAAGAGCTCAGCTGTACAAATCCATAAGTAATACAAAAATTATGATGATGTTCTGTCACTGTTGAAAACCATTTCTCCTTGTGGCACTTGGAAAACATCATGACATACCAACTCCAAACACCTAACTTCTATCAGAAGTTTTTCCAGAATTCATAACATTGCAAGCTGTCTGGAAATTTCTATAAATGTGTCCACAGAAAAGCCAGGTCAAAAAAAAAAAAAAAAAAGAAAATATTTTCATCTCAAGTGGAGGAAACAACCCTGAACTTTGAATGAAGGATTCTGTGGGCAGTCATAGAGATTTTGAATTCAGTAGTCATCATTTTTGTAAAGAGGGTGGTCATTTTGAGACCGTCTTCCCAAATACCCACTTCTCCTTTGCAGCACCTGAACTATGGAACTTCAAGTACAGTTTGGACTAGGAATGATCATAAACCCTTTAAGTTTCATGTCCCAAGCAGTCTTCAGATTCCATTTGCCTTTCCTATCTAGCAGGTTCTTTCCTCCTCATTGAAAGAATTCTAACAGCTAAGAGGCCACAGGTGTTCTAAGTCATTTTCTTTAGTGGAAAGTAAGACAGAGAAGACATCTACTGCCTCCTGAAAAATTAAGATGTTATTTTCTCTTTAGACCTTTTTTCCAGGACAAAGCCATCCTTTTTACCTACACTCCCTTCCTTTGCCCTATGAATCCCCTTACTTCGAGATCTGGGAAGAGGGAGTTAACCATATTGGTCTGGGAAAAATCAGGAAAGAGAAACAGCACAGAACAGTGTAATTAAAGAGAACTGTAAAAATGTAGGAATAGCAGATATCAGGAGCATCCACTATACCTACTGCTAATTTGGAGCAACCAAGATACAACCCGTTCCCCAGGGGTAAGATCAAGACCTTGTAGGAAAGGGCACAGTTGTGGCTCACTGGATTTAACAGAGAAATTTCTGTGGTGCTGTGCCGGCAGAACTTGCTAGAATTCTGCCTCCTGGAACTTTATAGAAATCTGCCCTATGGAACTTCTGGGAAACCTATTCTCCACAGTGTCAGGGAAAGCTGCTCACAGGGAGTTTTCTTAGCATAGGCACTCCACTACAAAACCAGTCAAGCAAGCGGTACTGGGAGATGCTGCTGGATGCTGCTGATTACCATGTACTACAGGAACTGCATGCTGGGAAAGCTGCAGGCACTGCAGAAGCCTGGGGCTGGGTAGGCTGTGTGTGCGGCTGGAGTGAGACAGTGGGAAGGTGGGTGTTGGCGCTCAGGAGCCTGCAAGGCAAGCACACCAGTACACGGGTACCAGGAAGAAAACTCCCTTCCTTCTGAAATGTTTCTCTTGGGCCCCTTACTGACAAAGCTTGACATTGTGCCAACTGACAAAGGTAAGATGTTTAAAAGGCCCAGAACCCTTTTCAGAGAGCAAGCAACAAGGGTGAATTTGGAGCTAAGAAGTAACATATCTCTAACTGGCACAGCAGTTAGAGATATGTAATCTCTCAGTTCAGGTAATAGTCACTCTCTAATGGTGTTAGCTCCTAGATCCAGCTCCTGTTCTGAATGGTCTCTCTTCCTCTTATAATTAGGGAATGAAGGGATAGAAATCAGTTACCCTTTGTCTCCCTATGTCTTTAATCGGCCCTCCCACATCCTGTGTAAAACCAGCCCTCAGGGAAAATGGCAGCTATAGCTCTAGCTCCACCATTCAACCTCTCCTGCTCTGACTACTCTAAATTCAAGTTACCTTCAACCCTTTGTTCTTCATCTACCTTCACCGTACCAGCTGGAATGGGGACAAACATTTACCAAATGTCTGACATGTAGAGGTGGTAGAGTTCAGTGGTTAAGAGCCTGGGCTCTGGAGTCGGGCTTAGAGTAGAATCCTCTGCCACTTACTGCCTCTGTGATCCTGGGCAAGTTGCTTGACTTCTGTGAGCCACCATTTCTTCAAATGTGAATGAAGATAGTCATACCTGCAACTCAAGAAGGTTGTGAAGACTAAGCATAAGCAGTGTACCAAATATAATGCCCGATACCTAGGGTTAAAGTATAGAAACCTGTGTTCAAATCTTGGCCCATCTTTTACTAGTTGTGAAACCTTTGAGCAAGTTACTTAAACTTTCAAGACTCAGTTTGCTCTTCCATAAAATGAGAATCAAAATACCTGCCTCATAAGGTTGTTATAAGGATAAAATGCATATAAAACACTTTCTGCAGTAGTTTGCACAGAGAAGGTGCTCAATAAATGGTAATTATATATAGAATTATACCCACTGGACATTGTGCTATATACATCCGTTAATTTGTTTACTGCCTATGTCCATTGTCTTCCCCACACTCACCCTAGCCTCTCTACTCCAGTGCCTCTACCTACAGAAGGAGCACAAACAATATTCTTGACCATATGACTGCCTGCTGCTCTAGTGAACAACCCTAGACCACCAGACAGACATTCCTCTTAGCTCAGAAGCCCTCTTGAGATAGACACAGAAGGGCCTAGTTATTCATTCTGGCTTATGACAAAAGGTCTTCATTTCTTGGCAAAGAACTAATTTCATTAGTAGTTACACAATTGCTTCTTTGAAGTTGGTCATACACCAAGGGAAGAAAGAGCCAACTCACAGACCTCTAAATCATCCTAAAATCGAAGTCTCATTCTACTTCCAGTCATTAGAGACTGTGAAGAAAAGGGAAATGAGACTAAATCTTTTGGAAAAGAGCACGTTTTTCTAATGTCAGTGCGATATGCCTCTGGCAGAGTACAGACCAAATGACACATACAAACTCCTCCTTTATTGAAAAACTTTAGGTGCCTCGCAAGCAGCCATTTATACTCATATATACATATTTGGTTGGTCTATTGCATAAGTGAAATCCCTGGGTAAGGCATCTTAACCTGTATGTTGGAAGCTCACACAACTTAGCAAGAGGCAGAGATAGGTGTGAAAATTGGAGGAGTCTAACTATCCAGTCTCCCACTGGGGACGCTTGTCAGTGTCTCCCACTGGGCATGCTTGTCAGAGCTCCTCTATGCTGTCGGCCCCCAGCCATTATTTTCAGTATATATTCCATAGGCATTAATCCTACCCAAGGAACCTTCGTTTCATAGGGAAATCTCCTACACAAGTAAAAGGGCTTTGCTTTATTGGAGGTCTCTTTATATTATAGTCGATGAGGACAAAAGGCACTGTTTGGGGAATATTTCCTTGGAACTCACAAAGACTTGTAGCAGTTGTCTGCCTCTGAGCTAGTATGTGACATGCCATTTGAAGCTGTTTATTAGTGTGTATCCCAAGTTTTTTGTCTGTTCAGCTTGCAATCTGAGAGGTGTCCCAGAAAGTAAGGCATACATGATGCTCCTGTGATTTTTTTAAACATAAATTTGTGAGAATGCCTACTTTCTCATTTGATGCTATTACTAAGTGAAAATCTCAGGCTTGAGTCCTCAGCACTAGAGTGTGCTGAATACCCCATGCCCAATATTATTGCTTAGACTTTCCCTCCAAGCAGAAATTGTGATTCTGACGCACCCTTTTACCAAGGCTGTACCTAAGAAACTTGCAACTGGCATCTACTCACAATAGATAGTATAGCTGTAGCCATCACCTCTAGTGAAACAGGAATTAGTCACCTTGCCAATTTCCCACATGTCCTATCCAACTTTCTGAGCAATTTCACTAGCATTCCTACAAAGTAAACTTAACACTAAATGGCAAAGACAAGGTCATCCAAACCAAGACCTTGGAACCCAGCTAGTCTTCTGGCAGAGAAACAATTGCTGCTCATGGTGACCCAGCTCCAGTAAGTGGACATGTACAGGTGGGAATGGGTGACACGAGGTGCCTCAGCAGCTACTGAGTATCAAGGTGGGATACGTCTACCACCCAGAGATGAGGATGTTGTTAGATGAGGATAAAAATGATTTTAAAAGAGCACAAAAATGTAGCACTTTTATTTCCATTGATTCTGGCGGTCTGAAGGGAGATCTCTTTGTTATTCAGCCTCTGCCATTGTTTTTAAAATGTTTCGCTTTCTCCACTCTAGCAGGAGACAGCAAGGACAGCTACTCAGGCTCCCACCATATTTCTCTGCTTCTTGGCTACCCCTACCTGACTCACCTATTACAGGGGCTAGAAAAGCTATAGATGTTAGGATTAATTTTACTTTGTAGGCTCAAAAAACACCAATTTTAAGTAATAATTCCTTTAAAGGGAAAAAACATGGGTTTTTTTTTTTGTTTTTTGTTTTTTTTTGGAAAAAACATGTTTAACAGATAAAGAGTGATTAGCCTTTCATCCCCTGGGAAGACAGAATAAGAGAAGATAGATTAACATTTCTGTAGGAAAGGTTTTTTTCATGTGGGCTTAATTTAAGGAATAACTTTGATCTCAAAGGTTTCCATGAGGATTAAGACAGAGTACTTAAAGAGACTGTGGCTGTGGGTAGAAGTATCTGCTTACTTATGCTGCATGTTTAGGTGAAAATAGGTCCCCTTCCTCCGGGCAAATATTCAGACGGTGTGCACTGAATGGCTATATCAGTTGAATAATACTGAAAAAAACTCCTGTACCAATTAGTAAATAGGTACTGCCGAGAACCCCCTAAGTCATCACTGGCTACCCTGGCCAATAAATAATCACTGTCCAGATCCCCCTAAATGACCACCTGTCACCCAGGCCACCCTGATCCTCCTGGTATTCCCTTAGGCTTCCCCATGGCCTAGCAATAATGGATTGGCCCCTGGCACAGCCAAGGGGTCTCCTGGGCCCTGCTCCACTGCTAAGGTTCAGTGTCCAATTCTGTTTGCTTATGTCATACTGGTGTTTGAATATTATCTCTGGTTCCTTGATTTTATTCCCATGACTTGATATCATTTTGGTAGATAGAACCAACCAGCTTACCAGAGGTATCCTAATAGAGTTTATTGTTCTTTTGTAAGCTAAGCTTAGTTAGTGAAAGAAAAAATTAATGTGGAAAATACAGCAAGATTAACTTGGGAAACATTTTTAGAAAAGTTAAGGAAAGCATTTCTATTTAATAAAATAACCAGCAAGTAGTGCGAGCCACAATTATTGTCAGGCAATACGGTGCTCTCAGCAGATTGAAGTAAGTAAAAACTGATAGTGCTACACTGGCTATTTGTTCATTCGCTATGCCATATCCTGGGGATAAGTTAAAAGTATACGAGGTGTCATTCCTGCTCCCAAAGTTCTTACAGTCCCATGGGGGAAATTTGCAGGCATACAGTTAACTATTCATAACAAGGTCAAATGCTAACAGCCATTTAGAGAATCACATTAGTGCTAAGTATCTCTTCAGATACAAGGTCAGCATACTTTCCGTGGTACAAGAGAACCCCCAGACTGGAAAATGTTCAGTTCCTGTGAAACAGAGTAAGGGGGCTCACTTGGACAAAACCAGATTATCTGTGATATTAAATTAGTACTGACTTTGCAATGATGAGTAATATTTAATGCTACAAATCCTATTAAAGAAAAACTTATTGAAATCAGTATAATGATGCAAAACAGAGCTTTGAAGGATTCCTTCTGTTCCCATGATAGAAACATATTGGATAATTTTGATTCACTTACCATCTTCTATGGAATTATATTTGCTAATATAATGCAAACATCATTGGTAAAGAAAGAAGAGCAGAGATGAATCATTATAATGAATGTTCAAATAAAGAGCATCAGATTCAGAAAGTTACACTATTATATTGCCTAAATAAAACCAACCAGGATTTTCCACTGCAAACAGTCTTAGGCCTTTATATGTATATAAACACTTGTTAAAGTGCAGCAACTGGAACACTGACTCCCTCTGGGTAATGCTGGGGTTGGTACTGCTGGTACGGAGGCTTTCTAGAAACCCAACATTGTTCTCCTGTGTGAGGTTCTCTTAGCCCTCTTGGGGAAAATGCATTCTTCTTAATTCATTGGCATCTATTGCTTTCTCCATTTCCAATTAGTAATCTCCTGCCCCAGACTTCCTACCACCAGCAGGAATGGGAAGGGGAATACAGAAAGATGGCATGTCTTGTACCAGCTTCCAACACACTCACCTTCCAGCCTTACCCTGAGATCTCTAGCACTTGCAAAATGGCTTTCCTATATGAGAAGCTCAAAAGGATTGAAGTTGTATGTGTGTGTATGGTGGAGAAGAGGCTCTCTGGGTGTCAGACATGAGATTTGTCTTACTCTTTTGCCTCATTCACCGAATCAGTTCTCATTGAGTGCCTACTGTGCACCAAGTGAAGCCTCTTCCACTTTATTCCTAGAAGTCTATCTACCTTTCTTTCCCACTGGGTTTGGCCCATTCGTTTGTGTCCTAAAATGTATCAACCTCAGTTCTCCTCTCTGATGAGCCTAAGTGGAATTTAATAATCCCTGCTAAATTGTCCTGCGACTCTGTCACATGAATAAAGTCCACGGACTCTAGGTTAGATTGTAAGCATCAAATTAATTTTACTGCAAAGGTCAGGCTGCTCTCCTGGCATTCTGTTTTGCTTGAAGGTTAGTCACTGCATGCTTGACCAAAACCTTCCTGTCTGGGCTGTATTCAAAACAGATTTCAAGATACAGCCAGATTGAAAAACAGACATTTGGAGATAAAAGACTGTGTACTTTGACCCCCTGGAAATAGCAAGCAGCTGTAGTGATTTTATGTGTATATACAATACATCATAATCTCCAGGAGATGATAGGCATTAAGCTCAGCACCTCTTGCTCCCAAAGCAAATGTCTGCTCATCTTTTCCACCTAGCTGCTCATGTCAGAGGACAGAAATATTTCTTCCCAAATGACTTCTAAGCTTGCTTGCCCAAGAAGTGCTGCCCCTGGGGAAGCAGGACCTATCAGCGGAGTTTGGCTCAAAAAAGACATAATTATACTCAGATCATGGCAGACACCTCCATCCCGGTTCCCTTTAACCTTCCTCTGTCTTCCTAATCTACCACAGGCTCTCTCTTTCCAGCTCACCTCCTTTGGCCAACCCTGTTGTGAGTTCATGCACTCCCGATGTATGTGTCTAATATACTTGTCAGTTCAAGTTCTACAAGTAACATTCATGTAATAACTTGCCATTCATACTCCTGGAAAAATCCAGAGATTAGCTCTGAGGCCATAAATGTGCATCCAGTCTATCATCAGAACTACAATACCTTGGGGTGCCTGGGTGGCTCAGTCGGTTAAGCAGCTGCCTTCAGCTCAGGTCATGATCCCAAGGTCCTGGGATTGAGCCCCGCCTCGGGCTCCCCACTCAGCAAAGAGCCTGCTTCCCCCTCTCCCTCTGCCTGCCACTCTGCCTGCTTGTGCTCTGTCTCTATCTCTCTGTCAAATAAATAAATAAAATCTTTAAATAAATGAAAAAAAGAACTATAATACCTTGAAGTTATAGGGGCTGGAGTCACAAACTTCTTACAGCATGACAGTTCCTTTGGGCATAACTGTGGTCTCTTTCAAATTTCCCACACAGAGATAATAGTGGTAGAGGATAGGTCCCATAGAAGGAGATATAGTCGGGTTGCAATTCTTCTCAATGAGAAATTTACAAGTAGATCTGGGGAAGATTTTTAGCCTGTTGCTGCTTACAATATCAGCTTTCACCTCTGACATTCACACTGTTGGCCACTGTATGGAGGACAATGTGTGCGTTCAGTGGTTAAGTTTTCTAGAACAATCTATAGCCCTTGCCCAAGTCTCCTACAGCCAGCTGTGTTTGCAAGACAAGGCAAGGTGAGGTGTGTAGCCTGAGGCTGTGGAGAGGGGAAAGTGGAAAGTGAAATGGCGCTCAGGAACGCATCATCTGGATGATGCTGATGAATACCAGCTAAGTCACTAGAACAGATCCAAAATGCTTTTTTCAGGAAAATTCAGTCTCTCCTTGTTGATACCCTATGAGTGGGCTAACATTCCACTTGCATGGGCACACAAGTCAAACACCTTCATTTCTGAAATAGAATGACAGTTTGGCCACTTTGTATGTCTAACAGCTAAAACATGTGGGCCTCTCTTAAGCCCACAACGTAGACTATATGCCTTCCATGTGCTCATGAGAGCACTACATCTCAAACTATCTGCCCTCTAACTCTTAGCTGCATATAGAGACATGCCGACCAGGTGTACTTGCGTGAGTAACGCTGTCCCCAAGGAATCCGGCCCTATAAGAGGACTTTGGTTCAAAAAGAACATGATCAGGGGTGCCTGGGTGACACAGTCAGTTAAGTGTCCCACTCTTGGTTTCCACTCAGGTGGTGATCTCAGCGTCATGAGGCCAAGCCGCACTCAGTGCAGAGTCCGCTTAGGACACACTGTCTCTCTCTCCTTCTGCCCCTCCCCGCACTGTGCTCTCACTCTCTCCCGCTCTCTAAAATAAATAAATCTTTTTTTAAAAAAAAAACAACATGATCATATTCAAATGATGGCAGACACCTCCATCCTGGTTCCCTAACCTCATCTGTCCATCAAATTTACCTCATGCTCTCTCCTGTTCATCTCCTTTGGCCATTCCTCTTGTGAGTACTTTATTATTGATGGAAGTATCTAACATACTTGTAAGTTAAAGTTCTTCCGGTAACATTCATGTAGGAATGTGCCGACACCCTGCCTTTAAGGTTTTCTCACTTTTTTCCTCTAATGAGTAGGACAAACAGGACTGTCACTTTATACTTAGGTCTTTTATGAGTTTTCCTTGGTCTTCATTTTGTGTGTGAATTTGCCCACCTCCACCCCCAAGTAGATAACAAGCTGTCCGAGAGAAGGAACTCTTTTACTTCTCTTATATCCCTTTCAGCCACTAACAAAAAGCATAAGAGGGCCTCGGTAAATACTGTTTGTTCATTCATTCATTCATTCATTCATTCATGCCACTAGGAAATACTATCCAGATGGATTATACTAATTTCTGAATTCAAGTGTACTCTTTTTTTTCTTCTCAGAAGTAAAATTTTGGGGAGCACCTGGGTGGCTCAGTCAGTTGAGGATCTGACTCTTGGTTTCGTCTCAGGTCATGATCTCATGGGTCATGGGATCGAGCCCCACGTCAGGTGCAGAGTCTGCTTGAGATTCTCTCTCTCCCTCTCCCTCTGCCCCTCACCCCACTCTCTCTCTCTCTCTCTCTCTCTCTCTCTCTAAGATAAATAAATAGATCTTTTTAAAAAAAAAAAAAAGAAGTAAAATTTTACTCTGAGCTTGTATTGTACTATGCCAGAGTTACAAGCTATTCTGTGGTTCTGTGCTTTGTGCTGCAACTGGACATTCCACCTGTAGTGGCTTAAGGCATCTATGCTTTTCACTGTAGCTGAGAAAGTGACTGGAAACTGATCTACCACATTCAGTAGGCACTGCCATCATTGAGAGAGCAGCCAAAGCCCTTTGCTTCTGTACCTTGGCTGCCTTTATAACCCAAATTCTGTTATGGAATGGTGGTGCTGCCTCTGCTAATTTTCACTTAACCTCTCCATGTCTCCCTGTTTCCTTCAAAAAAGCCCGTCAATACTGACCTGCCTTCCAGGGATGTTTTGAGGACATAATGCTGATAAGAAAACATTCTGTATGAGAGAATATTGATGACAGTTGTTTTATAACCACAAAAGGAGAGGGCACTCAGCAGTAATTGGGGGCCATGTTTAGCCACCCAACCACCCATTATCATTAGTACTCAGATTGATTCTAATGCATCATAATAATGCAACTTGTAATCCACATGTAGGGGGGTAATTTATTGTCAGGTGGTGATTGTTAGTAATAACAAGCTGTTTGAACATATTCAGAACATAGTTGTGCACATCTCTTGTTTTTCTTTCTTTCTTTTCAAGTCTAATTTTATAACCTTTTGCCCAGCCTGTTTTATCCTTTTACACCGCATATAGCATTACTTTTATTCTTTAAATAAGCTTAGTATCTCAATGAACAGCTAGAACACAGGAGACTGATTTGGAAAAGCAGTTTAAGTAGCCAAGTCCAATTAAAGAATGGTGCTGGATTTTATCACTCAGTTTTATTAATGGACCTCATTCCCGCTGTATCGCGTTTCTTTCCCTAACGCATTTGTACAAAAGCCCTTTCCTCTCTCATTAACCCCTTTGGCTGGTGTTAACTCGTTCCTGGGCATTTGTTGCCATAGCTGCAGCCATCCCTCAGCTGGAGCCCTCCTGTTAGCCCCTGCTGCGGCCATGCAGGTCTGGCCTGCTTGTTCCAGGCGTCAGCTGTTAGGCGGAGGGCAAGAGCCTTGCAACCTCAGAGGTCAAACTGCTGTCCTGTGTACTTAAGCCCTGTCTATATTTTTTTCTTAGCAGCAGATGGGCATGTGGCTGTCTAGCCTCAAGGCTGGGAAACTTGTGTGGGAATATTACCAGCACTCTTCTTCTCTCACCCCCTCCTGGGCACCCAAGCAGGTAGCCTAGTTCCGTATTCAAAAAGATGATCGATATTCCCCCTCTGTTGTTTGAATCTCTTCCTTCAACACCTGCAGCAGCTGTGAGAAATCATGCACAACTTTTGTCTGTTCACTGAAATAATTGCCAGCAGTTTTATGGAACATCTCTTGTGTGTATTTTTACCCATTTACAGATTTGATTATATCGTTTATAGAATGGAAACGTGGCTTTTCACTGCTTACTCTCATTCTCACAGATCTTCAAGGAGAGACCCTTTTAAAAACAAAATGGAAATAACATGCAAATGGTTATGTTAATATTGCACAGACAAAAGTCAGGACCTTCAGAAGGTTCCTTAGGCACAAACTGATCAGATGATGAGCACATCCTGCATACATTTCTGTTCGAATTACCAGCTAGAACTGTCCTATGAGAAATGACTAAGAAGAGAAAATGCTAGATGCCTGTAATGTGTGACTATTTTCTGCCCTAGGCTCCAGCGCTGACGTAGCCCAGAGCAAACACAACTCCCACACACGCAGATTGGGCAGGTACAGTGGGATTTGAGGAAGATGTTTGTAGGTGGAAAGTTTCCATGTAGACCGGTAATACAGAGTTAGAAAAGAAAATTTAATTTTGTCTGCGCCGTGCCTGCTTTGCCAGACAGCTGGCAAGGGTAAATCTGGGGATTAGCTCCAGACTTAGAAAATTCATAACTATCTAGTCTTCTACCTTGACTTTAACAGAACTGATATTATAGCATCATCAACAGCAGCAGAATAGCAGCATCATTAACAACTAACATTTATAGAGTATCTCGCAGCTTTCAAAAACACTTTTATAATTAATATCTCTTGTCTAACCACCTCACCAACCCTCTGAGATCAGTATTATTTTTGTCTGCATTTTTGTGATGAGGGAACCAAATCTCAGAGACTGTAAGTAACTTGCCCAAGGTCACACAGCCAGTAAATAGCATAGTCTTCTAATTCTAATTCTGAGATACCTGTGCTAGGCAATACACACAGCCCTGTCACCCTGCTCTTTAACCCACTGCCATCTCCATGTCCCCAAACCTCCGGGTAAACAAATTAAGGCCCATGCAGTGCTTTGCTTGAAGAAACAAAAGGGAAGTAGCCATATTACAAAAGAATTACTATCTTTCCAAATGGGTTCACCATTAAATGATATCTTTAACACTCATGTTCATTCACGGATCACAGACTACTACTGGACAAGCTGCACGGGGTGGGCAGAGAAGCAAGGGAAAGGAGAGAAATGTGAGAGATAATAGCATGAAGCAAAGCTCTTGGCAACTAAAGAATCCTTCAGAAATTCAGACAAAATATTTCTGAAGAGATAGCATCGTCATATCTAGCAATACTGTAAGGATACACAAGTAATGATTAACACAAAATTCAGAATAGTGGTTACCTCTGAGGGGAGATGGAAGGAATTAGGGAGGGGCACGTGAGGCCTTTAAAGGTAATAATTATATTCTTTTTCTTAAACTGCATGTTGAGTACACAATTTTCATTGTACCATTTTTTTTAATACTTTACACTTATGTCTTATAAGTTCCCCTTTGTACCTACTAAATATTTAATTTAAAAAAATAGAGAAAGACAGTGTGAGTCAGTGAACAAATAGGATTTGACATATAGAAATTAGCTTTACATTTTTTTTATTAGCTTTACATTTTTAAAAAAGGTAGCCACTCTTGAAAGCTAGTTTCTTCACTTTAATTAAAAAAATGTAGCCACTTTGCTCTGACAATGTGTCCCAGTGACATACCACTTGGTTTCTCAAGAAGCTGTGATGTGTGGGGAGGGCGTGCTTTCCCATAATTTTCCCAGGATCTTTGAGCATTTCAGCTGCCTTGTTCCTCCCCTCTCCTTTCTGACAGTGAACTTCCAGCTTCTAGGAGAAGAAAAAACAGTGGCACGGTCATTTGGAAATTCGAAGTTAAGTGCTTGAACTGTAACCACGGATTTATGGGTTGTTACCCAAAGACTTATTATCTTTCGGCTTTCCTTGGTGTTGAACCTGACAGCAAGTGCAGTGAACGGGTGGGCTTGTATATTTATTTTCGTCACTGGTTGGTTTCTCTCTGACCAATCTAGGCACGCTATAAGCACAGGCTGACAGGAATTATGGCTTTTCTTCCATGTGGAAATAAGTGGATAAGCAAATACTCCCAGCTTGATTTTCTTTCCAATTCATTATTTACAGGGAATTCACCCTCTGTAATCATTTTCAAATCAAATTTGCTCTACCGATCCCTGTAAGGTTTGCTCTGGAGATCATCACCAACGTAGACATCTTTTATTTTTTAGCTGCTTATGTCCCCTCCATGTTAATGCCAGTTTAAAAAAAAAAAAAAAAAACCACGAATGGATTAAAGGTGATGTCACTTGTGGCCTGGAGAGTCACTCAGGAAGAAAATTTAAGTCACAGCAGAAATGGGTAAAAGGAAGGAAAGTCAATAACTCACGCTTGTTTGCTCTTTGGACTACTACTGCTGTATTAAAATATTCAGGAGAACTATTGAATTAAATGGGGAAGATATATCATATGTAAGATAGATTCCAGGAAAGGTACTATTATTAATATCATCCCAGAATCACAAAGTGCCAGCCAGATCACTTGCATATGGGTTGTGCTTGGAGTAGGCTGATACAGTGGGTGGCCTCTGCCCAGCAAGTCCGAGGTCACAGCTATAGCCATAACCTCTCTTTGTCTTATTGGAAAGATGGCCATGAAAGCACGTTTTCCTGCCTACCCCATTGCCTCCCATCCTTGTTTGTTTGTTTGGTTGGTTGGTTTTTGGTTTTTGGTTTTTTTTGCCTCCCATCCTTATCATGGAAATGAAGAAGTGATGCTAAGTAATTCTGGCTTTCCCCCACCACAGATGGGGTGATCACAAGTGAGAGCGTGGATGTAAATGCCATCCATGGTTTTGGGAAAAAAGCAAATAGGTTTTGGCAGCAGGTCTGATGGGTTTGGGGTATATACGGTGGAGGAGGATGGTTAACACTGGAAAATATTTTGAGGTTTTTATTAGCAGTACCACTTTTTTAAAATGTAGCAGATGAGAAGCGTATAAACTAGTCCCACTGTTCTTTCTGGCAGTGCTCTTGGTAAAGAACTGGTTAGAGAGAAGCCATATTGTTCTTTTCTGCTTAAATACATACCCCAGTATTATTAATGGCTAGTCCCTCTACAGGTATTTTCCTGTCCTTTTCAAAACTGAAGGAATTATAATATTCTCATTTTTCCCCACCCCAAATGGCCTCTGTTTTCTACAAGATATCAGAGTTAATGCCCACTATTGTTAATATAGTAATAATAATTACTAGTATTTTACTACCATTTACTGAGCTAGCTGCTGCAATGGACTCTTTTTCACATATTTTCTCCTTTAAGCCTTATCACAGCCCCATGAGATAGATACTATTGTTGTCCTCATGTTTCAGATGTGGCAAATGAAGACAAGAGACATTAAGTTACTTCCCAAGCATCACAAAACTAGTAAGTGACAGGCCAGGATTAGATCTAATACGAATACCATGATCTTAACTAGTTATAACCTCATTTTTTTCTTTATTCAGAGTCACATAGCATTAAACATTGAGAGTTTATCATGCTTGGTCTGACCAAAGGCGTGATGGGGGTTGGTGAAAATGTGTTGCAGTTTTGAAAAAAAAATCAATTACTCTGAAACATGATGTTGGAGGGGGGTGGCAGTGTGAAGTTCTGTATGGTACAAGCTATTGTTTTCTGATTATTTGTTCAACTGAGGTGGAGTTTGAAAACTCAACTTAGGCTGCTTGTTGAGGTAAAGAAGCTAGAAAGGGCCAGAGCTGCTGGCGCAAGGCAGAGCCATTAGTCACTGCCTCCTGTGGCTGCATGTGTATATATAGCATCGCCCTTAATATCTGAGGATGACTCTGCTGAGGCAGCCAGTTCTCCAGCCAAAGTTCCCATCATCCGTAGGATTTAACACTTGACTTGTTTATAGTGGTCATGGCCAGTGTCCCACCCCTCTGACTTAGACCATGGCCTTGTAGTTAGTGACTTGCAAAGCAACTCAACAATATAGTCTAATACCCAGCCTTTCAAAGTCCAACCAACTGGAGAATACAAAATGACTCCAGTTTTTTGATATTCTACTTTTAGGAGAGAGGAGTACTAAGTAAACTAATATGGAAAATATTCTCCGCTCACACCCATTCCCCCCAAAGACAATTTCTATTCTAGTTTTTAGACCTAGCACAAATACAGCCTTATCTCCTCCACAGTACCATCATAATTGGTTTATCCTTTGAAACGCACTTCAAAGTCACTTCTCCAGATTAACATCACTTCCTCCATGCTCCCCCTTCCTCTCTACCACCACCTCTCCTCCCCAGCAGAGTAACTGCCTCCCCTTCATATCTCTGTTTAGCCAGTATCAAGCTATAGAGTAGTTTGTCCATGAGCCCCTCTAAGGGCAAGGAAACATGGATTTATCACTCTGGTACCACCAAATAGTGCATGGATTTAACATGTCTTTTAAATTAATATTCAGAATGTATCCTGAAGCCCTGCCATAATCTTACTCAATGATTCAGGTACAGCTAGCACATATTGACCACCTGTGTTTTCACTACAATCTTGTGAAAGGAGCAGCATCATTCTTATTTATACATGAGGAGACCAAAGCTCTGTGTTTCTCTAATTTGTAGTAGGCCTAAGAGTTATCTCGGGTGCTTGCTCAACAGGCAGATTCCCCAGCACTACCCAGATGGAAACCTCAGCTGTGGACCCTGGAACTTGTCTAGTTAGCAAGCACCCCAGACGATTGTGATGCACATGATTGGACTGCACTTTGACAAACATAGGTGTGAGTGATTGCTACAGAGCAAGGGTCAAGCCAGAGTTGAAACTCAGCCCTCCTAATGCCAGATCGAGTTTGTATTTCTTTGTTGTACTCTATCTCCTATGGCAAGGAGGTGGACTGAAACATGCTGGAAAGATTTTCAGCAACAAGGGCTAAAGTAAAATAGCTTATGGATTAACCCCAGGACTATGTTTTTTCCTCCAGGAGATCCTGCCAGACTTCCGACAGCATAGCAGCAGGGTTGCCAAGTTACCTCTTACGCAACTTACCTCAGGAAAGCATAGACCACAGAGCTTTGGGAACTTACAGAATTTATGCTTCTCTCTTTTTTCTTTCTCTGTTCCTCTTCCACCACCAGCCACACCATTAACTTAAAATGTGTGGTTTAAGGGCATGTATTGCATGGAGCACTGGGTGTGGTACATAAACAATGAATCTTGTAACACTGAAAAAATAAAATAAAAGTATTTGGGGGAAAAAAAATGTGTGGTTTAACAGGCAGTTAGCATAGACATTAAAATAGTTGGGGTAAGGTAACATTTTTGTGGCCCATTTATGCTTTTGGTGTTTTTTATCTAAATATTAGGTAAGGAAATATGGAATGAATGCAATGATGCAATCTCAAAACTAAACCACCGTGGTCGACTGTTCAACCTAGACCAGGGTAACATGAGTTCACTGGGATCTCAGAAGCCCAAGAGGCCAGGGATGGGAATGACAGACCTTTAGTCGAGGAGAGCCCAACAGAGCCTCTCTAGTGCGGCTAGCCCCTGCTTTTACTGACTGAGGAAGCTTCCAAGGTCCTAATGGAGGACCTATTGGACTTCCAGGACCCCTGCATCCGACCTCAACCTATTCCCTCGGCTCCCAGACAGCTCAGAACCTTGAAGTGACAAGGACTATTCCTGAGATTCTTCAATCGGTGCCAACCCATCTTGAAATAGCAAAGGAGGCCCCCAGCTCCAGCTCAGAGAAGTGGGAGAAGAGACCCCCACAGGGCAACCGCATGGTTTCTTTCTTAATGGGAACTAAAACAAGGGAAAGATAAAGGAAGTGGGGTTAAGACCATGATTGAGTATTTGCTCAACATTCTTTATAGTGTAGTGAGAGTATATAGCTCAGGGGTTAAAAGTATGAGCTCTGAAGCTGTACTGCCTGAATCTGAATTTCAATTCCAGCATTTACTCCATCTATGACCTTGGGCAACTTCCTAACTTCTTTGTCTTTCATTTTCCTTATCTGTAAAATGGGTATGATAAATATTACCAATCTCATAGGCTTGTGAGGATTAGATTACATAATACATATAAAGCCTTAAAACGGCTTTTGGCACATAATAAGCATTTAATCAATACTAGGAATCAACATCATTATTGTTAGGTGAATAATGCAAGTGAGTAAACAGGCTAAAAAGTGTGCGGAACTTGCCTAAAGTCACACAGCTAGTAAATAGTAGAGCCAAGATTTGATTTTGGGTCTATCTGGCTCAAAATCTGTATTTCTTCCACTATACCTCATTGCCTTTATAAATGCAGGATATATGCTGTGAGTTCCTTGGAGAGGTGCATGCCAAGACCTATGTCCTTCTTCTTCCTTGCTACACCCCACCCCCACTGCAGCTGCCATCTGGAGGGTTGGCTTGGCACTCTAGCTTCTTGTAGATCTAGTTAAAAACCTTGAACATCCATGGGGCACCTGGGTGACTCAGGCAGTTAAGTGTCTGACTCTTGATTTTAGCTCAGGTTGTGATCTCAGGGTCATGAGATCAAGCCCCATGTTGGTCTCCGTGCTGGGCGTGGAGCCTGCTTAAGATTCTCTCTCTCCTTCTCCCTCTGCCCCTCCCCCATAAAAAAAACCACCTTGAATATCCTTGTAACTGCTCCAGTATGGAAGTGGCTGTGTCCAGGACCCTCCAGCTTACAGACTAAACCAATGAATCTTCCAGGATGAGGGTTAGTTTGAGAAAGCACTCTCTACACCAAGGTTTTCATCTGTATACGTTGAGGATCAAGCTATTATCTCCCAACCTCTACCCTGCCACTCTCACAGCCCTTGTGAAAATGAGTACCTACAATACAGGCTATCATAAAACCTTTCCCTTTTCCCTCCCAACCGTTCCCCTCTTCTTCCCCAAGAAAGAATATGTTGTGACATCCTGATCCCCTTGAGTGGCTCTTTGATCCGTTCTTGGAAACACTCATAAGGAAATAAAGCCCTTGCTTGTCTAATAGTATCTTTCTCAAGCCATCTAGGAGCCTTGTCTTACAAAAGCCCCTGTCAGTTCCCTCACCCTGCATAGCCATGATGCAAGCTGTGGCGTCACTGCTGGTGACATCTGTGATTGGAGAGAGTGGGGTGTGCATGGGGCTTCAGCGCATTGTTCACAAATAATGATGGATTGTTAATTTTCAACGAAAATGAAGAGGGATTCAAAATAGCCCCTGCAACACACAATATATTGCTTCATGAGCAATAAATACGAAACAGAAGATAAAACTTTGAGCCCTCGGCTTAATGCAGAACCAAAACATGATTTATCCTGCTGTGTACTTTCCCTTAGCCAGAGAACAGAAAGCACAATGTTATTCTGTTCTAGGACACCCAACCCTGCCCTTGTGCCATAGTCTTTTACAACATGTTCTTCTTGAGTGCCTACTGTATATAAGGTCCTGTGTGATGTGCTAGAGATGGTGTTTTCTTCTGTGTTCCATGCAAGTATTTCCTAACTTCCTCTCTCTTTCCTTTGTCACTGTTTTCCTAGTGTTATTTGCAAGACTTCCAAGGCACCTAGACTCTCCACTATGAGGATCATTTCTTTGGTTTGAAGCATAAAATTAACCATGCTAAAAATGTTAGTAGATTCTTGGGGAGGTGGTCCGATTTGTTTTAGTACAATGGCATAAGGGAGTAGTTGGGAAGTTGGGATTGGCTGCACATGTGGTAAATGGGAAGGGATTGTGAAGAAGCCAAGGGTATGGGATGCCTGGGTGGCTCAGTCGGTTAAGTGTCTGCCTTCAGCTCAGGTCATGATCCCAGGGTCCTGGGATCGAGTCCCGCATCAGACTCCCTGCTCAGTGAGGAGCCTGCTTCTTCCTCTGCCTGCCTTCCTCCTGCTCGTGCTCATGTGCTCTCTCTCATTCTCTCTCTCTCTGACAAGTAAGTAAGTAAGTAAATAAATAAGTAAGTAAGTAAGTAAATAAATAAATCTTTAAAAAAAAAAAAAAGGAAGAAGCAGCAGCAGCCAAGGGTATAAAGCACTCCAGTAAGCACACATGAAAATTGCTGCTGTAGAGCCAAGTTTCTCAGCCTTAGCACTATTGACACTTTGGGTCAGATAATGTTTGCTGGGGAGGGGGGGGAGCTGTCCTGTACATTGTAGAATGTTTAGCAGTATCCCTGGCCTCTACCCACTAGATTCCAGTAGCACCTCCTGCCTCCAGTTGTGACAATCAAAGGTGTCTCCAAATATTGCCAAATGTTCCCTGATGCAGGAGTGGGCAACTTAGCCCCAGTTAAGGCCTCCTGCAATAGAGGACCGAGGGAACACCCATCTGTGTAGTGATGAGCTCGATAGCTCTCCCAGCTCAAATATTTTATAACTTCATGATCTCCCTAGTTTAGTATAGTATAGTGGTTAAGAGCATGAATTGTGGAGTCAGACTGCCTGGCTTTGAATCCTAGCTTCACAGCAAGCTAACTGTATGACCACCGACAGGTTGCTTAACCTCTCTGTTCCTGTTACCTCATCAGTAAAATGGAGATAATGAGAGGTCTTACTTCATAGGGTTGTCGTGAGTTTTAAATTAATGTACATAAAGTGCCTAGGACAGTGCCTGGCACATAATAAGTATTAAATAAGTGTTAACTATCTTTAGTCTTGTTATACTTACTATCATTAACACTATTATTCACCATTTATCTAAGTCCTGGTATGTTCCAGAGGTCTGTTTCACCCAGCTTTGGACCACTATCTTCCTTCTGCAGAAATGACTAGAGGGCTAAGTCCACGGTGCAGTACTACACAATGCAAAGAGATTTTATTTGGCTGTGGGTCTATGAAATAGGCTTTGCAGGTAAGCCCCACTTTATACAATTGCTGAGTTCTTCCAGAGTTCACTTATTTAAAAGAACACTAATTGACACCTACTTGGAGCTAATCACTGTTGAATATAATAAAAGTAAATGAGATTTATATCCCCTGCCCTCAAGGAGCTAACATATATGGCTGCTACACGCACATTTATTTTAGTAAGTTTAATTACCTTTAAATTTTCAAAGAAATTCTAGTCAGTTCCTTTTTACTCAGGAGTAATTTATTTGTGATGGAAAATATCTTCCCATATACAAATATATCTTCCTTAAAGTTTGTATTTGTGTAATTGTTATTTTCTTATATTATCAGCATGTTAAGATTATAATACCTCAAATCATCACCATTTATCTTCCCCTCACTCTCCATTTAGAATTTTTAATATTTAGTCCCCAGACTAAAAATCACCAAAAGAGATTTTATCTTAATATAATAACAGAGTGGTATCCCATTCTGAATAGCTTGGCACCTGCTGTACACCTACCTTCTTCTGGGAAGAAGAATGTCTTTGCAGGACTCTCCTACTTATGTTCATATATTTCCTCATGCATTTATTTAAAATCATTTATTAAACATCTGCTCTGTATCAGACATGGTGTCTAGGCACTAGGAATAACAAAGAGGAATAAGGGAATTCAGAGTCTAGGAGGAGAGGCAGACACAGAAAGAAGTGATAAAAAGTATGTGATAAGGGCTATCATAGTAATGTGTTCAGTGAGCTAGAGGAACATAGAAGATAAAGGGCTCTTTGGGAGGGAGTTCAGTGTGTTGGATAAAACTGTGGGCATTGGTACCAAAGCTTCCTGGGTTCATTTCCCTGTTTTACCACTTATTAGCTGTGCAGTATTAAGCTGATTACTTAAACTGCCTGTGCCTCTGTTTCATCACCTGTATAATGTATTGTTATAATTCCTGTATATGCTGTGTCTCTCAGTAGACTCCGAACCTTTCAAGGACTGGGACTACTTCATCATCATCTTAATTATTACCATGTTATTATTACTACTTACCAAGTACTTACTATGAGCCAGAAGCCATGCTAAGTTCTTTACCCACATTATCTAATTTAATCTTCAACAAACTTATAAGATCAATACTATCACTTTCCTAAATTTGTAGCTTGCCATTTTTTTATCATCAAACCCAGTTCCTTATTCAGAAAACTTATCACAATATGTAGTTATTTTATGTTTATCTGTATTTTAATATCTTCCTCCTGCACTAGAGAGCTTCATAAGAACAAGGTTGAGGCCTGTTTGACTCACCATAATATCTTCAACGTCTAGGATGGAGCCTAACACATAGAAAATGTTCAGTGAACGTACAGCAAATATAAAAGGAAGGCTGGAAGGCAGACCAGCAAGAAGAAAAGTGAAGAGAGAAACAGAATGAGCACATTACAGCTACTTAATAGAGCTAGACTCTAGTCCCAAATCGTCTGACTCCCAAATGCATGCTCTTGAACACTAGGTAGGATTGCTTCCTACTCTTAGCAAACCTTCCATAAATTCTTTTTGACAAAATCCTCTCCTCAACTTTGCACAATACTGTGTAATAAAATTATAGCAAGCATAAAAGCCAATGGATATACGCCTGGGCATAAGAAAGAGAATTACAGGAGAGTAAAGTGCCAGAGAAAGACAGCTTTTGTCTTAATGAAAAGAGTATGGTTGATGAGACGACACCAACATACTCAACTTGTTTCAGAGGAAATAAAGGAAACATGTGAAATAATTAAGTCTACTGTAGGATGGGTGTATCACAGAATGTGTGTGTGTGTGTGTGTGTGTGTGTGTGTTTTCTTCAAGGTCAAATAACTGACAATAATTGACTAGTTAATCAAGTGAAGTATAATATAAAAATAAACAGATGGCAATGACTTGATAGTTACAGAGCAATACCAAGTTAAAATGGGTAATTACTTCCAAATCTTTTATTCTTTTGGCACTAATGAACTCTTGATCTAAAGTGCCATAAATTCAATCAACGTACCTAGAAGGCATTCATTCACAATTACTCTACAACCTGTGATCTCTTGAGGAGTCGCCACACAAGGCAGAATGGAAAACCAGCATAGCAGGATATGTTCTTCAGATGGGTGAGGCATTTTGAAGACTATCTGACAGCACTCGATACTTGCCTTCTCAATATTCTTGGCCACTGCCAGTGAATGTAGGACTTATGGGGAAATGAGCAATCTCTTCCTTTAGTGACGTGGGACGACTTTCATAACACACTTAAGGAAATTGCTAGATGTCCATTTTTAGTCTAGAAAGTGAATCAGGTCTGGACTTAACTTTTCCACCATTAAGTGATGATTCTAAACAGATGTTCAGCACAGCATATTTTGTTACTGCAGACCTTAAATCCAGATTGCTGCCAGACAGAGAAGATCATCTGGGATTTCTCTTTGAAAGTAAAAATTTACAAGCTTACTTATATGTACAACTGCCTATATGGGAGAAAGATTATAGCTAATGCTATCAAACTGAGTTATTCGTTGGGTTCATCTATCTCTGGTTTTAACTCTAAGTAAATTGCTACATGTCAATTCAGTTGTCCTGGAGAGAGAATTAGTTTAGCAACTATGCTGTCCCTTTTAAGACAATTTATCATTCTGAAAAGGTATATAAATAATCAGTGTCACTGCATGGATTGCTTATTGTGCCCAAAATCAATGTAAGTTGATCTTCTTTATTCATTCATCCAAATATTTCTTGAATACCTGCTTTATACTAGACACTGAACTAAGAAACAAAGACGCCTATAACCAAGTCCTTGATGTAAAGGAGCACGCAGGCTAGCTAGCAGAAGAGAGACATGTATTCAACAACTATAATTCAAGGCAGTCAATGATAATGTCCAGTTGTTCTTGCTTCCTGGAATGCTCTTAAACCCCAATCCTCCATTCACTACCTGAAGGAAAATCCTATCCATCCTTAAAGACTCATTTCAAATTATTCTTTCCCAGTGAAGCCTTCCCTAGTATTCCTCTTGCTCTCTGTGCCCCAAACACTTACAACCAAAGCCATTCCAGCAGATTTAATTACTCTTTCTCTGTTCTCATAGCACTTTCCTCATAGTTTTACTGCAGTACTTATTAAAATAATTGATATTTAGTTGTTTATATGTTGTGCTCTCGTTGTATTGTGAGTTCTTCCAGAGCAGCAAATGAATTTTGTTCATCTCCATATTCCTAGTCACTAACACATGACCTGACATATAGTAAGACTCAATAAAAGTTTGGTTTAGGGAAAAAGAGTGAGAGAATAAGCAAACACATAAAAATCAAATTCTAGATAAAATGTTATGATAACGCACCAGGAGGGAGTAATTAATTCCAGGGAGATGGCTTCACAAACAAGGTAACATTTGAGATGACCCTTGAAAAATGAGTAGGATTTGACAGGTGGAGATGGGTGTTGGGGGAGTGGAAGGAAATGAGAAAGCAGAACTCCTTAAGAATTTAAGAACTAAATGTGTCATAGCAAAATAATGCTGTTAATTACACATGGTCCTTATCTAAACCATCTGGTTCATGTAAACAAGCCTAGCAGGAACTCTACTTGCTAACATTTTAATAGGCACTTTGAATTAATATATATTTTTAAAAGAGTAATACTGTGCTGTCCTTTAAAAAAACTGATAATTTAGATAATTCTCTCCCCTCCCCAAAAATTAGTCTAGAGTTTGGCTAGGTTGGTACATTGTAAATTATCATTCTTTGATCTCAGAATTCTTTATTAAGAATAATTCCTGATTCTCTTATGTTTCCCAGGACTACAGAGCCAACGAGTAGCCAAACTGCTGCAAGAAGCTATTTTTGGCATGGGGGCCCAGTCCTTCTAAACTAAACTAAACTGACTCTTGAAGTCATTCTGCAGCCATTAGAGAAAATCAGGGTGTAGATTCAGTAATCTCAACAGGTCCCTTCCAGCTATAACATTCCCTAAAACTTGTCTCACCTGGACTGGAGATTGGGTGTTCAGATGAACTAAATGATCAATATGTAAACTCTTGACCCAAAGGATATTTGATGCCCCATGTTCGTTTCCTTAATAACATTTACAAGGAGGCTATTTTCTAGCCATAAAATGCCTTCATAGGAGAGCACTGAACACTGGGTGTGAGGGCTAGAGTTTCTATCCATAGAGAAATCACCAGTTCTGAAATGTGACTTCTGACTATAGTAACAAATGCTTAAGGCCATTAGTCACTCTGTGTGGGGCGGAGTGGTTTATGGAGAAGATACATAGACAGCCTAGAAGAATGATGAAAACTAATATTTCAGAAATAATGTTTTTGGACATTTGCATTTGCTTGTTCTGACCATTTAGTGTCCAAAATAGCACTTTTATAAATAACCAGGCCAAGAATCGTCCCTGATGTTCCCAGGTTAGAAGGATGTGATAGATGTTAGCAAATAGCAAGCTACTGTTAGAAGAGTTGCCTTCAGGAGTGTAATTGGCAGGAGTGTGCATGAGAGGCAGGAGAAAATCCATGGAAAGATTTTTCTAAGGAAATCATTAATCAGAGGGAAATTTCCCAAAATAAGTCTTTCTGTGCTCCAATGACTTATGATCATGTATCTCCCAACTATGAAGTATATACATGCATATGCACATATAACCCACTTCAATGTCTGCTTATGTCATCACTGCTCCTGGAATGTCTTTTCCCGTCTTTCTTCTTTATCTAATAACTGCCCATCACTCAAGACATGTTCTATGGAAATCTGGCCCATTTGTTCAAATCCTATCTTCTCCATGAAGTCTTTCCCACTTACTCAAGCCACAGTAGCTTTTCATTCCTTAAACTTCAGTAACATTTCTGGTCAATTCCATTAAATTCTTTTATTGTTTCTTAATTGTTTTACTGGAGATAATAAAGCATAGTGGCTAAAAGTATATAACCTGGGTGACCTCGGGCAATATATGTGATCTTTAAAAGCCTCTCATCTATTAGGGGTGCCTGGGTGGCTCAGTGAGTTAATCATCTGACTCTTGGTTTTGGTTCAGGTCGTGGTCTCATGGGTCATGGGATCCAGCCCCAAATCACGCTCCTGCTCAGTGGGAAGTCTGCTTGAAGATTCTCTCCCTCTGCCCCTCCCCCACTCTCTCACGTGCACACTCTCTCTCTAATATAAACAAATCTTTAAAAATAAATAAAATAAAATCCTCTCATCTATTAAATGGAGATTAAATAGTCCCTCTCATAAAGTTGTTTTGAAAGTTAAATGAGAATAATGCATACCAAGTGCTTTACCTAGCATATAGTGAGTGTTCAGTAATTAGTGGTCGTAATAGATGAAGGTGGTGAGAGTAGTGATAATAGTAATAATCATTACCACCATCACTGGTCTCTTAAGTTAGATTGCATAACCTTTGAAGGCAGGGACTGTGTATTCTATCTGCTTATTCTCTGATGTACCCCTAATTCCCAAAATATTCAGGCTAATTTGGTATCTGTTGATTGTGTGTCCACTTCTATTCAATGTTACTGCCTCAAACACATGAAATTACATCAAAAATATATTTTTTCATTTATTATTGCTACTATGGAAGCCCTTGGATGATTTTTCTTGGTTTGCATGCATGAGTAGTTTGGATGGAAGCTGCTGAAGTAATTGCATGCAGCTAGACTATGAGAAGAATGAGAAACATCCCAAGCTCCTATGGTATATACGGTTGGGAAAAAAACCCAGAAAACTATAAAACTCTGATGAATGAAATCAAAGAACTGGGGCACTTGGATGGCTCAGTCAGTGAAGCATCTGCCTTTGGCTTGGGGCATGATCCCGGGGTCCTGGGATCGAGCCCCGCATCGGGCTCCCTGCTCAATGGAAAGCCTACTTCTGCCTCTCACACTCCCCTTGCTTGTGTTCCCTCTCTCACCCCCCCCTTGCTTGTCTTCCCTCTCTCACTCTCTCTCTCTCTCTGTCAAAAAAATAAATCTTTAAAACAACAAAAAAAAAGAATTCAAAGAATGAAATAAATAGATATTTCATATCCATGGATAGGAAGACACAGTACTGCCAAGATGTCAGTTCTTCTCAACTTGATTTAATGCAACCCCCATCAAAATCCAAACAAGTTATTCTGTGGATATCAACAAACTGATACTAAAGTTTATATGGAGAGGCAAAAGGCCCAGAATACCTAACACAATATTGAAGAAGAACAAAGTTGGAAGGCTGATGCTACCCAATTTATAAAGCTACAGCGATCAAGCCAGTGTGGTATTGGTGAAATAGTAGACAAGTAGATTGTGGAGCAGAATAGAAAACCCCAAAACAGACTCCACAAATAGAGTCAACTGATCTTTGGCAGAGGAGTAAATGCAATACAATGGAGCAAAGACAGTCTCTTCAACAAATGTGCCAGAACAACTGGAAATCCACATGCAAAAAAAAAAAAAAAATCTAGACACAGATTTTATACACATCACAAAAATTAACTCAAAATGGATCATAGACCTAAATGTGAAACGCAAAACTATAAAACTCCTAGAAGATAACATAAGAGAAAACCTAAAGGACCTTGGATATAGTGATGGCTTTAAATACAGCACCAAAGGCATGATCCATGAAAAAAATTATTGATAAGCTGGAGTTCATTAAAATTAAAATCTTCTATTCTGCAAAAGACAATGTAAAGAGACTGAGAATACAAGCCACAGACTGGTAGGAAATATGTGCAAAATACACATCTGGTAAAGGACTATTATCTAAAATATACAAAGAACTCTTAAAACACAATAAGAAAACAACCCAATGAGTGGCCAGAATCCAGAACACTGACCACACTAAATACTGGTGATGATATGGAGCAATTCCCATTGCTGATGGGAATGCAAAATGGTACAGCCACTTTAGAAGACAGGTTGACAATTTCTTATAAAACTAAACATGCTCTCACTGTACAGTCCACTGATTGTGCTGTTTGGCATTTACCCAAAGGATGTGAAAACTTATGTCCACACAAAAATATGCACATGGATATTCATAGTAGTTTTATTCACAATTGTCAAAACTTAGAAACAACTGCAATGTCCTTCAGTAGGTGAATGGATAAACTGTGGTGCATCCATATGATGGAATATTATTCAGGACTAAAAGGAAATGAGCTGTCAGACCATGAAAAGACACAGAGGGAACATTAAATGCATACTACTAAGTGAGAGAAGCCAATCTGAAAAGGCTGCATGTTGTATGATTCCAACAATATGACATTATAGGAAAGGTGAAACTATGGAGATGGAATAAGATCAGTAATGGCCAGGGGTTGGGGGGCAGAGAGGGATGAATAAGCAAGCACAGAGGATTTTTAGGGCAGTGAAAGTATTCTGTATGATACCAGAATGATGCATACATGTTATTATATATTTGTCCAAACCCATAGAATGTACAACACCAAGAGTGAACCCTAAAGTAAACTATGGCTTTTGAGTGATTATGATGCATCAATGTAGACTCATCAGTTGTAAAAAAAAAAGTGCCGCTCTGGTGCAGAATGTTGATAATGAGGGGACTGTGCATGTGTAAGGGCAGAGGTCACATGTGAAATCTCTGTACCTTCTCCTTAATTTTGCTGTGAACCTAAAACTGCTCTTAAAAAAATAAAGTCTTCATTAAAAAAAAAAAACAAGGGAAGGAAGGAACAGAGGGAGTAGAGAGAGAAAGAAAGAAACACACTAAAATGCCATCTGGTAAACTGCTTTCAAATTCTATGACTTCCTGCCAATTCAAGCCGTATTGTTTTAACCCTTGTAAAAAGCTGGCATTAAGGCCCTATCTACCATTTGTTCATCAGTCCATTTCTGTAAAGAGTTTGACAGTTTATGTTAAGCAAACTACATACTGAAACCTTAATACAACAAATTATTTTGCTTGTTATTTCTCTTTAGCTGATAATAGTAGAACTCTGAATGTGGATTCCACTGCAATGACGCTACCTATGTCTGATCCAACTGCATGGGCCACAGCAATGAATAATCTTGGAATGGCACCACTGGGAATCGCTGGACAACCAATTTTACCTGGTATGCTATTTTTAATCACATCACAAGTGTTTGTTTTTATTGACCATGTGGTAATAAATATAACAGTATGACACAACTTCTTTTGAAGTTGACATTTACCAGATTCTGCCTAGAGTGTGCATTTTTGTAATATGAGCTTTGTAGGCTAGGTGGCCGGTAGTTACTAGTATACTCCCTATTGCACTATGGGCAAGGTAGGGATATATCTGATACAGGATATGGTCATTAAATATTTAAATAGCTCATTGAAATAAAAGACAACAGGATTTGGCAAGGAATTACAAAGTTTATCTAATTTTATAGATTTAAAGGAGACAAATAAACATGGGGTAGAAATGAGAATTGACTTAGACGCCTCAAAAATCACAGATTCCTAAAGTGGGGGAAAGGAGATGGTGGGGACCATCCCAAAGTTGTTCACATTGAATAACTGTTTGTATTTTTTTAAACAAAGTAACCAGTAAGAGAATGGGCATGGTGGACTAACTCCATCTCCACTAAAGATAAAATCAGAAGAAAAATGCCGCAGCATCTGAAGCATTTGGTTTAAACACAAAAAAAGTCTTCTATGCTGTCAGAACTATTAACCGTTAAAATGGATTTGAGAAGACATTAGGAAATTGCCATCTCAGGAAGCCTTGGGTTCTTTTAAGATATCCTAAACATTAATCTCCCCAGGTTCATTTAATTGTGATCCTACTTAAACAAATGACAGAACCAAGCCGATCAAGTACCTTGCTACTCAAAATATAATCTGCAGAACCCGGGAACTGTTAAGAAGCCCAGAATCTTCGGCCCCAGCCCAGAGCTACTGAATCAGAAGCTGCATTTTAAATGATCCCCAGGTTATTCACAAATACAGTAAAGTTGAGAAATGGATCTAGAGTGATGCCACTTTGTTGTGCCATTTGTTTATGTAGTTAGTGACCGCGACTCCCCCAAAAATAATTTCACAATTGCAGTTCAGATTTTGAATCCTTCTAAGTTAATGGGGACATGGTAGGGTAGGCAATGAAGCTTAATAATCTTAGTAATAAATTAAGAAATGTGACTACATAGAAACTAGGAAACAAGCGTAAAAGTAGCCAAATATAAAGACAAAATATGTGAATGAGAAATGGGTGGAGAGCAAAGGAGCTTGGATTCTATATATGGCAGAGGCAAAGAACTGTCCCAATCATGATGGGACAAACTGTAATTCATGATCTGGACTATAATTGACTAGATTGCATCCTACTCCATTAGACCAACCATGACTGAAATGAGCAACCAGGGATCCTTTGAGGGCCGAATGATTGGACCGTAGATCTCCTTGGGTTTTGAATGACTAGTGGGGCCAATCTGGAACCAGGAGGTGCTATGACAGGAGCCAGTATTGCATAATAGTTAAGGGCTCAGACCCTGGAGTCAATCTGCCTGACTTCCAAGCCTGTTTCTTTCACTACTTTATTTTGAGTAGTTAAATACTAGGAGACTCAGTTTCTTCACTCATAAAATCAGACTAATAATACTTAACCCTTAAGAGGTTTTGTGACAATTGTGCTTAGAACAATGCCTGGCACGTAGTGACAATTGTGCTTAGAACAATGCCTGGCACGTAGTTAGTGCTCAAACATGTTGGCTATTATAATACTTTAAAATCATTGTTAATATATTTCTTACAGATATTTCTAAAGGGTGTAATAGATCTTTAAATTTAGTTCTTCATTATTTCACTGTAATACAATTTAAACTAAAACATTATATATTATTTTATAGCTCCATATGGAGTTGTCCTGAGTCACAATCTCTTATAGTCTAGAGTTTATGGAAATCTGAACTGTATGGGTCTATGACCTGGGAAAAAGGTTGAGGCCAGATCTGCTCTGACGCCAAGGGGACTGTATGTGAGTTATAGCAGATAATTTGTAAATTACTACATCTAAATGTAAATCTATGCTCACACAGTAATCTTTGATGCTTAGCATCCATCTCTAATGTGGAGAAAGAAAGGCTTAGCATTGAGAGTAAAAAATCATCCAAACCATCATTATAGGTCCAAAGCTTATGCTGGGGACAATAATTGGCCTAAAAAACTGGGTAGGTTTTCTTAACAGTAACTCAGAGGGCTATTCCTGCAGAGAGGGTATCTTGCTTAGTATTTAACAACAAGGCCTCAAAGACAGACTGTTTGGGTTTGGATCCTTGCTCTGCCACTCGCTAGCTATATGACCTCTCACCAGTTACTTGACCTGTCTGTACCTCAGTTCCCTCATCTGTAAACAGGAATAACTATAGTATCTACTTCATACGATTGCTGTGAAGATTAAATAATATGCTTAGCTCAATGTTTGGCATATAATAAGCACTCCATAAAGGTTAACCATCATCATTATTATTACTGTTAGTAGTACTATATCCTCTTTAAGATAAAGGAAATACTAACATACTTCCTTCAAATGGCTGCTAAGCTGCCACTTAAATTGAAAGCATGTGTGTGCTTTGCAGCCACTGTCGGCTCTAATGAGTGTTCCTCACATCCACTTCCGACCAGAGATTTGAAACGTTGAGAGTTATTTTAATTTCTACTTCTAGCCCTCTTTATCTATATCCTATTTTCTTGAGCACTATGAAGAAATAGATTCTCAGGGTGCCCTTCAACTTTGTGATTCAGTGATCTTTTAGCTATGCTCTAGGGAAAGTTATTTGACTTTTTGGAAACCAGGTCTTAGAAATGCAGATATTTTTTTAAGATTTATTTATTTATTTGAGAGAGAGAGAGTGCGCATGTGCGTGCATGGGGGTGAGGGGCAGACGGAGGAGGAGAGAAGCAGACCATGCCAGGCTCTATTCCACCACCCTGCGATCATGACCTAAGCCCAAATCAAGAGTTGGATGCTGAACTGACTGAGCCACCCAGAAATACTGATATTTAGTTTAATAGTGCCCTTCCTGTCTTAAAAATACGTGGGACAATAGTATTGGGCTGAGACATGCTTTGTGAAGCTATCTATAAAATCACTTGAGTTTGGGGTGAACTAATTTTTCTCCTCTCTGTATTATTTTAGGAAGTCAGTTTAACCACTGAGATTAAAACATGAGTTCTGGATCTGGATTGCCTAGGTTCAAATAAATCTGTGTTCTACCATTAAGTAGCTATGTAAACACCAGCAAGTTACCTAACCTCTCTAGGCCTCGGTTTCTACATCTGTAAGACAAAGATAATAATAGCACCTACGTCATAGGATTGTTGTGAAGATTAATGAGTTAATACATTAAAGTCCTAGAATGATGCCTGGTTCACAGTAACCTCTCAGTGAACTTAGCTATTATTATTGTCTCAAGTTCACATTTGATATATGGCTCACAAAAAATTGAATTATGGCTCATTTGTATTCTTAGCCACAGTGAAGCGTAACGAATGCAGAAACAAAATCTTCCCCAGGAGAGGTGCTGGACGATGGCGCCACTGACTGCTCCCTGTAAATCTGAGGGAGTGTCCACAGAAATGGAAGGTTGGCACCACACTCCAATGCTGCATACCCTTCTTCTTGCCCAGGTTTTGGGAAAGGGTGCCTGTTATCTTTATTATGTAATGTTTTAACCGAATGGGCTAAAACATCCCCAATCCTCTCTCTTCCCCCTCAAGATTCCTTAAAATGGAAATGGCAGCCAGTGAGCCACATGGAACTGTTCCCCGAGGTCACCCACTGATGGCTCAGTAATTCAACTACTTTTCTACCCCTTAGGTTTCCTACTGAGACAGCAGACCTTTTTTGTGTGTGCTGTCTCATCTGGCCTGTGACAACAGAAAAGGCTTTTGGCATTGATGAAAAACAAATGATACGTAAGCTTTCTTGACTTGCCCTGGAGAGCTCAAATCCATACTGTCATGGAAGCTGAGTCTCTTGGACACATACTTGTCATCAGGGCAGTGTCTGGCTTATTATGTTCATTGAGTGGGGAGCAGAGACAGGCCATCTCTGGGATTTGGTTTGGAGCTCCCTTTCATCTAACATGGTATTTTGTACAGCCGCTATTCAATTTTAATCCACAATGATGGCAGATTAGCAGATTAGGAGGTCCCCTCTGGCTGGCAGCTGTCTTTCCTTCAAAAATATTTGCTTTTCCAAGCTGGTCAAATAAGACTAATGTTAGTTTTCACATGAAGAGAGGGACCAAAAAGAGTCAGACCTTCTGTTTAAGGAGCATTGTTCTGCCCGTCATCGCAGATGAATCCAAGAATGGACCAATTAAGGAGTACTCATTCCTATCCATTTTGTTCGTGCGTGCTTTTATTCAGCCATCCATTCATTAAAAATATATTGAGCTAGGGTCAGAGGGCTCCAAAATGGGCATGGCTCAATCCTTGCCTTCAAGCTCAAAGTCCAGTAGCAGAAGCAGCAAAGTCAATATCACAATGCTACAATGTAACAAATGTTCTAGTAGAAACATGTAGAAATGTACCGTTTTAGCCAGGGTGGGATGGGGGGAGTGATAGTTAGGTGGTTTCCCCTTTTGTTTTGGCTATCTAGTCACTGTACAGCTCAACTTTAGAAATTGGGTAGGATCCTATGACCTACACATCTGAATTCTAATTAACCTCCCAACCTGGTCTTCACCTTTGATACTCATTTCTATTTTCCTAGATGCTGGTTTATTTTACTTATAGTTTTTCTCTTTTATTATAACCTTATTTATAAGCTGCCTCAAAGTCTTTATGGAATGGGGTGATGTAATTCCACTCAATATTTAACCATTGTCCCCATACCATACACTCTTGCATACTTTCCAGTCATCGATGCATCATTTCCTCTTCCTGGACCATTCTTAGCTCTTTTTTTCCCACCTGCCACATTCCTATATATCCCTGGGTACTGATCTCAAATATTACCACTTCTGTGAATGTTCCCAGATCATGACCACCTAACTATCACTCCTATCCATGGAAGATTGGCTAGAAAGGTAGATATTTACAAAAATTTATACTAAAGAGATAAAGCTTCATTAATAGAAATTTGAAATCAAAGTTGAGATTTACTAGGGTGAGTGTGAACTAAAATTATGCCATATAACCCACCCAAGCCTAGTTTGCTATCTTATTTGCCAATGTACATGAACCAGGCCCTGCTTCAACTTTCCAGGGGGCCTGAAGCAAGGGTTTAGATGATCTTCTGCAGAAGCAGGCAGATGTTGGCAGAATTTGAGAGTCATTATGCAAAAATTTGGAAACTTGTGCTCTCTTTCCAAGAGGGCTAGTGATAACTTCAGGATCATCTCACAGTGCAGCCAGGCTGTCCTTAGAAATATGTATTCTCTCTTCAGGTTGATTGCTTGAAAAGTCTTTTTGAGGATTTGCATGAAGAGGGGGCCGTCAAGACTATAGTGGGTTAAAATTTCTCAATACCCAGGCATAATTCTTAATTTTCCAGTGAATTTTGTGGGAACTCTAAAGAAAAAGCAATAATGTCCCGGAAATGTATACCTGAATTGGAATCATAATTCTCTGTGAAATACCTTAATATATTTAGATCCCATTTGGAGCGCTTGTTTTAGACTAATCTGTGGTTGCGTTACAGTGGTTTTACTGTGAGTGCAAACTACCTCCTGGTGCTTAAAGAGTCTCCGGAACATCTAACAGAATAGAAATGTCTTTATGGGCAGGGGGGCACTTGGATGGGGAGAAGTCACTAAGTTCAGCAGAGCCTTCTGAGGTTATGAAGGGGCTTCCAGCCAGCCAGAACCAGGTCCAGTTCTAGAAAGGTAAGACCAACAGTAAATGTGTCATCTCCTACCTTTGCCCACCTCCACTTCATACACTGCCACAATTTCAACTTCTTCTGTGGGTCAAAGTTGAGACAATGGATTTAAAACAGAAGCCTCTAAATTACCTAATAGCGGGCAATACATATATCAAACATCTCAACAGGAAGTTCTAGGTATAGATATAAGCAACCAGATGGTAGCCTTTTGGACATAAATATTTGACGGCCTGCTATAGATTGAGTAGTTAGAAGCACAGTTTAATCTGACAAGGAGTATCTTTTTTTTCCTGTGGATCCATGGACTTTGTGAGAAGCAATATAGACTAATGGTTGAGAGTATGATTAGTAAAAGCCACCTACTGTATGGCCTTATAGTGTTAACTCTTTTGAGCCTCAATTTCCTTTTCTGTAAAATAGGGAGTAATACATTGCCTAGTCCTTAGAATTGTGAAGTTTAAATGAGATGATATGTATAAAATCAAATCATAACCTAGAAATTCATGTACACTGAATTAATGGGTAGTAGTATTATGGACACCATCCCTCTTCCCCTGCCACAGAAGTGGAGTTTGCATTTTATAGGAAGAACACCACTGTGAACCATCCTGCCAGAAAATATCAAGGACTGAACTATAAAATTGGCATGTGTGGTGTCTTCGTCAGGCATCAAAAATGGTCAACCTCTAAGGTTCCTAGTGTTTTGTAGACATCTGTAGTCTTAGTCCACCTAGTAGAGTGTCAGTCACATGACATTGTTTCAACTGGCCCTTCCACACAGCAGCAGTACAATGACAACAATTGCTCGAGACCGTGGCTCTGGGGCCTTGCAGGGTCCCAAAGCACCTCTTCAGTAATCTGAGATGAATCATGATCAGTCTAGTTTGGGTGCTTAGTGTACTATTTCCATTCATTGAAAATAGCCAACTCTATTAACTAATCACATCCCATTCCCTAGGCATACTACATATTCTGCGTATCTATTGCTGTATGACAAACTATTTTATAACTTAGTAGCTTAAAAAACAATCATTTTATTCTATTTTATGAGTTTCTGGGTGAAGAACTTGGGCAGGACTCATGGGCAATTCTTCTGTGCCATATGGTATCAACTGGGGTGTCTCAGCTATGGTAGGCTAGTCCGGAGGTTCCAAGACAACTTTATTCATACGCATGGCACCTTGGCAGGGACAGACAAAAACACTGAGCTCAGCTGGATCCCTCTCCCTCCATTTACTCTAAGGCCCTCTCCACATGTCTCTCTACCACGGTACTCCGACATGTTACACGGTGTCTTGAAGTTCCAATAGCAGGTGTTCCCAGAAACAAGAAATGGGAATGGTATCTCTCTTAAGGCCTGAGCCTGAAAATAGACACAACACTTCTTCTGTCAAAGTAGTCTGGAACCCATCCAGATTCAAATGGGGGTGGGGGATATAGAACTCACCTCTTAATGAGAGGAGTCTCAAAGAATTTGTATCCACCTTTAATCTGTCACACTGGGACAAAAAAATAATTGTATGGAAGCACTTTGTTGCTCATCTGCCATGTTTTTAATCATACTTGTTTCACTTTACACCTATTATTGAGTTAATTCATTAAAACAATTGTCATACTGCACTGAGAGGCAGTGTAGTGGTTAGGAGCATTATAGTTAGACCAGCCTACATTTGAATCCTAATTCTGCTTCTTACTGGCTTGTAATCTTAGGCAAGTAACTAAATGCTCTGAGCCCCAATTTCTGTATAAAATGAAGGA
This sequence comes from Potos flavus, assembly GCA_028534135.1. Classification (NCBI taxonomy): domain Eukaryota; kingdom Metazoa; phylum Chordata; class Mammalia; order Carnivora; family Procyonidae; genus Potos; species Potos flavus. The sequence goes on from CM052901.1 coordinate 17,658,472, forward strand.
TAATAACAGTAGCTAGTTCACAGACTTACTGTAATGTGATTTTATAAAATGCTTAACACAGTGCCTAGCACATTGTAAGCACCCAAAAATTTGGGTGTCGATAATTGGTGATACAGCATTGTAACTGCGTGGATGTTTCTAAACTAGACTATGAGGCTGAGGATTTTGCCTTACTCATTCCCTCAATCCCAACACCTGGCACAGGGCCTGGCATCAAACTATTGAATGGATGGACATATGGATGACTGGATGGCACCATAGAAATGGTATGTGCCTCCATTGTAACTCCCTGGCTCAAATGCCTAAAGAGAACAGAGGACGATTTTACTCTAGGTTGAATGAGCCCAAGTTGCTAGGGAGGAAGCAGGAATGTTACACGTGAAATCATGAAGTAGAGCTGCAACTCAGAGGAGCAAGCTGGCCCAACTAACAGCATTCGTAGCATCTCTAGTATGCTGGGATTTGGGGAGTTCATGAATCAGAAGAGGGAATACAAACTAACGTCTTACGATACTTCTGGGCATGGCAATGCCAAGAGTCAGAAGGCTGTAGGGAAAAGGTGCTAGAAGAAGAGATATAACAGGGTGTTTGTTGTGGGAAGGACTTTGGAGGAATACCATGGTCTTTTCCATAATCCTTATAAGATAATTTCAAATCTCTTTCAAAAGTTGGAATTCCCAACATGAATGTTAATACTATGCACTTGTTAGTGTACTTGTCAAAGCCAGGCTGGGGGCCTTGAAGAGGGAGATAATTTCTCTGGTGTTCTATTCCCAATGTGTTTCAAATTGTTGGACATTTTTGATTTTTCAGGTTCTGCAATACTAGTTTAAGTCCGATGATTTCAAGTGGTTATTTTCTTGGTTGACATTGGAAATTCACATTGACTTTGGTGCTTAATGGTTGAAGATAAACAAAAGAAATAATCAATGTGTTAGGAGTCTTTGAAATGTCATGTGCAACCTGCCCTCTAGCAAGCCCTGCTAAGCAGTGTAGCCTATGGAACTCTTGGCATATTGAACACAAGGAAGAAAGGGAGTTTATCTACTCTCGCTTTAGCCATATGCCATGCATACATTTGCTTTTAAATGAATTTCATAAAATATTAATGTAATCATGCCGAACAGAGTGGTGAGTACATCAGTCAAGAGTTATATTTATCCTGTGTATTTGTTTTTTGTTTGTCTCCATTTATTAGTAGACAGTACATGGAGACAGGCATTTCTTTCTCAGCCGAAGCGGCAGAACTTGTTTAATGAACTGACGTTTCTGTAATCTGTGGTAAGGTAGAGTTGTGAGTGACAGAGCTATATGAATAACAATGAGGAGGCAGGCAGAACAATAAAAGGAAGACAAACATTTCAGTTGGAGGGGAAAAATAGATGGAATTGTTTAGTTGGCACACAATCTAATCTGATCTTTTCCTACTGAAAATTAAGTTTGTAAATGGGTGAGATAATGTTAACAATTTTTCCAAAATCATATACACAAGGAATCAAATTTTCCAAAGACACAGATGGCATTTTTAACCACAGTGCTCTTATTCTACAGCATAGAAACACAGGGTATCAGGGCCTAAGTCCTCCAAGATGGAAAGGAGCCCCTGGACCCCCTGCCCCCGTGATAGAGCCTGATGTATAAAAAGCTATCACAAATGCTTGTGGAATGTGGAAATGAATGCCTGAATAAGTGAACTTATTGATATGTGTATGCATGTTTTGAATGGAGGGACCAAAACTTACCTATCGAGACTACCACCTATCATGCCAGAGGTTTTCATATCTGTTCCATTCTTTCATCCTTTGAGCTAAATGTCATCATTTATCTCCACTTTTATCAAAAAAGAAATAGTGCTATGTTACCAGATATTAAGGAACCTTCCTTAAGGTCATATAACTAGTATGTGGAGGAAACTAGAGATATGAGAGCCACAGGGAGGGAGGAAGGGAGCGTGTGTGTGTGTGTGTGTGTGTGTGTGCGCGCGTGCGCACGTGTGCACACACACACACTCACATGCATGTGTACAAGTGCATGTTAGATGAGCTGACATGTGAGAGCTAAAAGTAAATTTGTTTTCAGAAAAATAAAATCTCTTCTAATTTCTTGGAAGACTTTTTTTTTTTCTCCCCAAACATATCTGGGGTCTTGATATTTCAGCATGACAGGCATGTGGGAAGATAGGGAATGCCCTAGCTCTTATGGGCTGGCTTTGCAACAGAAGATGCGCATGTGCTACCCGCCCGCTAATCTGCCTGGTCACAAGACTCACCCCTACTGGGCCTATTGTATGTGAAGTTTTCTAGGGGCCGCAGATTTTTCCCCCGTTTAGATCTACCCCCTTTAATGTCTTAGAGAGCGAGCCAGGGGATTCAGAGCCAGCTTGAGGACGTGCTTATAGGCGTTGCCCCCTCAAGTCTTTGTGGTGAGCAGAGTAAGGTTTTTGGGAGTTAGACCGGCTAGTGCTACTGCAACTACCCCTACGTTATCAGAACTCCTTATGCAATACTTGTTCGCAGTCCATTGTGCATTCTGTAGCAGAGGACAGTGGTGAGAGGTGGGGAAATAAGGAAGTAGAATGTATTCCCTTCTCTCAAAGAACTTGTGTTTCAATATAGAGACAAAATTTAAATGAAATCAGTACCACCCTTAGACCCAGGTAAGTGGGACCTTTGCCTTAGGTCCACATCTCAGGGGACCTCATGCTTTGAAATGCCTGCCCTAATATTTTCTAACCCCTTGTCTGGTGCTAAGGACCAGCCAGGTAGGTAGTGTGATCAGGGTAGGTGCCCTGAGTCCAGAACAGGTCCTATATAGGTTCTAATCCTAAGAAGCACCTTTCCCGAAATTTTTAAAGTTCCTCTTCATTGCCTGGAATTGACCAGGACTTGCAGTGTTGTCTAAGCAAGGAGTCCCAATCTCATACTGAACCTATGTGGACCCCAGTCCTCCTTTCTCCCCTTTGGGGCACTCTCCAATCCTCTACCCCAAATGTGGAGTCAGCCAGATTCCCCAAGAAGCTTTGGAACTCCTGCCTATGGAGTCCTCCCAGAGTCTTGGTTCCAGGAAAGTAGCCTGGTAAGTAAATCACTCTAGCTGCCTGGTGTGGCATTTCTTTCATGGTATCTCATGAGATTATGCCACTGAATAGTGTTGATGCTGATTTAAGGTAAATCGAACTGTGTATATAGATGAACCCCACAGAAAAACATTTGTCCCTTACATATCCTAGAAGCATCCCTGAATGAAAAGATGATGCAAAACAAAATAAAATTCAGTGGCAACAGATGCAAAACAGTTTTTCAACACAGAGTTGAGAATGAACCAGAATTATGTGGAAAAAGTTCTTCAGGGAGAGTGGCCTGGAAGAGTTCTTTAAGGCAGGGTTTGAAGTATGGGGAGAATTTGGGGAGGCTCAAATGATTCCAGGCAGGGAGAACAACATGAACAAAAGCACAGAGAATAGTTATTTATTGAGTATTTTTGTGCTATACATTATGCTAAGCACATGACCTTCATCGTTTTATTTGTCACAGCTCCCTATAAGGTAAGAGTTTGCAAATGAGAAAATGGAGATTTAAAAGATTCATCCTGCTAAGCAAACCAGGTCTACCTGATTCCCAAATTGTATGCTCTTCATACTATGCTATACTGCAAAAAGACAAGAAGTGTTACAAGGGAGAGCAAGAAGCCTTGTCCTACAGGAGTGGAGGGTGTGTACTGGGAACTAATGGAAGGCAAGATCAACAGACAAGGCACAGTCATAGTTTGAAAGGTCTTGGATATCAAAATGAGATATAGAGATAAACAGACTGGTCAAGCAAAAACAAACAGCCCTATCCCAAAAGGAAAATGCATAAGTAGAATATAATATTTAAGACTTGGTAATGCTAATACCATGTTTTCTCAAATATTTTGCCTCTGTCTTAGAAAGACTTGGTTTGAAATTTATAAGGTAATATTCTGCCTCCACTTGACCTTGCCTGGTGTCATTTATTGTTCTCTCTTTTCTCTCCTTTTTTAGATTTTGATCCTGCTCTTGGAATGATGACTGGAATTCCACCAATAACTCCAATGATGCCTGGCTTAGGAATAGTACCTCCTCCAATTCCACCAGATATGCCAGTAGTAAAAGAGATCATACACTGTAAAAGCTGCACGCTTTTCCCTCCAAATCCAAGTAATATTCTGCTTTTCCTCCACACAAGTCACAATGTTTTGGTGTCTAGGAACACTCTTTTTCAAAAGAATACCCAAGGCTTCATAGATGTATGTATAGAAGCTTCACCTAGAAAACAGAAGACAGGAAAATTTTCTCTTACTAGGCACGGCTGAATTTTATGCACAGAACAGTAGATTTCTGTGTGCTGGTTGCAGTACAAGTGATAAAACGTGTTTCTAATCCCATCTGGTAAGGAATTCAAGTGTGTTCATACAGAAGGAGACACCTGACACAAATTATTCAACACTGTCATTTACAGACACTCTTTTTCATAACTGGCCTACATGCTGTTGATAGCAGTAATAGAGTGTGTCTGAGCCTACCTAAGGCACATGAGAATATACGTCTGGTGCTAAGAACCCTCCACTGCCACCAGCTATTCACACATCACTCAAACTACTGCTGTTCAACAGACAGTGGGGTGAGGTTTAACTTGCAATGAGGGCAAAAGGAATACTGAGACTAAGTCAAACCACTTGTATCCATCCAGTCAATGAAATTCATGTGGAAATGGTCTAGGGATCTATCCTGTCAGTAATGAATAGGTTTCTCCGTACACTCTTAAAAACATCTGCAAAGATAGGGTGGATATATTTCACTTAAAATATAGCCGCAATAATTGACTCAGACTTTTTTTTCTGAATCTATTTGGGGTTTTATTTACTTTAAGCGATCAGAAGTTATTTCTGCACATGACTCAAGCCTCATTAAAGCTTTTCCCACAATTCTAGTGGTGGTGCTGGGTGGGAGCTGCTACCACAGTGCTGAGATCAAAGCTGTTAAGGGACACATTCAAGGGTTCAGGCCATAGATCAAATGAACTTGCCTTACTGCAATAAACATAACTTTTGACATGTGACTTCAGACAGCTATCTCATCTCCTACCTTACATAGGAATCAGTTAATCGTGGTATCAGGCCCTGGAAGGGACCCAGATTCTACTTAGGATAGTCTGCTCATAACCGAGAGGATTTTAGAATCAGTCAGGGTTGGTTAGACAAATCACCTTGGTCCCTTTTGCTAGTGAAAAATGTTCTTAATGCCGTCGTCAGGTCTTTGAACTTGATCGTCAGCAGGATACTTCCTTCCAGGCCAATAAGAAATCTAGGAGGCTAGCATCTCAGAGGACCGAATTGGGAGAAGAGCTAGTATGTCACAGGAGAATTAGGGAATGGAGAATAAGATGGCCTAGTAGGCCTTACCTGCCAGCTCAAGTGGCCATTCCTGGATTTGTGTTTAGTGCCTAGGTGAATGAATGGCACTGTTGTACACTTGTCTCTTATTTTTACTGCCGCTGTCCTTACAAATGGGCAGCGGACTTTGTTCCCTTTCTTCCTGTGTGTTGCTTTTGGATTAGAGAAAGCTGTGCATCACTGATACTACCTTTTTTCACTTCAAAAGCCATGAATTTAGGCATTTCCGGTGTTAAAACCTCCTGCATATGTAAAGGTAGAATCCTGCTGGTTTAATCATCCATTTATTACATAATCAGCCTGCATTAGGCTTTCATTGTCTCAATGAAGTCCACCGCAACAGGAAGGCTCATAACCTGTAATATCTAGGTTGGGTACAAGTGATGATTTTACAGGCTATTCAGTGGCTGAATTGCCAAAGAATAACAGATACCTTGTGTATAACACATAGACCACATTGGTGAGCAGTCTTTAAAGGAATACAGACATACACAGCTTAAAGAGGCGCTAACATTTTTTTTAAGAGGCTCTAATTTTTTCATAGTCTCTAGGAAAAGAAAGAGACAGACACCTCTCAAATACATTTATCTTTTCCCACCTACACCATGCCTTCGCAGTTCTGATCTAGAAGGGCCACAGAGTGAAAGGGAACGTTTTACCTTCATGGCTCAATCCGCTAGTTCTTTATCCCTGTGTTAAGAATACCGACAGAGCAATTAGTGCCAGTAAAATGGTGGCTTCTGGGAAGGAACCTGGGTTTGAATTGAATTAAAAACGGACCCTCCTGATACACCTTAAAGTAACCTGGTGTTCTATTTCCTGTTTAGAACTTGGATTTTGTTACAAGGGGTCTCAGGTTAATTGTGTGGGGAGAAAACGCTAATGGAGAAGACTCTCTTAGTTCTGTGCTGAAAACATGGCAAGTATGATTTTTGTTAACACCCCAGACTGTGAAGGTGTGATGGGAAGAGGGATTTGGTATGCCTGAATCCCTTATCTTCTCCAGAGCCAACCAACCTTGTCTGCCAAGGCCTTGATTATAAACCCCAGTACTTAGCCTGCCTCTGGTATATTCGGCGTCTGTCTCTTGCACTCAGTGGCCTCTCCAGCAATAAGGTCCTGTGATTTGGGGACTCTCACAGTCTCTTTATGCAGCCATCAAATCTGCTTCTGTCTTGCTTCATTAGAAAGTATCTTTACCATCAATTCCTTACCCCTTTTCCCACCTGACACTTCATCCAGGTGTTTGTCGCATATACAGAACCCAAAAGTCCTGGGGCTTCCATTGCCCACACATGCCAAGTCCAGCTCCTGACTTGAAAAACCTTTCACTGGTATGCTTCATGTGACTGCCTTCGATCCATCATTTCTACTTGCCACTTATCCACCCCTTAGTCAAGTTCAACTGCTTCCCAGTATCACATTCCTCTCCAGCCCAACTACAAGCCTATCTTCCCCTGGAAGCTTTCCATGCGGAAGATACTGAAATTAAAACAATAGTTAATCATTCATTGCTCTAATGCATTTTCGCTTAAATATTTGGTGCTAGGTCCAATGGATAATTTTTACCCCTCAAAAAAAATTTTTTTTACCCCTTAAATTACTTTATCTCTCTGCTATTTTTAGTACTAGTGACCCCTTCATCCTTCTTGAAACAATACGTCATTTCAAAGTGTAAGAATGACCAAGACTACTAGAGAGAATATATAGATCAAGAAAGGATGACAAACAAGCAGAATGCCCTGAGGAATTCCAACATTTCGAAATTTAAAAGAGAAGGAGTTTGCATTTCTGTACAAAAGCCACCTTTACTAGCTGTTTCCAGTTTTTTTTCAATTGTGTTTTAAATCTTCTTCATTTAGGCTTTTGCCCCACCCCTCTATCAAAATGCCCCTTGTTTAAGAACTCTAGTGACTTTATAATACTAAATTCCGTAGTCAATTCTCAGTTCTCTTCCTAATTGACCAAATAGCCACAAATGACACAGTCGGTTACTCATTGGTATACTTTACTTGGCTTTCAGGATACGACACTACTGGTTTTCCTCCCACCTCAGCTAATAGACCTTCTGCATGGAGAGGTTGCATTTTGAGTCTACTGTCCAGTTAACAGGAAACGTGGAATAAATGGTGGAATATCACCTGCCATGTGTGTATGGGAATGTGGGAAAGCACCCAGGAGCACTTTTTTCATTTTACTATTTCAGAAAAGGCCAACCTCATTTTGGCTCCTAGGGCTGGGTTCTGTAAAGAAAATTAGAGAAAGTAGGTAAATTGAGAATTAATAAAGATTCGCCAGTCTTCTGGTTATTTCCAATCAGTTGGCATTACATTAAAATATAATCTGACCCCTGCTGATTGTCTAGGGGCCTTCAGTCTTGGGCTGTTTAATAAAATCAACTCAAAGACTTTGCAGTACATAAATTCTGGCAAACCCGTGGAGTGATCTGTGATGCTCCTTTGAAAAGCAAGATACGTGCAAGTGGTTTATAGGTCTTCCATGCTGCCCCCTGCCTCACTTCTCAAAGATCAGCAGTGACTCTGATCTTAATGCTGATTACCCCAAAAGAGCTCCCCAGAGTAGGTGCTTAGTTGTAATTAGAGTTGCTAGAAGATCCTCCTTTTCCATTACCAGAGATTAAATTACTCTCAGTTATCTTGAATCATTTTACATGAAGCTTTCTTCTCTACCCAGAGCAATGGTTGGGGTGTTAGAAGAGTTTAGCACATTACCTGATTAGTAGGTAGACTTTGAATTTGCTCTCCTATGGAGTTATCCTTGCTGTGCCCAGAACACTGTATTTCAGTGGGATTAGAAAATCAGGCCCAGACAACAAAGTGCTTTGAGCTGTTAATTAAAGTACAAGTACTATCCATTAAGGAAGATAGTACAGCCCATTGCCTTGTTGAGTGGCATACAACTAAATGTCAGCGAATGCTATCAAAGAGGCTTTCTACATTTACCCAAGGAAAATAAATAAACCCCAGCATTCTTGACCCCACTTTTAGTGGCTTTTACGCTTCCTTACTTAGCAGTTACCACAGAATAATCACAGTATCGGAATAGGGTGATGACTTCATCACAGAATTCTTAAATTCCACAGAATTTTTAAAGGAAAAAGCCTTTGTATTTTCAGTGTTATATGTAACTGTGGCAGTAACCAGACATTCCTTAGAGTCTCTCAGTGGACCAAAAGGTAGACCTAACTAAGCAAACTCAAATATAAAAAGGTGATCATTTGCTCCACGAAAAGTTTCTTTACCATCAAATTCCTTAAATAGTAAACTTCAGAAGGATTCTAATACAGGATTTTCAGCTAAAGCCCTTGATTTGAAAACATGGCTCTGTGTTCCATGGTCAAAACCATATGTGTCTTCACAGCTGTAGATTACTCTATTGAGAAGAGTGATTCCTTCCCAAACCAAGCCTTATCTGAAGATCTGGATAAAGCAAGGAGCTGGGAATTTAGAAGTCCAGGTCTTAAGCTACCACTCCACTCCAGACTTGTGGTAGGGCTCAGACTGGTAATCAGGAAACCTGGGTTGTATAACAGTAAATGATAATAATAACATTACAGTAACTTCTATTTATTGGGAACCTATCAAGTGCTAGGCATTGTACCACTTGCAGTCTAGACAGCAGATTATTATCCTACAAAAACCCTTGGAAGGTAGAAGACAGTATCCTTATTTTACAGATGAAAGAATGAGGTTCTCAGAGGTTATGTAATTTTTACAAGGTCCTACAGACAGTTATTAAGTTAAGGTTTAAATCCAGGTTTGCCTGCTCCAAGTTCATGTTCCTTCTCTTTCTGTCTGAGTTGGTGACCTTGAATGAGTCACTCAACCTCGCTCAGCTAAGATTTTTCTCCATAACATGAGAAGTTTAGACCAAGTCAGTGGTTTTCGATCCTAGCTACCATTAGAGTTGCCTGAGGAGCTTTAAAAAAATAATGCACAGGCTGCAACAAAACTAATTAAATCACTCTTTGGAGTGTGCCCAGGATTTTTCTGTTTGTTTGACTCCCAAGTTGATTCTAATGTGCTGTCAGAGTTGAGAATCACTGGAAGTGTGTGATATTAGAATCCCTCCATGTCTTAAAAATTCAGAAGCAGAAGTCTCAAAAGATTCTGGACCTCATTTTCCCCCTTTTTGGCTAAAATCAAATTGTGCCAGTGCCCATGACTAAGACATTTCAGATTCCTGTTTACTAGGTTATCTTCCTTTTCCTTTTAAACTTCCCCTATGGAACAAAAGACCAATACAGTGAGTTCTTGAAATGACAGAAATTTTTAAAATTAACAGAAACTTTATAAGTTCCCTGAATCCTTTTACCCCTTTTATTGATTAAATAGAGGGGAAGAGAGCATCATGAGAACCTGATTATTCTGAGCCACCTGATAAAACAGACAGTGGTAGCAAAGTAAGGAAGCTAGAGATTCTCATACCCAAGGAGGCTCCCAAATCATCCACTTGCCAACTTGGATAAGCGTCAAGTGGGGACCTTGGCCTGATCTACAAGTGAGACTCATTTATTTTTGCATGGGAGCTGTAATCACTAGTTGTTGAGCTCTCCAAATCTTGAGCTGGGAGAATTATTGTACAGAGCTGAATGGAAAGAATGGATTACACAAAATAAATCCTTGCAGATACAAAACCAACACTAAAGAAACCCTTGACCATCATGCTTTGTTTTGTTGGGCTGTGAACTGTAGAATTTTGCTTGGAAAACGCTTGAATGCATACAAATAGCAAGACAGAGCTGGCAGATACAACAGGCTTTATGTGTAAGATGAGTGAGTAGAAAGCATATTTTTTTAGCAGAGAGAGAATCATCCATTAAGTAGGTTTTTAATGACTCTCTATAGCCAAATTTGTCTTACTTTAGTTAATGATTTCCCAGACGAGCTTACTTTCTCTGCTGTCTTTCATACTTTCCTCTAAATGCCGCAGGATTGACTCTGGACCTCACCTCTCCAGCCAGAAATTGGAAGAAGGATTCACTGGTATCAAAAGACAAAAAAACCTAGAAAGGATGGTATATAGTCTGGCTGACTTTGTCAGCCAAATCATTCTGGTACCCATAAATATTTTTGTAAATGTTTACCCCATCATTGTCAAATTAATTCTGAAACCGTTCTTTCAGTAAGCATGAACAGAGAATTTAGTAACTATAAACTGAATTAAACAACCCTTCTCTCAGGGACCTTGGTTCCGAGAATTCCAGAAAGTAAGAATTTAAAGTGAGTGGGATTTCCCCCCAACTGTCTTCTTAGCAAAAATGACTGAAATTTGGGCACAGCTGGGTTGTCACAACAAAAGTAAAGAACAGAGTTAAAGAACTCTGAATGGGACAGACAGACGGGTCTGAGTCTTTATCATTTAGGCATCATAGTCACCAAACCATTGAATAAAATGATTTCCATGTGCTGTGGAGCAGAGATGAATGCCTTAGAGGCCACATGCTTCTGGCATTTGGGCCAAAGTCTGATGGGGACCGTACAGCTATCCCTGGGACATGTTAGATTTCTAAGAGGTCTGTCCCAAGCAAACATCTTAATTTTGTAATTTAATTTAATTGCTTGTGCAATTCCGCTCAGATCTTCCACCTCCTGCAACTCGAGAACGACCACCAGGGTGCAAAACAGTATTTGTGGGTGGCCTGCCTGAAAATGGGACAGAGCAGATCATCGTGGAAGTGTTCGAACAGTGTGGAGAGATCATTGCTATTCGGAAGAGCAAAAAGAACTTTTGTCACATTCGCTTTGCTGAGGAATACATGGTGGACAAAGCCCTTTATCTTTCTGGTAGGTGTTTAGTTATGAGCAGTGTGCCCACCAGGCACAATGCAGAGATTGCAGATCAGTGTATTTGCATTTGTGGCAGATAAAGTTTAGGCTTAATAGTATCCCCTCTTGCCTTCAGAGATGGAAAATGAATGTTTGCACCCAACTTCTTACTTTAAAGTTCTTTAGTAGTTCTCAGTTGTCTCTGTTATCCAAAACTCCTTACTTGTCGCATCTAAAGGCCTTGATGATTTGTCTTATCTCATAACACCATCTCCCAGTCCTTCCCTTACATACCATGTCTTAACCACACTAAGCTAATTCTAGTTCTCAGAATGTGCCATGGTGCTTTATGCTTTTTCCTCTGATTATAATTACCTTTTCCATCCCACCTGCCATATATACATCCTCACACCCCAAAGCTCCAGCTCAAGCATAACCTCTTCTGGAAAGCTTTCTCTGACTTCTCTCCCCACTGTGCCCCAAGCTGGTCTGGGCACCCTTTCCTTAGCATGTCCACAGTACCCGGTGTTTCCTCCTAGCATGACACCTATAGCACCATGCTAGAACTGTCTCTTTCCACATGTCTCCCTGACAAGAGTATGAACTCCTTAAGGGAAGGGACTGTGTCTTATTTAACTTTGAATCCCCGGTATCTAGGAGGGAGGGGAGGTCAGTTAGATGCCTGTTGCAACAGGCCAGGGAAAACGTAATCAGGGTTTGAAAAAGTAGGCTGGTAACATAGGGAAGGAGAGGAGAAAGAAGATGTAGAATATTCCTTTTTTATTAAGTTTTTAATTTTAATTCCAGTTAGTTAATATATAGTGTTATATTAATTTCAGGTGTACAATATGGTGATTCAGCACTTCCATACATCACCCAGTGCTCCTCCCAACAAGTGCACTCCTTAATCCCCATCACCTATTTCCTCCATTCCCCCACCCATCTCCCCTCTGGTAACCATCAGATCGTTCTCTATTGTTCAGAGTCTGTGTCTTGGTTTGTCTCTCTCTTTTTTTCCCCTTTGCTCATTTGTTTTGTTTCTTAAATTCCACATATGGGTGAAATCATATGGTATTTGTCTGTCTTTGACTTATTTCACTTAGCATAATACTCTCTAACTCCATCCATGTCATTGCAAATGGCAGGATTTCGTTCTTTTTATGGCTGAATAATATGCCATTCTGTATATATACTACCTCTTCTTTTTTTTTTTATTTTCACTACCTTTATTTTTATTTTTTTATTATTTTTTATTGTTATGTTAGTCACCATACAGTACGTCATTAGTTTTTGATGTAGTATTCCAAGATTCATTGTTTACGTATAACACCCAGTGCTCCATGCAATCCGTGCCCTCCTTAATACCCACCACCAGGCTAACCCATCCCACCACCCCCTCCCCTCTAAAACCCTCAGTTTGTTTCTCAGAGTCCACAGTCTCTCGTGGTTCATCTCCCCCTCCAATTTCCCCCCTTCATTTTTCCCTTCCTTCTCCTAATGTCCTCCATGCTATGCCTTATGTTCCACAAGTAAGTGAAACCATATGATAATTGACTTTTTCTGTTTGACTTATTTCACTCAGCAGAATCTTCTCCAGTCCCATCCATATTGATGCAAACGTTGGGTATTCATCATTTCCGATGGCTGAGTAATACTCCATTGTATATATAGACCACATCTTTATCGATTCGTCTGTTGAAGGGCATCTTGACTCTTTCCACAGTTTGGCTATTGTGAACATTGCTGCTATGAACATAGGGCTATACTACCTCTTCTTTATCCATTTATCTATCAATGGATGCTTAGGCTGTTTCCATAATTTGGCTATTGAAATGTAGCATACTCTTATTACATTTGCTAAGTGCTATAAAATGTACAGAAGATTTGACAGCACTTAGGAATGATAATAGAGCATTCTACAATAGACTGTTTTAATAAGAAATTAAAGGTCTTGCAAAACTGAAGAGTTGTACATAAAAGATGACATGCTGCTCAGGACGTATCCACCCAAACATCATTGAAATCAGCTCTCTGGCAACAACTATGTCCTGGAAACATTCTCAAGGCTGCCAGGGGAAAGGGGATTGCAATCATCAGTGATGTGAAAATAAGTAAATTTTGCCCTTTAAATTTGAACCCGCTCCCTGAAAGCTCATAAGTGCTAGAAATGTCCTGAATTGGATGGCTGGTTAAAACAAAACAAAAATCCTTTAGAAAAGGGGCTGGTGGGTATTAAGGAGGGCACATATTGGGTGGAGCACTGGGTGTGGTGCATAAACAATGAATCTTGGAACACTGAAAAAATAAAATTAATTTTAAAAAAAAGAAAAGGGGCTGGGAATGTATAAATAACCATTTTTTCTATTAGAGTTTGAGCATCTTAGGGAGCTGGCATTGTGCACGATGTACCAATCTCACAGCACCGCAGTATCTGTCGTGTGTTTATACCAAGCTTTCATATCATCCTCTTGTTTGATCCTCTCCATGATCTTAGGAGAATAGGCAAGGTAATCATTAATAGCCATTTTTCTGATGGCTCAGATGATCAAATCAGAGGACTAAGTGTGAAAGTGCATTGTAAATTGTAAAGAGCCCTGGCAAAATGTGCTTATGAAATGTATTCTTCCTCTTTCTAAAAAGAATGTGTAGTGGTTTTAGTGTTAAGGGGCATTATTTATAACAGTTTTGTTGAAATATAATAATTGACATACAATGAAATTCACATATTTCAAAAATACAGTTTGGTTTTATTGACACATACATACAGCTGTGAAACCATCACTACAGTCAAAATAATGGACATATTCGCCTCCCCCAAAAGCTTCCTTCCTACTCCTTTTGTGATCCCTTCCTCCTACCCCACCCTTCTCTCCCCAGGCCACCACTGCTCCATTGTCTCAGATTAGTGTGCATTTCCTAGAGTTTCATATAAATGGAATCATATATTATGTATGCTCTTCCTTCCTTGGTATAAACTCAAATTTCCATTTGGTATCATTTCCCTGCGCTTGAATTTCCTTTAACAATTTTTATAGTACAAGTCGGTTCCAGATGAATTCTTTCAGCATTTGTATGTATCAAAAGGAATTTATTCTACCTTTCTTTTTTAAAGAGATGTTCTCTGGATGTAGAATTCTGGGTGGACAGTTTTTTTTTTCTCTCAGATGTTACTTCATTATCTTCTTGCTTGTATTGTTTCCAACAAGAAATATGATGTTATCTTTTTGTTTCTCTGCACATGTCTTAAGTCTATGGAACCTTTTAAGATATTCTTTTTTTATTACTGGTGTTGAGAAATTTGATTATTATATGCCTGGTATAATGTCCTTCATGTTTCTTGTGCTTAAGTGTCATTGAAGTTCTTAGATCTCTGAGTTTTCATTAAATTTGGACATTTTTCTGTCCTTATTTTTTCAAATATTTTTTTCTATTCCCTCCCCTCTCTCCAGTCAGAGCCCCAGTTAGGCTGTAGTAGGCCCCTTGAAGTTATCCCACATCTCGCTGGGACTCTGTTCATTTTCTTTCAGTCTTTTTCCTCCATATTTTGAATAGCTTATATTACTGTGTCTTCAAGTTCTTTTCTTCTGCAGTGTCTAATTTGCCACTGGTCCTGTTCAGTGAATTTTTTTCAATTCAGAAATTACACTTCAAATCTCTAGAAATTTGATTTTGGTTATTTTTTATGTCTTTTGTGTTACTAATTAATATGGTTACATTTTCTCCAACTTCTTAAGCATATGAAATCCAATTATTATAATTGTTTTTATGTCCTTGTATATTAATTATATTATATGTATCACTTCTGGGTCTGTTTTGATTGGTTGACTTTTTAAATCTTTCTTGTGATTTTCCTGCTTCTTTGAATATTGGGTAATTTTTTTATTGGATACCAAACATTATGAATTTTACCATATTGGATACCGATATTTTTCATTCCTATAAATATTCTTGAACTTTGTTCTGGGATGCAGTTAAGTAACTTGGAAAATTTTTTATCCTTTTAGGTCTTGTTTTTTAAGTTTCATTCAACAGAACCAGAGCAGGATTTAGTCTGAGGCTCGTTTTTCTCCGCTAAGGCAAAACCCTTCTGACTACCCAATATTCTGTGAATTATTCATTTTGTTTTCCTGCTCTGGCTTGTGGGGAAAGGAACTGTTCTGAGCTCCAGGGATTGCTACCTCTATGTATAGGTAGTTTGTGCACGCACACACACACACACACAGACACACACAGACATCAATGTGCAGCTAAATAATAATGGAGGACCCTTTGCAGATCTCTGAAGTTCTTTCTCTGTATAGCTTTCTTCTTTCCAGTGCTCTGCCATATAAACTCTGTCTGCCATAGTCTCCCTGGATTCCTAGTTCAGTCTCTCCAACTCAGGGAGATCACCGTGCCGTGACTGAGTTCCCCTCCCCGTCCTGAGGCCTGCAAACTCTCTCCATGTAATAAACTGGAAAAATCATAGGGATTGCTTCATTTGCTTCTTGTCTGTCAGTGATCTCTGTCTTCAAGGCCCAATGTCCAATGTCTTAAAAACCATTGTTTCATATATATTTTCCATAGTTTTAGTTATTTAAAGCAGGAGTTGGTCTGCAAGCTTATGCTGAGAATGAAGTGAGATAAATGTGTGTGGAAGCAGCTAGTTCAGCTTCTGAAACTTAAAAAGTTAATAAAAACTTAATAAATGTTTTTCACATTTGTGTTAATAGATTTAACTTTGGTAGTACAGCTGGCACAAAAAACGGAGGTATGGACTTGAATCCTGGTTTTCTGATTCCTGATCTTATACCACAAGATTATAAGCACACTACCTCTTTTTAAGGATCCCAAATTATATATCACCTGGCTCACATACCACTCCCCATCATGTCCATTTTTTCCCAGAAAAAAAAGGTTCAGGGTTGCCAAATACATCTAGGAAGCAATTTGGGGGATTGAAATGTCAAGCTGATCCATTTAAATTTTATCAGAATTCTATGTAGTGGTATGACTGACACTCCTGAAGTTATCCAAAGATACCACAGTTTGAGGCTACCTTTCCCATTCTTCCCAACCCATGGTGCCATATAAGGCTCATTCTTAATACCATTACCCTTGGAGCCTCCCTCTGCCAGAGGTAAGGTGGCAGATGGAGGAATAGAACTCCTATGAACAAGATTGACCCAATAGAGTAGTAAACTATGATCAGAAATGAAACTGTACTCCAAGTCTTTTGATGGCTCACCTCGCTAGTAGCGGGGAGAGAATTTAAGGTTGTGTGGTCACCTGAAACTGCTACAACCACATTAGAAGCACTGAACTTGGAAAAATACTTAACAGTTGTTCATCCACTGAACTACTCTTGTACTCCTCTCTCTGCCTCTTGTGCACTTAGGTTATCGTATTCGCCTGGGCTCTAGCACTGACAAGAAGGACACAGGCCGGCTCCACGTTGATTTTGCACAGGCTCGAGATGACCTGTATGAGTGGGAATGCAAGCAGCGTATGCTCGCAAGGGAGGAGCGCCACCGGAGAAGGATGGAAGAAGAAAGACTGCGCCCACCATCCCCACCACCGGTGGTCCACTATTCAGATCACGAATGCAGCATTGTTGCTGAAAAACTAAAAGGTACAGAAAGCACTTGAACTTTGTGATTAAAAGAACTCTTTTCTTTGGGGAAATTTAATAGATACATTTGTATTGTTGGCAGTTATCCTTTGAATTTCCCACTAACGGATTCTAAGCATTTCTTGTGTTGGAGTTGTGCAGATAGAAAGGTGTACCTAGTAACTGAAGAACCAGAAAAATTTGTTCCTCATACCTGTGTCTCTCCTCCTTCACTGCCTCAAGGAATGGCGTTTTTCTCTCCACATGTAAGATGACTAGGACAAGATGTGTTTTTCCCACTTTTCTACATCAGAGAATTTTAGCTGTGATTCATGACTTGGGACATGTCAGCATCCCATTTCATCATGGATAACAAGTTTGCTTTGAATGATAGAAGTTGATATCACCCTGTAAAACTCTGGTAAAAATTCCCTTTCCACAGATGAGAAAATGGGGGCCCAGAGAGTGGTCGCAGTGTCCATTCTTAGATTGCTCAGAGACTTCGTTACCACCAACCAAAAGACAACTTCTTTCATCACTTAAAATGGCCAACTTATTTCATACGGTGACTATGGAGACTTGGAGACATTGCTAGATCAGATGGTTCTCCCTTTAGTTTTTGTTCCTGCTTCCCCAGTCTGACTCTCAGATCCATTATTCTAATTTAACATTAATTGCCCTGCCTGGTCTCCTGTGGTAGTAGTTCAAATCCAGTCTTTTTCGTTCTCCAAATATGGTTGATTTTATTGGATGAATGCTGGTGTCCTATTGATCTTGTTGATGATACCAACCTGGCTCTAATGGTATGAATTTTCCCTGCTTCTTGTGCTCTAGACTCAGCATGATGTTGTTAATTCCACTTTCCAAATAGGACTCATTCACCAAACTTGTTTGCGACATATAGCCTAAGGGATTCACACATTTAAGAAATCCTTCATTTGGATTGATTTTGTCTTCCTGTAAGAGAAGAGAGACACAGAGTAGAGACACAGAAACAGTGGTACATTCTGAAAAGCTGGAATGGCTGAAAGCGTTGGTAAAACATCATGTTCATAGGACACCAAATAAGTCAGTCTGATTTTTTTTTTTAAAGAATGAATGTGCTGGTGTGTGGACCTCGTGCAAAAAATGAGCAGCAAACATAAAGATTGTACACAAATAATGAAATAAAAAGTTGTCATAAAGGGGAGGCTTACCTCTCATTATATGTCTACACTGAAAAATGGCAAGAGGCAAGAAGTTAAAATCGCAGTGAGAGCTACTTCCACTGGGCATAAGGGTTTCTGGCCAGACAGGGATGTGGAGCCCTAGAACAGGCCCTCAGTGGGATGCTAATGGATCTCTCTCTCAGGAGCCTCTGACAGAATATATAAGTGCCTATCTCAGGAAGCTGGACCAGAAGCTTTGGATAAGCTGTGCTACTATTTTAACATCAGGGAACAACTCCTAACTAGCTGCAGAAATCTACTTGGAGGGTTCCTCAGGCAAGAGAATCAGGATGTGGAGAAATGTAGAAATAGGATGATTTACATCAAAATAGATTGTGACTGGGACTGAGTGAAAAGCCTGGGGCTGTGGACTGAATGCAGGAGTGATGCTATAAAAGGTCAAAAATATAAGTGTTGATGCCTAAAGAACTACCATGTAACTCTTTCTTAAGGCTCCTTTCAACACTGTAATTTCATGGATCTAGGATAAAGTTACTATCAAATTCAAGTTAAACTGAAGACTCAGGTTTACTTTTCCTTATTAAAAAAACAGGTCTGTAGGGTTCTGAAGTCCTCTCATTGCTAATTCATACATTACACACCTGCACAAACACACACACACACAATCAGAAGTTAAGAAATTCGCAACACGTGAAAACTCTCATCAGTGAACTTTTACTGTAATCGGTAAACTCTCTATTAGTAAAGAAAATGTTTTTTAATGTCAGAGAGAGAGCACAGGCAAGCAGAGCAGCAGGCAGAGGGAGAAGCAGGCTCCCTGCTGAGCAAGGAGCCCGATGCGGGACTCGATCCCAGGACTCTGGGATCATGACCTGAGCTGAAGGCAGTCACTTAACCAACTGAGCCACCCAGACGTCCCTGGAAAACGTTTTTTAAAAAAGAAGAAACAGTTCTCTTTCTGAAAATTCTTCATAGACTGCAACCAGTCTGACTGCTTTTGGGCTCTTTCGTCCTTTCAGCCGGCCTGCCTGTCTGCCGCCTGTGGGTGTGCACGCAGCTCCTCCTCCTCCGTAGTTCACTTAACAACTGCTTCCCACGAGCCACGGTGCTCTCCTTGCCAGCCTGTTGAGTAGAGAGAGACATGGTTACTTTTGATGATTTGAAAAATCCTCTTTTTTCAGATGATTCCAAATTCTCAGAAGCTGTGCAGACCTTGCTCACCTGGATTGAACGAGGGGAGGTGAACCGTCGCAGCGCCAACAACTTCTACTCTATGATCCAGTCGGCCAACAGCCACATTCGCCGCCTGGTCAACGAGAAAGCTGCCCATGAGAAAGACATGGAAGAAGCAAAGGAGAAATTCAAGCAGGCCCTTTCTGGAATTCTCATTCAATGTGAGTAGAAGTCAGAGTTCTGTGGAAGGGTGAGAGGGTGCTTCACTTAGACGCCACATTCTCCACGAGGGAACCAGGCCTACAAAGCCATCCTGTGTCGAGGGGCAAGGACCCCTTCTTCACTGCCTTGTACTCTCCTTATATTGCCAAATGCCCAAGCTCCAGTTTAATGGGATACATGTGGGCACCTCCTATATTCATTTTTTTCTGTTATGTCTCCTTCAACTCCTTAGAAACACCAACAGCTAGACCACAGTCCTGTGCTTTTACTTTTGCTTGTTTTCAAAGTAAGTTATAAGCAGCCTCAGGACTCAGTGGAAAGTTTGGTATTTCATTGCTCAAGTTAGAATACAGCATCAGCATTTATAAGCTTCTCTGTTTCAGATTTGCATCATTATCATATTATGTTTTCTCAGATACTACATTTTAGTGAAAGTGTAATTACATTTCCCAGGGTGATTGAATAGAAGCCAAATTTGCTACTACTACCTGTTGTTTTCACTTTGCTTTCTTCTTCATTTTTTTTCTGGATGTTGTAGACAGTGGGTGGGATGGGAAACCACCGAAATGGCCATTTTCAAAAAGAAGTACTACTCCTGGCAGCTCTTTCTGCCCACGGATCCTGTCCCCGTACTTTAATAAAAACACCTTTTTGCACCAAAAAAAAAGGAAGAAGAAGTACTACTCCAAACCTTTCCACGGTCTCTTAAATGAGACAGATTAGAAAAATTCTCAAATGATATTTTTAGCTCAACATATTATACAACTACGCACTCTTATCTTTTGAGTAAGGAACTATATTCACCTTAAAAATAAGGGTATAGTTTTATGATTTGGCTTTTAAACAATTAAGGCCCACTCTTCCCATATGTGACTTCCCACACTTGACTCATACATAATTAGGATTAAGGAAGAGTTCTTTCATTTTCCATTTTTATTTTGAAAATATATATGGGCACAGAATTCAAGCAGAGAAAGCACATGTTTTTAGGACTTCAAAACAAATAGGAAAAAATAGCAGCAAGCATCATGGGACTATAAATCCCTAAATCATTCACAGACAGGGTACAATTAGGGCTGTAAAGAAAAAAAATAACACCTCTGGATTTTCTTACTATGACTACCCACCCAGGAAGAGGCTCTTATCCTTCTGTTCCTCTCCCCAAAAAGTCATGTCTAAGTTTCCCTTCTCTTGAGCTGGTTAGGTAAAAGCACCAGAACATTTGTACACATTTCTCCGTTTGACATTTTTTAAGGGACTCTGAAAAATAGCTTTAGGGCTGCACTTGCACAGTATTCTTCCAATAAAACTTCTATTTCTCCAGTCAACGAGCCCATCTACGTAGACTTAAAATAGATTCCGTTCATCTTAGGTCCCGATTTGATGCTTCTGGTTAAATATACCTCAGAATAACAAAAGGATGGATTCTGTTGAAGTGAAGCATGCAAGCTCATTTTGGAAGGCTAGTTTATGAAAGAAGCCTATGGTCAGAAGGAGCTGGTACAATTTCGCCGCTCGCTGCCATGCTGTGCTGGGTCATTAATACTAAATCACATTCACCGCAACTCTTGCCTCACCTGCCTGGATGAATACAGACTGCCTGTATTAAAAATTTAGTCACCATTTCACCCCAAACCTTCTGGAGTTCCCTTTCTTCGTTCTCTATGTTGATATCTCTGCCTTTGAGTCTTCTTCAAGATCGTGGTACCCCAACACATGCAACGTTTTCTGAGCACAACCATAGCCTACTGGTGTCATACGAGAAGATACAACAAGCCTGATGTTTCTCTTATTTCTCTTCTCTTCTCTTTTGCCACCCCTGGATGATACTCCGACCTGATTCAACTGCTGATCTGACGCTGCAGTTGAGCAGATAGTAGCTGTGTATCATTCTGCCTCCAAACAGAAGGCATGGGACCATTTCACAAAAGCCCAGCGTAAAAACATCAGCGTTTGGTGCAAACAAGCTGAGGTTGGTAACTTTTTGCTCTGGTAGCCTCTCAGGGGGACAGTTTCTTTCTCTAACAAGTTATTGATTTGGAGTTTAGTCAGAATTAAATAGTGCCAAGCTCCCATGGTCACAAGGCTCTAATGAAACACTAAGATGTGTTCTATAGCCTGTCACTGTGACCAGACCATGTGCTGCCAAAAGGGTAATAAATGTGCACGTGTTGTCTTGAATGCATTCTGCTGGATGAAAACCTGAGTAGTGAAAATGTAGCTGTGACAATTGTAAGTTTACTTTTCTAAGCTAGCTAGTCTTGAGTACAATGATAATTACTGACCCATGTGTCTAGTGTTAGTAATACTAGGCTGTCTTACATTTATTAGAGCACTTTGACAGTCGAGGCTGGTATTACATCAGAGCATTGAAATTTCGGAGCCTCTTTGATCAAATCCACTCAGCCATCTTTATGGGTGGCAGCTTTAAAGGTAACCGAGGACTCTGATTTCAGATTAAGGTTGACACCTAGCTCTGCACTTGTGCTCAGGTGACTTTTAGCATAGAATATGTCTGATGTGATTAGATTGCTATCCTGAGTCCAAGATTTAAAACCAAGATGGGAGGTTTGTTTTCACGGATCTACCTTAGGAATGGTGTTACCTATACTTCAAGTTCTTCTGTTCCTACCTATGGGCAGCTTCCTTACCCAGCCCCTGACACTTTTGATCTGTGTGTGCAGCAACATTTTCAACCTTGTTTCTGAGTCCTCTTTGCTAGTGTGGTAGCAGGTGGTCATATTCCTTAACATTTATATAGCATTCGTAAGGCATTTACATTTTATAAAGCACTTTCACGTTGGTTGTCTCATTTACGTGAGCTTCCAGTAGATGTAGTGTAGTGGAAAGAGCACTGGATCTGGAGTCAGAGAATCTAGATGGCAGCTCTGACACATGGCAGCTCTGTGACTTTGACCAAGTTAGTCAGCCATTCTCGGTCTCTATTTCTTCACCTGTAAATTGGAGATTATAATGAAACCAGTCTTGTGGGATTAAATGAGATAAGAGATGTGCTGAGTTTGAAAAATGTAAATGCTATAAAATGGAAAATAGTAATATTTCAGTTTATCATTCATAACTCCATAAGGGAGGTATGATAAGTAGGTATGGTAAGTAGGTATGATAGCCATGGTTTACATGTGACGAAACTGGGACACAGAAATGTCAAGGGATGTACACAAACTACACAGCTAGTAAGTGATCAGTTCAAAACTATAAATTCTTCTCGGAGTGTTGGTATAAACTGCCTTGTGCTCTTGAGTGAGTCATTTAATCTTTGTGGACTTCAATTTCCTAACCTATAAAAGGAAGACAGCAATCTATTCTTTCTGTCCTTCATGAGAACACATGACATAGTTTGTGTGGCAACAATTTGAAAACTGTGAAGAGCATTTAGAGGAAAATAAGCCAAACCATGTTCATAAACTGATAGCTTCTGAGCCATCAGTTCTGGCTCAGCAAAGGGACCTGGGAGTCACTGAGAAGAACTCCCTGAAGACATCAGCCCAATGGATAAATAGAATCATACAAAGCTAATAATGTTTTAAGTTATTTTTAAAAAGAGAATTAGGAACAAAACAGGGAGCTATTGTCTTATAGTAGCACAAGATGATTTTAGAATCCTAGGGTTACCTGACTTTGTTGAGCCTCAACAAACAAAAGTCAACATTTCAATTCAAACGTTAACTGAAGCACATTCTCTGTCTCAAGCATTATGGCAGGCAATTCAGGACGAGATGGTCTTTGCCCTCAGGGAGCTAGAAAGGTAAAGAAAGTGATCAAGGGTGGGGAGTGGAGTTTAATACCCTAAATTGAAAATATCCAAACTCTTTAGTCTGAGCAGTTCAGAAGAATAAAGGTTGGGGGAAAATGCTCAATATGTCTTATAATTGTAGAAAAGCAGTTTTAAGTCTCTACTTTTCTTCAATACACATATACATGTATCCATTCTCAGGGTTGGAAAAAGCTGTCTGAGCTGCCCCGCCCTCTGTGGGAAGCCCTGCCAGTGTAAGAATGTCTTCTCGTGGGAGGAACGGAACCTCTGGTTTGAGCACTGACTTGTCCAGACCACAGCCCTTCTATAAATGACTTTGCAATAAAATGTTTCCACGAATATTATTTATCAAGGCTCTTTACAGAGAAGTATAAATCTATCAAGCCTACCTCTCTGGTGGGTACATACATGAGTTTAATTACCTTCTCAGTAAAGATAGCCAGTAAGCTGGACATTTCTCTGGGCCTGTAGAGAAGAAGAGCTATCCACCCTATCACCTAATATGGTAGCAGAGCTTCCTTAACAGAGTGATGAGGATAAAGGACATGGCTAGCATGACTGTCAAGAGCTACATGTTTCATAAAGTATTTTGTAGACTTTGTGGAAACCCAGAAAAATGCTTCCTGCCTATTGGATTGGACTAAATTAAGGCCTACCTTGAATACCTCAATCTTGATAAGTAAAACTGCTGAGAGTGGAACGTAGCTCATGACCTTCCTCTGGCATTGCATTTCCTAAACCTAAAAAAGACCTCTACTACTTTACATGGGTACCTCTTTAAATCATGGCTTTTTTTTTTTTTTTAACCTCTGCATACTTTAACTTGACAATAGGAAACTCTAGAAAGTGACTGCCATCCTCTTAAATTCGGGCTGTCTCTGAGCACCCCACTGAGAACCAGAGCATCTCAGTGACTTAAACCAACTAGACCGGCTTTTTCTTGGCCTGTGGTTCAAAGCTACAATTCCTAAGAGGTTTCATCAAGGTGAAAGTTTCTGACATTGAGCCTTTTTTACCAGAGTTGCCGCTTGAGAATGACCTAGCCAGCACTCTCCTCATGTCACAAAGCATCTGCTCTTTGTCTTATTGTCATGCTACCAGCAGCCAACAGTGTCTTACTCTGCTGAGTGAGGTTGTTGATTTAGAAGGGAAAGTCCCCACCTTCGGGGAGCTCAGACTCTCACCTCCACCTCAGTAACATGCTGGGCATACTAGTTTGCTAACGAGTCTTTCACTGGTTTACTTTCCTGATTTACATGTGTGTGAGGCTCCTGCTAATACAGTTGCAAAGGGTAATAAGAGAAAGCTAAAGTTCCTCTCTTTACTAAAAATTCGTATCTACAGTGACTTTACTGACAGTTCTCTCTACTGTAGGAACTCTTTTTCTATAGAACTGTTTAAAACCTGTGTGTTTCTCTCACTGAGAAGCCAGCCTAGATTAGAAGCTAAACCTTGGATGATATATAGAAACTAAAGCCATAGCAGTAGGCACTAGAACAGACCCCCTTGCGTCCTCCCCACTATGAGATTTTATACCACAGGGCCAGAGGAAAAGGGACTTGACGATTGCTAGCATTCTTGTAAAATGAGATACTGTGATTGCTAAAATAACTTTCTCTCTAGATTTCCAAGCCTACCATTCCAAACTCTGAAGAACTGTTTGCAGACAGATCGTTCAAGTCATCCGCATACCCTTTTTTTAGGACCCATATGTTCTAATACTAGCTATTAGCTTTCAGCCATCAGAACGCCTATTAACATGTTTTGGATCAACCTATTTTTTATTTCCATATGAATATCATACAATAGGCATTAAGAACTTGTGTTTGTGCTTTGCTTCATTATACTGAATCTGATAGCTCAGATTCAAATTTCTACGTTAAGTGTAGAAGCTGTCTGTTCCTTCCCATTCCTTCATCTGACCCCTTCCTCACCAAGTATCCTGTTAATGTTGAAAGTCTAGGTAAGTACAGCTTTGCTACACTATTAATAAGGAACTTTGCTTTACTGATAACCATGTTCCTATCATAACACATGAGTAAGATGAATTTAAGTTCACATAACTTTTTGTGGAACTATAGAGTTAGATACTTAATGTGCAATGATTGCGATTTGCTTACTTTATCATAAATTTAAAATGTCAGCTGGTACAAAGGTGATTCTTTCCGTTCATTTTCCTGTCTCGGCTTCCAGTTTAATTCTATGTAAAAGTTCTTTCTCCTCCATTGTGGAGCAGTGTGTGAATTTCTAAGTGTCAGAAAAAGTTATCATTAACACAGATTCAAAGTCATTATAATGCATTTTTAGAAATCACTAACAGTTTGCTGTTTAAATGAAAAATATCACAGGTTAACTGTGGTCATGAGAATGGAATAGCAACTTCAGGAATGCAATCTTTTCTTTTTCAATACGGTCTCTCGGTGACATGGCCCAGTCAATTTCAGGTAGAGATTTACCCTAAGCATTTACCTTTTAGTCCTTCGCTCTGAAGGTATTTGTTAGGGTTTGCTTCCCAAAATAGAGCTTTCTTGACCCAACCAGAAAGACAGAAAACAGGTATCTTAGATATCAAGTGCTTTAAAGGTAAGGCCTTCATAGAATTAAAAACCAACTTGCTTTACTTAGGGGTACGGTCATTTACTAAATGCTCCTCATGAGTTTACCTTAATATGGTACCCTACAACCTCTGATGTTCTCTTTGCCTTTATCCCATTCATGTGTCTTTCTATTGGATATTTATAGGAGAGTAACAACACAGGGCTTAGTTTCTTTGTAGCTAAGGAGGGACTGCCTGATGGTTAGAAGGCTCTAAGCTCTGCCACTTTGCATGCCAGACTGAACAATGGAGAACAAGGGTCCCCTTAGTTTTTCTTACCCTCATTTCATTATCAGCTAAAAGAATTGGTAACTCTTGTTCCTGAAGTATTTTCAGGCATTGAGGTAAAATTTACCCATAGGTCTTTCTATTTCTGGAGACTTTTTTGAAGATGTGAAAGACCTCTAGATAAGCTGCATTACTTAGTTATTGAACTTTTTATACTTCTCAGAAGAGATTATGCTTTCTTGCCCAGCTGGAAGCAGAAAGATGTTTTGTAGGTGTGAACAGCTACTAGGCCTGTCTTAGCTCTCAGTTAGATCTTCCTGCCCTGGGACATTTCCCTAGAAGGAACACAATTTACTCTGCTGAGAAACACAGTAACTTTCCCAGAGTCAGATGACATGTTTGTGAATTGAGAGTCAGTCTCTGCTTACACCCTCCGACAGGCTACATTTTTGTTAGGCAACTAGGAGAGCCACAACTTTTCCTGATGACGCAAGTTGTACAATATTCGAATTTGCCAGTGTCAAACCTCATTATAATCACCTTGCCGGTAACTGTTCTTTGATGATAATTGAGACCCAGACTCCTGAGACAGAATGAATTCTTAGAAATGAGCAATTCCTTTCTTCTCTATGCAATGAGTTTGAATAAGACATAGCAAATCTCTCTCTTGACACAGCCCTTTAAAGTTCATTTTTCTCAAGCAAGTCACTGTTTTCTTCTATTTTAAGTGATGCCCTGCAGCACATGAGAGATGCTATGTTGGTAGTTCTATTTTCTATTACCTCTTAACTACCTGTGAAAATACTGAATAGTGGGACGCCTGGGTGGCTCAGTTGGTTAAGCAGCTGCCTTTGGCTCAGGTCGTGATCCCAGGGTTCTGGGATCAAGTCCCGCATCAGGCTCCTTGCTCGGCAGGGAGCCTGCTTCTCCCTCTGCCTCTGCCTGCCACTCTGCCTGTTTGTGCTCTCTCTCTCTCTGACAAATAAATAAAATCTTTAAAAAAAAAAAAAAGAAAATACTGAATAGCTTGTGTTTTTAAAAGGGACTTTTATTTATCTGTAGCGAAAACTTATCTTGATATAGAAATTATTATTTCCCCAGTAAAAGGCATAAGAAAGGAGAATATTAGTTGAGATGGTGATTAACTATAGCATTAATTATTAAGAAATCCATTTGAAATATTTATAATCCCCCTAAATGGAGGCAATTTTCACCAGACAGCTTTGGATATTTCCTGTATTATGGCCCAATTGGGGCTAACGTAGGCAAGGAATTCTCAGCTCAGTGCTGAGAAGGCTCTGACAGGCATTAAGTGGCCTATAAATGATTGCAAACTGCTCCAAAATGCACAATTTTCATGCTGACTTTTTTTAAAGTGACTTTTCCAGCGTGATCTCCATCATTTCCAAAGTTCTTCATGCCTACGTGAAGATCTGTGTTTACAGCTGGTAGCATTTCCCTCCAGCCTGAGGAACTTTCTTCCACATTTCTTATAGCGCAAGTCTTTGGATGACAAATTCTTGCATTTACATTTGTCTGAAAATAGATTTAATTCATCTTCGTTCTTCAAAGAATTTTTCTCTGCATATAGAATTCTGAATAAAGAGATATTTTTATTTCTTCCTGCACTTTAAAGATAATGTTCTCCTGATTTCTGGCCTATATTGTTTCTGAAAGAAATGAAAGTATTCAAATTGTCTCCTTGTATATAATGTGTCATTGTTTTTTTTTCTGGATGCTTTTAAGAGTTTCTGTATTCTTCCAGTTTTACTGAGAGTAGAACTGACATACAGTACTATATAAGTTTAAGATGCACAGCATTATGATTTGACCTACATGCATTGTGAAATGATTATCACAATGAGTTTAGCTAACTAAAGAGTTAGAATTTCTCTTAATGTTTTAGTTTTTAGCAATTTGACTATGGTGTTCTTAGACATACCTTTTTCACACATCTCCTGCTTGGGGTTCACTGAGCTCTTTGAATATATAGATTAATGTCTTTCATCAAAGTTGAGACATCTTCAACTATTTTTTTCTTCAAGTATCTTGAATCATTTCATCTCTCCTCTCTGTGATTACAGTTAGTTTCTCTGTGTTCTTCAGATTGGATAAACGTGTATTGTTCTCTCTTTAAGTTCTCTCTTTGTTCTGCCATCTCTATTGTAAAGTTAGGCTCATCCAGTTATTTTTATTTTGGATATTATATTTTCAGTTTTAGAATTTTCAGTTGGTTCTTTTTTTAAAGTTTCTGTTTCTCTACCAAGATTTCCTATCTCTTCATTCATTATAAGCATGTTTCCTTTCATCATTGAGATAGTTGTAATAGCTGCTTTAACTCCTTGTCTGCTAACTGCCACATCTGGTTCATTTCAAGTTTGATTTCTGTTGATGATCTTTTCTCTTGGAGACGGGTCATCTCATCTTAGTTGTTTGTATGTCAAGTAATTTGGGGCTTTGCCTGCATTTTTGGAATATTTTGCTTTTAAGGTTCTGGTTATATTCTGTTATGTTCATTCTGTTATGTTCTTCCAAAGAAGGTTGACTTCAGCTTCTTTTGTTTTAATGGTCAATTTACTTAATTGAATTTAAGAAATTCTCTCTCTTAGAAAGCAGCTCAATTCTCAGTTCAGTTCTTTTAGACTTAGCTGTGTTGTCCTGTGCCTGGAATTTGTCCTGTGCTTCCATGTTTCAAGGGTCATGCAGAAATTTGAGCAGATATTACATGCAGAATTTGGATCTCTCTCTCTTTAGCTGTCTCCTTTCTGGGAATCCCTCCTCACTTTCCTGTGGCTATCTCCTTGATTTCTTTAGGATATAAAGACAGGGTTTTCTATTAAAAATGTGGCCACCCTGTGAGCTGTTAACTGTTGTCTGCTGTCAGACTAAAAGGCCCTTAAAAAACTGAGAGACCCACATCCTTCTTCCAAGTGCCAGCCATTCTTTACGATATGCCTGCTTTTGTTCACTCTCCAGTGCCATCAAGTATTTAGGGCTTTGGCTTGGTTTGATTTTGTGTCTTGTTCAGAGTATAGTTATTATCCACGGAAGAGTTGATCTGATAGAAGTTCACTCCTGACAGCTCATTTTTGATGTAACTTCTAAATCTGCAAAAGTTAGATTAAGAGTTCTGTTGAGTAAGTCTGTAAGTTGAGAAGGAAGTTGATGGAAAGATGCAAAATTAAAGGATTTGACATGGGAAGGTGAAAATGGCAGAACCCTTCAAGGAAAGTCCAGAAATCCACGTAAGAGGTAAGAGGACTTTCATGACCCACAGTACTTTCTAATATAGGAGGCATATAAGAATCATCAACTGCCAGAGCTCTGGATATGGAAAGAATGCCTTATGGAACACAGAATGTACAAAGTCTGCTTTGTCTTTTGAGACAGTTTCAGCCCCAATGTGCCCCTTTGCCCTTGCCTTAAGAGTACCTGAAGTTTTTTCATATGTCAAAAAACCCTGCTTCATCTTATCCTTAACTCTGTTCATTTCTTCAATATTTTCAAAGCTTTCCCACTAACAAAGCATAACTTTTAACCTTAGGAAATTCGCAACATACATAATGATGAATTAATGGGAATCAGACGAGAAGAAGAAATGGAGATGTCCGATGACGAAATAGAAGAAACCACAGAAACAAAAGAAGCTGAGGAATCAGGTAAAGATAATTCTGCTGTTTCATTTAACTAACATCTACTTGCAGGGATGATATTTTAAAACTTCTAACATCCAGTAAGGTATGGGCACAAAACCATCAGTCTGGAACCAGCTAGAAACAATTGGTAAAACCATATAAGTACACAGTGGCTGAATATCAACCCTGTGGCTAAGGATCTTTTTATTCACTCCCCTCTTCCATTAAGTGCCAAATTAAAAGTGGACTTTCTTCTCTTAGGAAGGCTAGACATTTAGGCATTACCATTCTATACTTGATTTGGATTTATTAATAATACGTTCTATAGTAGGAATCATAAGAGAGCTTACACATAAATAGACAACTAGCCAAACATTTAAAAAAAGTAGTTAGATCCCTACATCACATATACCTTACACCGGAATTAGTAACGGATGGATTTAAGATTTAATTTTTTTTTTAAAAACTTAGCAAAATAAATTCTGGAAAATGTAGGAGTTGGTTATATAATTTGGGATGAAGGTCTCCAAAGATAGAAATCATAAAAGATACTTTTGATAAATTTATCTTCATAAAAATTAAATATTTTTCTTTAAAGAATCACAAAATTAAAAGAGACTCTACTAACTAAGGGGAAATATCTATAATATATGACAGTCTACCTATCTGCTGCCTTTTATTGTGGTTACTTAGGGGTTTATTGGGAACCAAACAGGAATCTACAGACAGATGTTTGGGTAAAAGCTTTTGCTCATAGTGTAGTCAGGACCTCACCATGAGACAGGCCACGAGACTATGGTTCCCTAGTGGAACTCATAAGGCAAACCTGTTGAACAATATGACACTACACCACCTTTCAATTTCATAACAAACCAGGGAGAGAATTACCAGCAGGGAGATTAAAATATCAGCCAAAAGACCAGTGTTTTCAGGTAAGCCATTCTAGAAAGTCTTAGGAGTCAGTAAGGTATAATGGACAAAGCACTAGACCTAAAGTTAGAGGACCTGAGTTCTAGTCCCAACTGTGTTCCTCTTGACGCAGGAAGGACTTCTGTCCCACTGAGCTCAGGTTCCACCCTTGTAAGAAGTACATTATACAACCATCTAACAGGAATGTTGGGATGGCTAAACAAATTCATTCATTTATAGCTATTGCATGCCAAGCACTGTGCTAGGCATTGGAGATATCTTAGCAAACTGTCCCTACTGTGTGTGTGTGTGTGAGAGAGACAGAGACAGAGACAGAGACAGAGACAGAGACTGACAGAGAACCAGTTGACTATAATGCAAATCAGAATTTCTTGGTTTCAGTACATGCATATTGAAGTCAGCAGCTCTATAACCACTTAAGTGGCCCTAGAATCTTTACTCCATGAACAGAAACTCTTAAGGAAAGAAAACTACCAAATCAGACTTTTAAAAAGGCATTTGTAGCTGTTACATCTGAATTTCCTCTATTTCTACCAAATGTTAGGTCCCTAAACATCTAAACCTCCATATATATTGAATAAATCCTTTGTAATCAGTAGATAGTATTTTCAGATTAGTGAACTAATTACTGCAAATGCATACTATAAACTTACAGCTAAAAAAAAACAAGTTTCATAATAACTGAGTTATTCAGATTAGTTAAGTGCTTAGCCAAGATGTTTTATAGCTGACTAATCTTTGACTTATAGAACTGTCTCCATCTCAGTATCTGCAGTATTGTATACAGTGTTAATCCAGTGTTCCCCTGAAATGAACGTGACCATAAGTTGGAGTATTTGCTTGATAAATTGCTGAATTTAAGGAGTTATTGGGGGAAGGAGGGTGTATGGGAGATTCAGATTAAATGCACTTACTAGAAAAAAAATAAAAAATAAAAAAAATAAATGCACTTACTAGTGTTATATAATTGCATTTTGCTTCTGTACTTCTTTTGAGTTAAAAGCTGTATTGGCTACTGCACAGAATCTTATTCGTTTAGAGACTGGAAACTCCCTGACAGATCATCTTATAGCTATTTTCTTTCCTGTTCCACATGCCAGGATGCTGCTTTGTCAAATAAAGCTATCTACAATAGACTTAATGGAGCTTACCAAATAGCTTTTCTCCCAGAAGGTTTCAATTCATTTTAATTCAAGGACTTTTGTGCATTTTTCTTCCCTTCGATCGTATCTAATTTTGTTATCTCGCTTCTGTAGTAGTCAACTGCAGAAATCCTGCTCAGTGTGAGCCAGCAAGTGGGTCCTTAGGTTTTATCTAAATCAGCTACATGTTTTAGTTTCACTTGGTTCCAATTAAAAGCTTAAGCACTAGATCTACAGTTGTTTTTTTCTCTTTCCATGCTACCAAACTTGAATTCCAGGAGCCTAGAGCATGTGTCTGGTTAAATTTTACTTCCTGAAGAAAGTAAGAGTCACAGCTAGCCTAGCAGTCTCAGTTACCTTTCCTTGGTAACTTGGTAACAAAATTTCTATTCTTCAAGGGATTCTGTATTACCCAGCCCATATTTGTGATGTAGTACTGGAAACCTTCTTGCTGTGGAAGAAAGGACTGCTGTGCTCAAAGCAATGGGTTGAAGAGGGGGAATCACATTAAAGCAAATCATGATAGTGTAAAATCATTCTCTTGTTAGCCATGATGGCAAGTACATGTGCCCAGTAAACCTAAGAACAGCTGTTCCTTTTCAGCATCTGTCTGCCTTCTCCACTTAGATTAGTGGTTCTCAGATTTGCTATATATAAGCATCATTGGATTACCTTTAAGAAATCAGATTTCTGGGGTGCAGGGTTTGATTAAGTAGATCCATAATGAAGTTCAGGAATTTGCATTTTATCAGGCATCCTAAACGATTTAGATGCTGGTGGTCCAGGGAGCACATTTGGAAAACATTGACTGGGACTCATTCTCCTTCATTGTTCTAGCCAAAGTTTTCACTTCTCTTGGTTTCCAATCTCCTTCTCTCCCTCTCCCACCTCTCATTATTCCCTCTTTCAGAGTTTTATCAATTAATTTACAAGGACTGCATCCTATAAGGTTATGGAAATAGAGGTGCAATAAGTGTAAATTTACATAAAATATAAGAAATACCACTTGGTTCTAACCTGTAAGGTACTGATTAGAATGCAACAAGGCCAAGAGATATTAGTGTGGCCAGAGTAGTTGCATTCAGTGAAAATTGATTGGGATCTTGAAAGATGAACAGGTTTAGATGAGAAGAAGGAGAGTAAGAAAGTTTCTTGATATGGAGGCAGGAGAGGAGAAGGAACAGGGCTCAAAGAGGGAAATAAAGATGATGAGTATAGGGGGATAAAAGATGGAGTGGACAAGATCGGTCCAGATTATGGGGAACCATGAATGCCAAGGTTACATTTAGCATAATACACAATATGGCACTATAAGCATGTCTCAATCATGGCACTAGTATGATAAAAGCAACATTAATTATATATTTTAGGAAATAAATTTTGGAAAAAGAGAGACCTGCCAGAGACTTTTATAGGAATTTAAATATAAAATGATGAAGCCCGGGACTAGAGTGAAGGTAATGGGAACTGAGATAAAATAGTAAAAGAAAAGGATATAACAGAAAATATGAGATTAAAGATGCTAGGAGTCACTTCAGAAGAATAACTAAAGTCTTTAGCGCCAGACTGGATATAGATGATGTAGAAAAAGCAAGAATCTGATATGAGGCTAGGTTTCCTAGTCTAGGAGATTGGAGGGTCAGTGGTCATGTTAGTTCTTTAGGGCTACTGCAACAAAGTACCAGAAACTGAGTAGCTTAAACAACAGAAGTTTACTGCCTCACAGTTCTGGAAGCCAGAAGTCTGAGATTAAGGTGTTATCACGGTGCGTTCCTCTTCAGGGCTGTGCGAGAGAATCTGTTCCATGCCTCTCTCCTAGCTTCTGATGGTTTGTTGGCAATCTTTGACACTCCTTGGCTTGCAGATGCATCACCCCAATCTCTGCCTTCATGTTTACATGACATTCTCCCTGTCTGCATGTCTCTGTGTCCAAATTTCTCCTTTCTGTAAGTACACCAGTCGTATAAGTCCATAAACCCACTCAAATGACCTCATTTTAGCTTGATTACCTCTGTAAAGATCCTTTTTCCAAATAAGGTCACATTCTGAGGGCTTCAATATAAAATTTTTTGTTGGCGGGTTTTACAAATTAAACACATACTAGTACCACTGACAGAAATGGACTGGTGCATGGGACTGATTTGTAGAATATGAGATCAGTTTCAAACAGTAGGTAGTTGGGAAATAGATATAAAGGATTTATATTCAAATCAGGGTTTAAGAAAGTAGAAGGAATAGAAGATGGTAGTACAGAGGTGTTGGCTAAAGCTTAGAGGATATGAATTAATGATTGTGAAAAACAAGTGAGAGAAAGAAGAGCAAAGGGCTAAATACAGGACTTTCGTGGCTACCCACAGTAAGGGAGAAGGAAAGAAAGAGGAGTTTGCAGAGCAGTTAGAAAAAGAACAGTGTAGGTGCACCTGGGTGGCTCAGTCGGTTAAGCGTTGGACTCTTAGGTCATGATCTCCGGGTCCTGGGATCGAGCCCTGTGTCAGGCTCTGCACTCAGTGGGGAGTCTGCTTGAGGATTCTCTGCCCATCCCCCGCTCCCTCTCTAAATAAATAAATAAACAAATAAGTAAATCTTTTTTTAAAAAAGGGAAAGAGCTGCCTAAGAAGCTGGAAGAAAACTAGAAAAACATTGGATTACAGAGCCCACAAGAAGAATCTATAGACGTGGGGATAATCAACATGATCAGATATTACAAAGAAGAAAGGAATCGAGGACAGCACTGAGCAAGAACTATTTTAGTAGGGTAATCGAGGTAGGGGCCAGAACATGAAGGAGAGAAAGTGGACAAAGACCACAGGTCAAAAAGTTGGGTACTGAGCAAAAGCAAATGTAGGCATTAGAAATGGCAACTAAAGTGGGTGACAAAGTTAAAGTTAAGTTTTTTTTGTTGTTCAATAGAAGGGAAGGCAGCCATGGAGCGAGTGAGGTTGAAGATGTTTGAGAGTGAAAGAGTACTTATGGGTAATTATGGAAGTGGAATCCTGGAGAAGAATGGGAAGTGATCCAAACTCAGGTGGTTTTCTCTAGAGAGGCGAGAACCCTCTTCCTCTGAGACAAGAGAGGTGAAGCTAAAAGTATGTATGGAATATGCTTCTCCGTGTGCCCAGAGATTGCTCAGCCATTGACCACGAGCTAGAAATTGGCATGGTAAGACTGGCCAAAGGTTTTCAGGAGGGCGAAGGAATAGAGAATACTAAGGAGTTTGCAGTGGAATCTTTTTAGCCAGAAAATAGTTAATGGACTGGATGAAGTTGGCTACTCCAAGAAATTAAAGGTCCCGGCAAAGAAAGAGAGCAGTGCCTCAGGGTGATGAGGGGCAGTGAGGTAACTGACAGATGAAGATACTATGTTTGAGAGTGGAATTTAGAGATCTCAGAGGAGAAACAGTGAAGTCCCTGGGGTGCATCCGTACTGGTAGAAGCCTCATTGGAGTAATGACCTGCCGAGGTAAGGAAAGCAAGGCTTTGGGAGGTCAGGGAACTCACTTAAAAATTTCCCTGAACTGGCCTGCAACCACTCGTATCATCTCCCTCTCTCTTTCGACTTTGTTCTTTTCAGCTTTTTCTCTTTGTGAATCACTCCAGCTCAAACTTTTTTTGAGATCCGTGAGAGGAATGTTGCACATTTTCCCTTCTATAATTTGGTAACATTTCTTACACATCTTCCTTCAATAATTTGGTGACATTTTTAAGCAACTCTTGTAATGCAGCTTTGTGAGGGTGGCCAACCCTCTGAATTTGCTTCCATTAAAATTTTTGTTGTTTTCTTTGTGCCACCAAAGAAACTCAGGCATTAATTTTTTAATGGCACAAAATCCTTTTAGATCTTTTGTCATAGAAAAACATATCTGGGATTTTGCTCTGAGTGGGCTCCTCTAAAAAGAGGAGTTCACAACTGCCTTCATACTTTCATAGTGCCATGATGAACTGGCAACCTTCAGATCTGAGGAGCCATCCCCATAAAGAGAAACATTTTTCCCACTAGGAAATAGTCAAAAAGGAGCAGCCGAGAACTAATGATGGCAAGATATGAATAAATTCACGTACTGTGCTCTTTAGTATCAGGACTGATGGATTCGCCTACTCAAACATATTATTTATTAAAAGGTAATACTGAACTTTTCAATGTTCTGGCAATGTACAAAGAACTCCAACTTCAGAAATGGGCCAATTAATATTAAGTCTATGAAAGTAAAGACTTGGTGTCCTCATTAAAATGACAAAAACCCTCATTTCAGGGAGTGGGAAATACATTTCATAAGTAAGGTGCCCCGGTGGCATTAGAGGAGATCACATTCTCTTTTGCTTAGTGACAGGTCCAAACTGAGGAGATTATTATCTGTTTGCACTTGGCTGCAGGAATCTATCTCTGCTCTTCAGCATGCCCTTTTCCCCTGGGAGAAAAGCAGTCTCTCCTCCTCATTTGCTCAGAGGAAAATATTTTCACATTTAAACTGGAGACTATGCCTCTAACCATTCTCCTAGATCTCTGCCCTTTTCCGCATTTCTCCACAAGACT
The DNA here is from genome assembly GCA_028534135.1 of Potos flavus. Taxonomy (NCBI): domain Eukaryota; kingdom Metazoa; phylum Chordata; class Mammalia; order Carnivora; family Procyonidae; genus Potos; species Potos flavus. The sequence goes on from CM052901.1 coordinate 17,694,663, forward strand.
TGTAAGACATGAGCATAATCACTAGCCTGCAGTACAAGAAGAAACAAAAGGAGGAAGGTGAAATATCACTATTTAGTATTGAGCCATATGCCTTGCCAGAGGACAAACATGCCAACCAAAGCAGAAATGAATAAATGTCTATCTGTAGCAGTCACTTGGATTACAGAGGAACCTCTGTGTTATTCAGCGGAACTCCAGTTCAAGATGCTATCCTTGGTACTGACCCAACAAGCAAATCAAATATTTCTTCTCGTTCGGCAGATAGCTTGTGTCCCTTCTGCCATACACTTTCCTATATACAGTCATATTCACTGTTAGCATCTTCTTTTAGTGCTGTGATTGTGAGGAATGCTGCCTGTCCAACAACAGGTATCCCAGCTGCTGGGAGAGATGGCAATGATAGATAGTACTTACAGTGCTGGGACTTCAACTCTCGGTAACAGCTTTCTCTTCAGAGACACAAAAGCTGTATGATTACAGCAAAAATTAAAATCCGTAACAAAACCAAATATACAACGAATGTGTCATGCCAAAGGTTTTTGTAATTTCTCTTAAAAACTAAAATACAAGGTTCAAACCTCCATATCAGGATAATTGCATGGCCATTCACAGAAAACAAAAGAACATGTAATAGGAAGGATTGCCACTGTCTTATTTGGATAGACAATCTGATTACATCAGCCTACATTGGTACCTGATTGTTTCAGGAAAACCCTCAGGTTGAAAGCGCAGAATTAAACATCCCCCCCCACACACACCGAAGCAGCTTTCTTTTAGGAATAAGAGGTGTTTTCTCCCTCAGAATATGGTTTTATTCTATATATTTCATCTTTGTAAAGCACAACTTCCTTACATTTATTGTAGAGAATGAATCTTGTCTTTGAAATCCCTTTAGAGAATTCTTCTTCCACCACTTATAGCTAATAATCTTGAAGATTTGATTTCCATTACTTTCTTTTACTTTCTTCTATCCAAAGTCCCTCCCCATAAGTAGCTGAAAAAATTCACACCTTTGACAAATTGCCTTTTAACATTCTTATACATTTAATATACAGGTTTCTAATTTTGATTCATTTTGATAACATCTCTTTTCTGGGCTTTATGCTGTGTTAGGAATCAAAAAAGGAATAAACTACAACTGCTTCCATTAATTTGGACTGTGAACCATAGAGATTATTGGAATCTCACTTTTTACCATCATAAGCCTGGTACAGGGAAGGTACTCAGCGTTTGTTGAATGAATGAAAATCCTCTGACTAAATATTTTACAATAGTTTTTCAGATTTTTGGCCTTGAAAAATGTGCCAAACCATAAATAAAGCTAACCAAGTTTTCCTCTTGTGTCTTAGGGTTTTTTTTAAATTAATAAATTAATTTTTTAGAGCAGTCTTAGATTTACAACAATATTGAACAAGAAGTAAAGAGTTTCCAAATACCTGTCTCCCCCACACACATCCGTAGTCCCCCCACTACTGACATCCTGCACAACAGGGGTACATTGGTTACAATCAGCAAATACATCATTATCACCCAAAGTTCATAGTTTGCATTTGAGTTCACGCTTCGTGTTGTACATTCTATGGGTTTAAATGTTTAAAATGTATGTATCTACCATTATAGTATCATACAGAATGGTTCCACTGCCCTAAAAATCCTCTGTGCTCTGCCTATTCATTCTTCTCTCCCCCCTAACCCCTGGCAACCACGTTAGGGATTTTTTTTTTTTTTTATCTTTTTACTGACTCCATTGTTTTGCCTTTTCCAGAATGCCATATAGTTGGAATCATACAGTTACGTAGCATTTTCAATTGGCTTCTTTCACTTAGTAATATGCATTTACATTTCCTCCAGGTCTTTCCATGGCTTAATCGCTCATTTCTTTTTTGCACTGAATAATATTCCATTTCTGGATATACCAGAGTTTGTTTACCCATTAATCTACTAAAGAACATTGCAGTTGTTTCCAAGTTGGGGCAATTTTAAAATTGCCAGAAGAAATCTGCTATAAAATCCGTGTGCATATTATCGTGGGGACATAAGTTTTCAGTTCACTTGGGTAAATACGAGGGAGCACAATTTCTGGATTACATGGTAAGAATATGTTTAGTTTTATAAGAAATTGCCAAAGTATCTCCCAAAGTGCCAGTAGAATTTTGCATTCCCACCAGCAATGAAGGGGAGTTTCTGTTTGCTCCACATCCTCACCAGCCCTTGGTATTATCATTGTTTTGGATTTTGGCCATTCTAATAGGTGTGTAGTGGTATCTCATTGTTCTTTTAATTTTTAATTCCCTAATGATGTATGACATATGATATATGATGATGCTTACATGCCATTGATATATCTTTGGTGAGGTGTCTTTTCAGGTCTAATTTTTTGGCATTTATCCTGTTTGATGTTCTCTGAACCTCCTGGATCTGTGTTTTGGTGTCTGGTAATAATTTGGGGGAAAGTTCAGCAATTATTGCTTCACCTATTGCTTCCATTCCTTTCTTTCTCTCCCTTCTAATATTCTTACGACATGTATCTTTTGTGGTTGTCCCATAGTTCTTGGATATTCTGCTTGGGGTTCTTTTTGATGCTTTTTTCCTCTTTGCTTTTCAGGTTAGGCAATTTCTATTGCCATACCCTCAAGCTCAGAGATCCTGCTCTCAGCCATGTCCAGTCTTTTAATAAGCACATCCAAGGCATTTTACATTTCTGTTATGGATTATTTTTTATCTCTAGCATGTCTATTTGATTCTTCCTTAGAATTTCCATCACTCCGTTTACATTATCCATCTGTTCTTTCTTGGTATCTACTTTTCCCATTAAAGCCCTTAGCATACTAATCATAGCCGTTTTATATTCCTGGTCTGATAATTCCAACGTTCATGCTATATCTGACTTTTGTTCTGATGCCCATTCAGTCTCTTCAAACTGTGGTTTTTTTGTTTTGTTTTTGGTTTTTTTACTTTCTTTTTTCAGTGTTCCAAGATTCATTGTTCATGCGCCACACCCAGTGCTCCATGCAATATGTGCCCTCCTCAGTACCCACCACCAGGCTCACCCAACCCCTCACCCCTCCCCTCCAAAACCCTCAGTTTGTTTCTCAGAGTCCACAGTCTCTCATGGTTCATCTCCCCCTCCGATTTCCCCCAATTCACCCTTCCTTTCCTTCTCCCAATGTCCTCCATGTTTTTCCTTATGCTTCACACGTTAAGTGAAACCATATGATAATTGACTCTCTCTGCTTGACTGTTTGGTTTGTTTTTATTTTTGTTTGTTTTTATTTTTTACCTTTTAGTATGCCTTGTAATCTTTTGTTGAAATCTGAACATGATGTACTGGGTAAAAAGAACTCCAGTAAATAGGACTTTAGTGGTGTGGTAGTTAAGTGTGGGAAAGCATTCTTTAGTCCTGTGATTAGGTCTCAGTCTTTTTAGTGAGCATATACCTCTGGACTGTGAATTTCACAAGTGTTTCTCAGTTTTTTCTCCCCCCTTACTTGGGGCAGGATGGCTGGAGGGAGCTATATTTGGGTATTTCCCTTCTCCAGGTCAGTTAGGCTCTGGTAATACCCTAGCAGGTTAGGCTCTGGTAAAGTAGTTTCTTCTGAAGGCAGGCCTTGTTAAGAAGAACAGAATGCTCCGGTGTATTACAAAATGGTCTCTTTTCCCCACCCCCTGATGTAAGCACAAGGGGATTTTTCTCTAATATTCGTTGTAAGGACTTGGTTATGCTCCTAGAGATAAAACTCACAAAAGGATAGAGACCTTACTATGACTGGGTCCCTCTGGACTTTTTAAATCTCAGACTTGCCCACACTGAGCCTCCAGCAATTAACCAGTTACAATTTAGGTTTTCTTACTTGCCACCAGTTCCTGTGGAGCTTCCTGCTCATAGGTTTCTGGTCTGGTAAGTTGTGATTCTCTGGGCAGTTTCAGGGGCAGCAGTTTGCCCTGTGACCTCACTTCACTGGTGGATCTAAGATGAGTTGTTGATTTTTCAGTTTATTCAGCTTTTTATTTGTTGTTAGGATGGAATGATGACTTCTAAACTCCTTACACACTAGACCAGAAACCAAAGTCTTGTGTCTTAATTTTTACATTTACCTTTCTTCTATAGGATAGTAAAGGTTACACTTTTCAAAACAACTGCCTTGCAAATTTATCATGTGCACAGTCGTCAGTTCAAGACAAATAGCCCTACACTTTATCATTACAGAGCTCTCATCATTTGCTGCCTTCCAAATAAAAGTGACCAATGCTAGCTGGGAATATCTGAGTTATATTTGGGGTGACAAATATGAAGCGTGATGACGATTTCAGGGTGTCGGAATCCTATGTTCCTTTACAAAAATGGTTCCATGTGCTTTCGTGTCCATCTCTTGCTGCCATGGCCATCTCAAACCTAAAGTTGCTCAAGAGATTTTTTATACATGTCAATTAAAAACTACCAAGTTCTCATGGGACTAAGGTGAACCACAAAGAGTATGGATGGACAGATGGATGTTCGACTTTATACTGATTGCTTAGCCTTAGCGTCACAGGCAGAAGCTCTGAAGGAAGAAAATGACAGCCTCCGTTGGCAGCTCGATGCCTATCGGAATGAGGTAGAATTGCTCAAGCAAGAACAAGGCAAAGCCCCCAGAGAAGATGACCCAAACAAGGAACAGCAGCTGAAACTCCTGCAGCAAGCCCTGCAAGGAATGCAACAGGTAAAGGCCCTTTGGTTTTCTGAGCTTTCAGGAAGGCTAGCATCAGCTCCTCACCTGGAAAAATGTCCCCTGCCAGCAAAAAGAATAGCAAACCTCTTACTCTTCTTGATATTCTGTTCTCTGGCATAGCCGAGGAAGGGCCTGTGTTATGGTTAATGAAATATTCTGGCCAAAGGTAGCAGTGGATCACCAATTTTCTTTTTCTTTCTTTTTTTTTTTTTTTTAAAGATTTTAACTTTTTTTTTTTTTTAAGATTTTATTTATTTGTCAGAGAGAAAGAGATCACAAGCAGGGGGTGTAGCAGGCAGAGGGAGAAGCAGGCTCCCCGCTAAGCAGAGAGCCTGATGTGGGACTCGATCCCAGGACCCTAGGATCTTGACCTGAGCTGAAGGCAGATGTTTAACCGACTGAGCCACCCAGGCGCCCCATGGATCACCAATTTTCAAAGAGTGTACATTCAGTGAAAAATACTTGACAGTCAGACTACACCAAACATAATCTAATCTTTTCTTTCTGTTTCAGAAGATGCTTTGGGATCTGTACAGGGCCTCAGGGTCTTTATGAAGAACCTCACTTAGAGAGAAAAAGTAGTATCTACTTGATCCAGTGCTGGACCATACAGCCTGTTAGAAGAAGTGGCAGGAATCCTACCCTTGCTTTTTCAGTATCAGTGCTTTGGGCACATAATATCAATTTGTTTTTATTTTGTTTTGTTTTCACGGTCATTTATGTGAATGAGTTTACCTGCACATTATTCCAAGTATAAAAAGTAAAGTAAAAAAAAAAAAAAAAAAAAAAGGAAAGTAAATAGGTGCATCCAACTGTAATTGCATTCAAATACAACAGTGTGTAATAGATGCTCAATGTCTAGATGTTTTATGTAACCATCACCACAGTGAGCCTACAGTTTAAAAGATATTGCCATCTGTTCTCATCATAATAAAGGAGTAGTATTTTTGGGTAAGGGTATTATCCTCTTCTGTCTTGCCAGATGACCAGCCATTTTCCTTACAATTTAAATTGAGCAATAATTTTTTTTTAACTGTATGCCTTGGAATTATCTAGGGTGAAGCTTATTGCTGACTGGAAATCACAAATTGTGAACAAGGAGTCTCTTCTGGCACTAGGAGCCCTGTGTTCCTATTACTTCTGCTACCACTGTCTTCTGTGTGACAAGCAATATCACATTAATATTTCACCTTTCCTATTAGTAAAATGTGTGAAGTAATGCTTACCTTCCTTTTACTGTCACTATGGAATTTAATTAGAACATGTAAATTATATCTGAGATTTTTCCACCAAAAAAAAAAAAAAAAAACCACACACAACGCGTCTCTTCAGCTAGACTTCAAAGAATTCTGACAACATATATTGTACTGTGTGTGTTTTAGCTCTTCCAATGGTCTTTTGCAAGACTCTGAAAAGCAAAATTTTGGAAACATTTTTTGCTGCTTTTCTCTCTTACCTTGATTTTGAAACCATTCCACAGAAGGACAGTTCTGCTACTGAAATACAATTTAAAGATGATGAACTTTTTTTTTTCATTTCATTACTTTTTCATTACAATTAGGTCTCTACAACCTGACAAATTAATTTTACTCATTTTGATTACTTTTTATTGGAAAATAGCCTTGTAAACAAGATAAAGGTTCTCCCATCTTATCCCAAAAAGAAATATAGTCTAACATAGTGGTTAAGAGCATGGACTGTGGTCTTGAGTCAGAGCTGGGTTTAAATCCCAACTCTGCCACTTACTCTCTGAATGGCCTAAGGCAAAGCACTAAACCTCTGTAAGCCTCAGGATTATGTATCATAGGGTTACTTGAGGTTTATATGAGACCACACATGTGAAACCTTATCCACAATGTGTGACACATGTTAGATGCTAAATAAGAAGTATTTTTGTAATCGTTAATGATGATGAATCCAGTTCCTTGCCTACTGATGTGGAAACAAACATTTGTGAAACGTTTTCCTCACAGAAATTGAACTTGGCTTGGAAAGTGGCTATTTGAAAGAATGCTTTACAACATTAAGTTCTATGCAGCAATCAAGATGTTGTCCACATGGGATTAACACTATACCTTATCCTTACCCCTGGCTGAAATAGAAAAGTTAAGTGATTAGATCGTTTAGTTTCTCAGATGCTTTCTAAAATATGAACAAATCCAAAGGAAGTTCCTAAGAGCTAGATAAAATAACTTGAAGTGAAAAGTACCTTGATTTTCCCTTTGGTATCTCTGCATGGAGAAATGATTGTGTGGGCTGGGAGAAAGTGAGGCAGGCCAGCCTACTATCTAACTTCAGCCAGGGTTTTTAAATGAAGTGTGGCTCCTCAAGACTTGATTGTCTTTGGTCTGTCTTGTAGCATCTACTCAAAGTCCAAGAGGAATACAAAAGGAAAGAAGCTGAACTTGAAAAAGTCAAGGATGACAAGTTGCAGGTGGAAAAAATGTTGGAAAATCTTAAAGAAAAGGTACATCAGCTGTCTGTGAACCCTTGCCCTTGCCCTTCCCCCCCCCCCCTTTTGCAGTGGCAATGAAAATGCCTTGCAAGTTCCTGGAGTAGGAACCACCCTGGAATGCTTGGCTGAGTGGGGATTAAAAGCTCCCTCTCTGGGGTAGTTCTTGAATCAAAGGCTCTGCCTTTAGATGTGAGTCCTTGGCATATCTAAGGATTCTGGAGAGTGTACTTTTCAGTGAATACAAAGTTAGTCCATCCCTAAAATTCCTCAGTCTTTCCCTCTTGGAGAAGACCAGCATGTACTCTGGCTTCATCTTGCCAAGCAAATAGCAACATAGAAAATGCAGGTGAAAAAAAAAAAAAGAAAAGAAAAGAAAGAAAATGCGGGTGACACAGAGTACCTTTAATGAAGCATTTCGTTAAAGGAAGAACCATAACTAGAACATGGGCATTTCTTTGCAGACACTCCATCTAGTGTAATAATGAGCAGCTGCAGGTGAAATAGCCAAAACCCAAAGGGGAGAAAACGTCCGGAAAGTAAAGAAAAAGACAGAATATTCTAATGCTTGATGATTGCAGCATGGAAGGGCAAAATGGGACTTTGCAGCAATGAAAGCTGCCAGTGAGGGCCTCTTAGGGAGTCTCCTAACATCTGGATAGGTTAATGTGTCACAAGCATGAATCAGGTGCCCAGTCTACTTGAGGTATGTAAAGTCTACCGATGGTGTCTCCCAACTGTACCTCCCTAATCATGTGTATGCCTGAACATTCAACTGAAGCAATCCTCTGGAAAGGAAGACCCATTGACTGTGACTGCCTGATTTTAATGTCTCAGAAGGAAGAGATTAGGTGCTCAGACCAAGAGCCAGAAATCAACAATGCTACCGTTCCACGAGAGCTTGTGCTCTTTCTCTCTCGCACTCAGCTCAGGAAGATGCCATGCGCACAGGCCCTGGGTGTGTTTGCCAGCATAGTGACTTACCCCGGAGTGCCATTAAGAACTGGCAGCCTTGCTGTAGTCGAAACAAATGATTGCAAGTGTTTTCTTCTGGAGGCCATTTGTAATATGCTTTTAATTCTTCCACTTCATAAAACCAGCTCGCTTTCCAGTTTTGTGGGTGCTATTAAAGAAACGAGCGCAATCCCAGAGAAATGCATTTATCAAGCATTTAATTGAAAAGTGCCAAAGCTGCTCTGTGTAGCAGGAATTTCCCTATACTTTCAGAGCTGCTAAAATGTCTCGGAGCTGCTACATAGCTGTTTTGCTTCTTGCGTAAAATGGAGTGCGTAACCAGAAGACTACTGATAGACATGAGGTTATGCTAATGACATTATGCTTAGAATCATTCTCTAGGATTGACATCACAAATTAATTTAAGGGCATTTTTAGTGTAAGGGCATTTTTGGCGCTTTAGCATAAGCCGCTTTCTGCTTTATAAAGTATTTCATTTGAAGAAGCAAAGGGTCAGATGGCACAGAAGAACCTTAATGTACTATGCCTTAGTCTGTTTTTCATCCTGAACCTGAATATACCATGAAGTGGCAGCTAAAGAGGATAAGGAAGGAGAGCCAATTGATAACCGGGAAATGTGAGTCAGAATGTTTTTTTCCTGTTACCGTAAGCAAAGCTTCGTTCAGAAAAAGTCATGACAGTTCATTATAAACTGATCTTCTCTGGGAGGCTGATTTGTGACCAAATATTTCAACCTGACACAATTAGGTTAGGAAGCAAAGTACCATTACGTTAGACTGCAAAAATAATTCCAGGTTGAAAGGAAGGCAATAAGTTTTGGTGAGGAGTGATCTCTTTTGTTTTTGTTTGGGTTTCTTGACAGTAAATTGTAGTGTGAGTTATCGTCAGTGTTTTGCAATATAACAATGTGACTTCTGTCTGTCTTACTGCAAAAAGAGCTAGCTCTTTGAATCTGCCAGTAAAATTCAAGGTGATAAACATCTCTTCAATATGCCTTCTAATTTTTTAAATACCAGCTGTAATAAAATTGAAGTCAGCTTTCAGTAGGGCTACATTTCTGTTTAAGATGGCTAAAACTTCTCAGGATGCCTTTACATCTTAAATCAACCCCAATCTGTTAAACTCTCACACTTAAGAAATGGCTTACTGGATCATTTAATGTTTTAAGGGGGTTAGAAGGAGATATACAACCCATGGCTTAGAAGTGAGCCACTATTTTAAATCAAACTTGGCATGATGGTTACTACCTGGATTGGATTCTAAAGGCCAAAGATTGAGTAGGTCATCAAGAAAGTCTTCCCTTCTGACTATAGCCAGGAAGCCCGTAAATCCACAAAACAACATGTCTCGCAGCATAGACCATTCGTTTCATTCACGGGCAACATCCTGGAAGCTTTGAAGGCATCTTTAAAGAAAACAGGACACCTGTCTGTGCCGAGGGCTTGTGGAAGGGAATAAGTGACAAAGCATTTTAGTCAGCCACGGTCTGCCCATGCTAGGAGTGTTTCCCCGACATTTTCTTTTCTAATAGCAGTAAGACTGGAAGCAGTGATTTCTTTTATTCCTTCTTCTCAAGGCTCTTCCTTCACATTTATAATATAGAAAAGATGTTCTCAGTGTCAAAAGAGAGAAAGATCCATGAAAGGTCTGGACGTATTTTTCAGTTTGATTGCTGATCATGAATTTCACCTGACTATCTCTTACGAAACATACCTGCTGTGCTCAGAAAGAGAGAACTTTCAAATACAAAGAAAGCCACTGAGTAATGACATTTTGGTCATGGTCATTTCTTGATATGAAGTCAGGAATATCCTAACTGATAATGTCCTTATCAGGGAGAAGAGAGAGTTGATAGTCAATAAGTGGAAGCTCTCATTTTTAGTTCAAAAGCCAACAGTTGATTATTTGGGAGTAGATTAGCTACACCGTAGATTCCCCACTCAGAGACGGGACCTGCCTTTAGCAGAGTGTGGACCTAAAATTGAAAAGAACAATCCTTTTGACAGCGGATGGCCTGGCGTGAAATCTAGGCTCTACCACGTCCTAGAAATGTGATCTAAGGCAATTTACCTAATTTACTCGAGCCTCAGTTTCCTCATTTGTAGAATGGAGATAACACATACCTAACAGTGCCTGGCACCTAGTAGGCAGTAAATGTTGGGTCTGGTTCCCCAGATTACCTGTATAGAGTCAAGAATGATGAAGGCGGGGGAAAAAAAAGTGGTAAAGATGAATGTCTAAATTCTTCTGTGTTTTGGAGCCATATAAAGAAGTTTTGGAGGACCTGTGATGATTTTGCATAAATTAATGTTATTTTCTTTCCCATTCAGTCATCAAAACTGTACAGTATTGCCTTTGGGGTACTACATTAAAAAGTTCCCTGTTGCGTAATCGAATCCAAGTCTGTTGCCCAGTAAGGTGAACTGACACAGGAAACATATTATTCCCACAGGAAAGCTGTGCTACTAGACTGTGTACATCGAGCCAGGACAGTGACTACCCTCTGGAGAAGACCCTGAACAGCAGCCCTATCAAATCTGAACGTGAAGCGCTGCTCGTGGGTAAGGAACACACATATACAATGTATTAACTATGGTGGGGGGGGCAGCGTTTCACCTAAGATGAATATACTCGCCAGGCATTTATGAAGCATGACAATGCACGGGCCCAGAGTCCTGAAGACGACAGGATAAGAATAAGTATAGACTTCATAGAAATGGTAACAGCAGCTCCCAATCCTCCTCAATCTCCTGTGGTTGCTGCCACATCAGATGTGTGGGTGTAAGCACAAGAAAGGGACTGCTGGAGAAACACGTTGTACGTTTTTTAAATCTCTATGTGAGGATAGCGGAGCCCTCTCACTCCCACTCAAGGTTACAGTGTGGACACTGTTTGGCAGAGAACTTTCCCAGATGAGCCTCCGGAGGAAGGATATGCCTCTTTGAAATTTTTTCCAGGTTATTGGCAGATGACCCAGGAAGCTGTCTGTGGAGTGTTGGCCACTGGTGGGCTCGGACAAGATAAATGCTAGAATTGCTCTCATTATATAAAAATCATTCACAGAGGCAAGATAGAACACATGGTTGAGGAGTCAGACAGACCTGGTTTCCCGTTTGACCCTACCTACCATTTCCTTCCAGAGCTTCAGTTCCTCCATCTGCACAATGGGCAGAACGATATTACCTGTCTCAAAGGGCAGCTGCGAGTATTAAATAATTCATCCAAACCCCTAGCACTGGGTGCAGCCCATAGGAAGCCCTCAGTAAAACGAGAACCATTTTGCACTTACGGTGTTCTGCGCAAATACTTGTTGACTTGATATTCCATTTGGAGAACAGTGGCAGCTTGAGGTCCTAAAATACTCAGTCATTTCCAAGGGGCTGATACTGGGCCTCAACGGATTATCCCAGCTGCCTTCTAGGAAGCTGAACCCCACAGCGGCCCCACCCCAATCTCAGAAGTTCTCCACACTGATTGGCTTCTGCATATTTTGAAGATTTATCTGCCTTCTTTGGTAATGGATATTGTAGTCAGATTTAGCACTTTGATATGTTAAAAAAGATGCACAAGGGGATCTGCCATTGAGTCTTTAGGAAAAGTAACAACTTATTTCCATTGTACAACTCAAAGTTCTTTAACGAATTGGCATGACAACAGGGAGACCTGTCAGAGAAGAGCTGGGGGTAGAAGGAAGCCTCTGTGAATGGGTAGTTCTGGAAACAAAGATTCTTAAGATAAGTGTTTCTTGTTTTGTTTTTTAAAGAATATAGTCTTGGACTGACAGAAAGGAAAATCGATTTTTTAAATTGGTTCTTTGGGTGTGAACCCACAGAAACTGCTTAGTGTTTTGAAACCTATGGAGTTATTTCTCGGCATTTGATAGGCAGCCTGTCTTGGCTGTAGCGCCTAGAATTCCTTTGGACATGAACTGTCTTTTTTAGAATTTAACTTTCTCTGCTTGAGTCAGTGTATAGCAATTCAATTTACTTCGTCATTTAAGAATCACATAGTGTTATAAGTAATAGCATCCATTTCGAACAGATTTTGAAGTCTACCATCAGCTCCTCCTGGATCCCCCAGCCCACCTCCTTGCCCTGTGATTTTTGGAGGATTTTCACAAAGAACTGATTTGAACTTCAAGCTACAACTCAAACTGGTGATATTCTTTATCAGTCAATTGAAGGAATAGACGAGTTGTAGTCTGTAAACCAAATCAAATTTAGCTTTTATTTCCTGGCGGTTCTCTGCAAATTCAACTCTGGGGCTATTTGATGTACTTAAGATCTTATGAAGGAATTCAAAAAATCGAACGAAAGAAATAGTAGGCCTTCGAACAATTTATGTTCTACCTGTTGCCAGAGAAAAAAGTATTAGAACAATTAACCTGATGTCCAGAACAGTCAAGGCAGTATGTCTAGCTGCCAAACACCCCATAGTTACACCGAGTAAAAATTATGCACGTTCCCAGAGGCTCTATACTTCTATTAACAAAAAATTTGTTACTTGAAGAAATTTAGAGCTCTAAGCACAAACAAATGCTAGAGACCACTTGAGTGAATGAACTGTTTGGCTTTTCTTTACCGAGCTACTCACAGGATAAAACCAAATATAATCAGCAGATTCTCTTGGGAGAGGCATGAAGTGAATCAGGCAAAGTACCTGATTTGTACTTTTACCACAACAGCAAGACATTATTAATGCATAAGAAGCTCAAGTCCAATTTAAAGACTGTGCAGAAGAACTGCAAAAGGCCGGCACAATCTAAGTTCATTCTAAAATTCTAGATTCATTGTGAAATATAGAACTCAAATGGTCTTTAGCCATCATGAATGACGGAAGTGACTTTTCCAATGCCAGCTTTTCCATGCGATGTAGTGTTGTGAGAGGCAGTATATGCAGTGGGTTGTTGTACAGATTAAACGAATAAAACGTATATAAACTTAGAATAGAGCCCAGTATTTAGTATGTGGTACATGTGAGTTAGCTCTCATTTCAAAGAATATAATGCTCGAGGGTAACCTCCATGTTAATTGTCACTCTAGGGATTATTTCCACATTTCTTCATGTCCACCCATTTGGAGCAAGCATTGAATACATCTGTTCCTACTTGCACCGTCTAGATAGTAAGGTATGTGGGGTCCTGAAATGGACATGCAAGGGGATGGAGGGTACTTTCTTCAAGCACGAGTAAGTCGTTAGCAATCAGTCTAAGGAAATTCCCCTCACCTATTCTCATTGCGGTGCAGCGCAGAGCTTCTCTCTTACAAGCAGGGTCACCGTCTGCTTCCGTTTGCCTGGGACTCGGGGGGTTTCCCAGGACTCATGACTTCCAGTGCCAGAACCAGGAAGTCGTGGGCAAACCTGAATGAGTTGTCCACCCTCCTTCCAAGATACGTCTTAGAAGAATTTTCCTCCTTTCTTTTAATTTCTATATAAGCTGCAAATTACCCACCGTCTCTCACCATTCATACTTTTGTACCAGGCCTTTAGCCATTAGCAAATGTTAATGTTCAGAACTAGAAGTCTTACTCCAGCCATCCCTGTCACCTCTGCCATTACCTATGTTGAAATGATCAAGGCAGAAGCCAAAACAAAACAGAGGAAACAGTAAGTCTGTGACACGGACTCAAGTTCTCTCCCGGCTGATCTCATGGGTCACTTCCTGGGATGATGTTCTATGGGGGACCTTACAAAGCGTCAGGGGCAAGGGTAAGTATTAGTTCCCTAGAAAGTTAAAGATGCCTCATAGAAGCAGGAGGGGACTCCTGACTCCTCAGAATAAATAAACTCAAGATAGATTTTTTTTAGAAGCCACATTCAGTTAAATGTGCTCGTGGATTATATTCACTATTACACAGGACCGGGAGCTCTTGAGACGTGGCCACTGAAATGCAGATTCCTGATAGCTGGATGTCCAAAATGTTAAGCCATTTAAGCATATGTCCTCTTAACAGAGGCACTTGCCCATGTGGGCATCCAGCTGTGGTGATGCGTCCTTCTTGTGGCATTTGTTTTAGTTTGAGCCAGCACGCCCCTCTCATTTAGCTCAGGGAAGTGATACCATTCTGAAATTAAAAAGCCCATTTGGCAGCAAAGGAAGGAATTGAATGTGGGCACCAGAACCAAGTGGTAGGTTGAAGTGGTATGAAATTGAACTATATGTCAGTAAAAATGATCTGGCCCTTTTTTTTTAAATTGCAAAAAAATTAAATAAATAATGCATACATTTTATGTTAAAAATGTGAGCCACATAGAAAGACAGTGAAGGAAAAGTGAAAGTGACCCAGCCCCACCCTTCCAGGATCACCACTGTTAACAGTTTGGCAAATCTTCTTTCAGACCCTTTTCCATATGTATGATGCACCTATATTATACATATACATCTATAAACATTGTATATTTATGGTTTTTAGAATGGAGATTCAACTCTATATGATACTCTCCAATGTGCATCTTTCACTTAACTGGCTACAGTCTACTACTGCACTAGGAAGAAAGCATGACCTCACTCCTACTCTCGGCTCATTTTCTCCTGAGCAGCTTCCTGCCAAAGGAGTGACAGGGCCTCCCAAAGAGCCTGCAGTGATGCCAACAGAATTGGTTGGGGGGGGGAGGGAGGTGCCCCTCCGTCCAGCTTCAGGAACCTTCAGTGTGGCAGCAACTGAGGGTTTCTCTCAGGATCTCCTAGTGCTCTTCAGTCGAGCCCTAGTACCGAGGTTCACAGTTGGGAAGGTTGCTGCTCATGTCAAGATGACCACCTGAAACAAGTCCTAAAGGGATCCACAGAATTTGATTTTATGTTTGTGTGTGTGTGTGTGTGTGTGTGTGTGTGTGTGTGTGAAGTGGGGAAAGGGAGACAATGCACAAAAGTAGGAATACAGGGCATTCCTTATTTCTGTCATTTTTCCTTTGTAAAGCAATGCGTGTGTGAAGAATTCTGCCCTGCCTCCCTCCCCTCCCAAAAGGCTCTGCAGCTTTAGTAGGCCGCACACAGCAGCAGTGGCACCTATCGGCTGTCATTCTGCTGGCTACAAACCCAAGCCTGTCCCCACAGCTGACACCAGTTCTTTCATTAGAAAGCTCCGTGGTGATCAATCCCCAAACGGTGATGCGAAGTGAAAGAAACTAGTCACAAAAGACTGTATATAACGTATGATTGCACATATACGAAATTTCCAGAAAATTCAAAACCACAGCGAAAAAATCCGAGTCAGGGATTGGGAGGGACAATTGACTACAAAGGGGCATGAAGGAACCTTCTGTGGGTGATGGAATGTTCTAAAACCAAATTGTGGTGAGAGTTGTCCAACTGTATAAATGTGCTAAAATTCCTTAAACTCTACACACAGAGTAGGTGAATTTGTTGTATGTAAATTATTACCTGCGTCCGGCAGTTACAAAATCCGCGCCAGGGAAGTTCAGGGGACTCTGTCCGCAGGCTGGAGCTGCTTCTGAGCGGAACTCCTCCCCGCAGATCTGCACCAGCGATGTGGAGTGTCTCATGAGCAGGCTGCAGCACACCTTCAGGCAGGAAATGACCGGGGTCGGAGCCAGTCTGGAGAAGAGGTGGAAGTTCTGCGGCTTCGAGGGCCTGAAACTGACCTGAATGCTGCGGCCTCCCAGCCTGGGCTGGGAAATGTGCCGTAGACACGCCAAGAAAGTGATTTGTATTCGCAATGGTTTTCAAGCGGAAGTGCTTTAAATTTGCCGGCTCATTCCCAGAATATCTTGTGAGTTAAAATAAGGATCCTAGAGCAGCACCTCGAGCTACAGGCCCTAAAAAGACACGGACTCAGACCCTCAAGCGCTGTAACTTGCTCCCTTTCTGTCAGTGGCTTGTCTCTTTTATTAGTGATATTGAAAAAGGCCTGAGGCTAAAGAGTATTTGGGGTATTTTCAGTGTCTGTACTACTGTCCTAGAGTTTGGTATTTTTTTAAACACTGTTAATTGAAATGTTTTGATGATTTGTATGTGATTTGTGTTTCAAAACTTCTCTTCACATTAATGTTGCTACTGGGGAGAGGA
The DNA here is from genome assembly GCA_028534135.1 of Potos flavus. Classification (NCBI taxonomy): domain Eukaryota; kingdom Metazoa; phylum Chordata; class Mammalia; order Carnivora; family Procyonidae; genus Potos; species Potos flavus. Next base: position 17,710,825 of record CM052901.1, read on the forward strand.
ACGAGAGGAGCACTGGGTACTCCGTAACGGACATGGTCTTTCCCATCCCCAGTAAGCTGCTAAGTGAATAACACAGCGTCTTCTAGAAGGTGCCTGACCAGGCTCCCCTTCAAAAAGAGAAAGCATGGTTTGTGGCTTTTTGCAAAATTACTGTGAACCACAAGTTGACAAATGTTCCAAAGTTATTTTCTCTAATATATCAGATTAAAAACATCTAGATGTATTCGCAGAAAGCAAGCGTCCAGTATGACTGGCATGTGTTTGTGCTATTCAGAATCACCTTGTAAATAGTCTGCCTTTAAAGGAGGGCATGTTTAGTTTCAGCGAATTAAAACACGCGTGTGTGCATGTGCACATGCACGTACACACACACACACGTTAGCAGAAGGGATTCGTTTTAACATGCCTTCCCTCTGGCCTTCTTATGAAGTTTGTTGGTCCCTTTTCTTCTGCCATCAGCGTGTTGAATTGCAAACTGTGTACCGCTGTAAATACTATGTTCACTTCAAGCTGAATGTTTGCAAACAGTTGCTATGAGTATTAGTAGAAAATTCTTGGTAATGAATGAGCCCGGGTCGTGCGGCTTCCTGCAAAGAGCGCAGCTCCACCTGGAGCGCCGATGGCTGGGGGCACCTCCTGTTCTATGGTGCCCACCAGCAGATTGCAATGGCAGAGTGTACGTGGACCAGTCAGGAAGTCCTGCTTGATGGAAACGAAAGGGAAAGGATGAGGATTTGGGGCTAATACCCTGAGGCACACATGATCTTTTCTTCTGTGGTGTTGCTGGTGCTTATAGTAACACAAGCATGCCCTCCCTTGAGTCTTGATTCAGAATAAAAGAATGTACTAAGTAAGCAAAGCCAATGAGGAGTATTTCGGGAGAATACTTTGTAAATGAGATGTCAGTTGTGTTCAAAGTTGTATTTTTCAAAGATAAATATTCCTTTTTTATACCTCAGCTTGGTGTTCTGTTTTGAATTATTTGCTCTCTAATCCTTTAGTGAATCGTCTCGATTTCTTCTGTGGAGTACCAGGATATTGAAAGAAGATGCTAAACCTTCGCCTTGACAACTAGAAATAGGGCCCCATAGCAGCTCAGTCTAGCGGATAGCTGGCTTCCCCCTGAAGCACCCAGCTGTGGCAGGAGCAGGGAGCTAGGATTATTTTTACTCTAGCCTCCGCCCGGAAGCATTCTCCCTGTCGTCAGCATTACAGAAGCCTTTGATTTGTCCATCTCAGAGGGCCAGGAATGCCTTATTTTAATAGCATCTCTGAAATCAAGGGAAATTTGCCACTTATCAATTATTTCTTATTTAAATAAGTTAAATACCATGACATCTTAAAACGACAAATTTTAAAGCAGCAACTGTTACACCTAGGCCCCTTGCTATCCTTCACTTAATCTCCTTGTGCTACAAATGGTCTCTTTCTATTAGTCCCGCCCATTTAGTCCAGGGGTACTCTTCCCAGCCTGCTTGAATATGCTGCTTGTGGGGGTTAAGTTTGTGTGTCATGTTGGCTAGACTGTAGTGCCCAGTTGCTTAATCAAACACCAGTCTAGACGTTGCTGTGATGGTATGTTTGAAAAGATATCATTAACATTGAAACTGGTGGTAGACTTTGAATTGAAGCAGATTGTCCTCCATAAAGTGGCTGGGCCTCATCTAATCCATTAAAGACCTGAAGTCCTCCGAGGAGAGAGGAATTGTGCCTCCAGATTGCCTTTGGAGTCAATGACCGTAGCATTAACACCTGCCAGAATTTCCAGACTGCTGGCCAGCCCTACAAATTTCAAATTTGCCAGCCCCCACAATCGCATGAGCCACTTCCTTAAAATAAATCTGTGTGTGTGTGTGTGTGTACATCCCACTGGTTCTGTTTCTTTGGAGAACCCTGACTACTATGCTAGTCCAGAGTTGTCATAATGTTTAAAAATAAAATCCATTTGCATTATATTACATAATCAAATTGCAGCACATGCCAGCTCACAATTCTTTCCATCCATCAGAGAAATATATTAATGAAGCTATTTTGCCTTACAAATGCTCGGTGCTATTTATTCTAATTATTGTTGTGTTATTCTGCCCAAATTTTGAAGTATTACTGTTTTGTTATTTTTAGGAGATCCAATAGTTAGATTTTTCCAGATAATGAATAGAAGCATTTTTTTTTTATTTTACAAATGGTTGTTTTATCTCTCTTCCTAGTCCTATGACATCTCTAGTTCTGATTCTTTAATATTACCAAGTTGCTTGTTAAATGTCCTCAGTGAAAATGAAGAAGTTTTTGGAGCAAACTAAGCACTTACCTATGTTCTGGTTATACAGAGTTTTGTTCTTAATTGGACCCCAAACTGTATGTTTTTCACAGGATGCAGAATAAACTATATTGCTTAAAAACATAGCATAGATATACAAGACCTTTGACTCACCTGCTGGAACTGGGTAAGCCCTTGGGATTCTTAGCTGTCTTGGACAGTTTCTCAAATAGAGCCAGATTCACTTTTTGCCACAATTGCTACCATCTGCTGAGCACCTATTATGCTATCCTGCTGCCTACAGTCACTTCCTGCCTGTGGGTCAAGTCACACGGACACAGTGAGAGCTTCGATTTCCTCATGGGTAAACTTAAGGAGAAATAGGACCTATCTGAGAGTGGTGGTAGCGTCATCAAGATAGCATGTGCAAATTGCCCAGCCACTGCCTGGACCATAGCGAGCTCAAATTAAAGAGTTATGCTTATGATTATGATTCAGCCAAAAGTAATTGTAAGCTGTGACCTTACCCTCGCTTTAAGAAAAATGTTTTTGTGTTCACACCTAGAATTGTGGAGCTACATCAGGTTGCTGGGCCTCCAGAAGGGAAACTCAGCTGTTCAAAGGCATTCTAAACATTTATTCAGGCCCAGGCACCTGCCAGGCATTATGGCATACAGAAGGAGTGTGCCTGGTGCTTGCCCTCGAGGAGCTGGAAGAGTAGGCTTCAACACTCTGGACTTAAATCCTTCGCCCTGTAGCCAAGACCATAAAAGCTCAGCATGAAAAATATTCAGTGTTGACCAGCCGTCAGTGGTGTGAATAAGGTGGTAGTGATGGCTCGCTCTTGAGACCTGAATTATTATTCTCTGTGCCCCCACGCGCCCCCCACATCCAGTCCCAGAGTGTAAATTCCAGGAGAGTACGGTCCTCATTTGTCTTGTTCACCGTCACATCCCAAAACCTGGTGCACTCTACACAAACTACATTCATATGCACTAATAATATAAGCCACCACTGATTAGTAATTCCTACTTAACCAGTGATATGTGTGTGTATGTGTGTGTGCATATCTCTGTCTATCTATCTAGAGAGGCAGAGAGAGAGTGATTTATTCATTTTTACTACAACTGTGAATGGTAGATAGTATTATCCTAGGTTTTATCTGAGACTCTGAGATGTAGTGTAACTTGCTTGTTTCTAAGAGGCAGAGATGAGATTTGAATCTTAGTCTGTCCAACTGGAAACTTAAAACTTCCTACTGCTCCAATATGTTATTTATCCTTCATATCAACCTAGTTGGTATTACCATAAGACCCGTATTTGTTCACATGCCATTTAGGGTACCTGGTATGTACAACTCTTAGAAATTCAAAGGAGAACAAAACGTGATCTCTTCCTTCAAGAGTTTACACTCTGGTGGGGATGCCTGCTAAATGACATAGTCATGTACGAAGTGCTACAGGGGCACATCGTGGAAGGCTTCGCTAACGTTAAGAAGCTTGAAATATGGTAAGAGGAGAAAACAGGCTCGGACAGGTTAAATTACTTGCCCGAGGTACATAGCTAGTGGGGATAAAGCCCAGGATTTCAACCCAAATCTGTCTGGTTTCAATTCATGCTTCTTCTATTATACCATGGTGCCCAAGGTCACCTTCTAACAATGTCGTTTAACCTCTCTGAGCCTTTGGTTTTCATCTATAAAGTGGAAATCTAAGCATATTTCCCTGAAAGTGTCATTCATAAGGCTTTGCTCCATATAAAGTACCAGTACTAACCCTGCCTGGCAAAATAAGTGTTCAAAAATTGATATAATTATTATTCAACTAATAATAATATTAGCAATGCCTTGATGACAGCAGAGCTACCTTTCTAGTGTCAGGAATCCTATAGGGCCACAGGGTAACTTAAGAATGAGACCTGCTGGGATACAAAATCAATGCACAGAAGTCTGTTGCATTTCTATACACTAATAACGAAGCAGTAGAAAGTGAAATTAAGAAAGCAATCCCATTTATAATTGTACCAAAATAATAAGATCCCTAGGAATAAACCTAACCAAAGAGGTGAGAGACCTGTACTCTGAAAACTATAAAACACTGATGAAAGAATTGAAGGTGACACAAAGAAATGGAAAGACATTCCATTTCTGGAACAACTGGACTGGAAGAACAGATATTGTTAAAATGTCTATACTACCCAAAGCAATCCACACATTTAATACAATCCCTATCAAAATACCAACACTATTTTTCACAAAACTAGAACAAAAAATCCTAAAATTTATGTGGAACCACAAAAGGCCCTGAATAGTCAAAACAATTTTGGAAAAGGAGAGCAAGGCCGGAGGTATCACAACTCCAGTCTTTGAGTTATATTACAAAGCTAAAGTGATCAAAACAGTATGGTACTGGCACAAAAATAGATGCACAGATCAATAGAACACGATAGAAAACCCAAAAATAAACCCACAATTATGTGGTCAGTTAATCTTCAACAAAGCAGGAACAAATATCAAATGGGAAAAAGACAGTCTTTGGGTCTGGTATTGGGACAACTGGAAAGCTACGTGCAAAAGAATAAAACTGAACCACTTTCTTATACCATACACAAAAATAAACTCAAAATGGATTAAAGAAACCACAAAAATCCTAGAAGAGAAGACAGGCAATAATTTCTCTTAAATTGGCCATAGCAGCATTTTTCTGGTTATGTCTCCTGAGGCAAAGAAAACAAAAGCAAAACTGAACTATTGGGACTACATTAAAAGAGAAAGTTTCTGCACAGTATAGGAAATCATCAACAAAAGTTGATGGAATGGGAGAAGATTTTGCAAATGACATATCCAATAAAGGATACTTTATTGGTAACTTATGTGCTCCTTTAACATATTAAATAGCAATACGTAATGACAGGCTAGTAACTACTATAATTTTGAAGTAGCGATAAACACAAATATTTCAAGAAAGCTGGGATAACTTACGATACAATGGTATCCATGATACTGGTGAAAAAGTCACAGATACCGCGAATCCCTCCGTACTTTGTTGCCTACATTTGTAATAGAAGAAAATGCTACATTTCAGTTAGAGGTTAGCGAAAATCTAAGTGCAATATTTCCATCCAAGTTCACATGCTTCCTAAATTCTACCCACAATCTCGAGGTTGATGAAATACCTCCCAAAGAGAGCTCCCAAAGTGAGGCCAGGATTAATTTCAGTAAATACATTAATATTTATAAATTACTTAGAACAGCGCCCATCACATAGTAAGCTCTATATGTGTTCATTCAATAGAAATATATTTTAAGCAATAAATTTTATAAATGATGGAGAAACTGATTCTTAGCCCATTTTGAAATAGTGAAACTCTAAGGCAATGCATAAATAGCAGGAAGGTCCCTCAAGTGAAGAAGTAACAAATGAGCTTCAATGTGAGCAAACACAAAGTACTGCGTTTAGGAGAAAATGAGCCAAATGCTCTTCACAAGATGTTAGTCTCCAAACCATCAGTTCTGGCACAGGAAAGGGATCTGGGAGTTGTTGGAGAGAAGTCCCTGAAGACATCTGTCTAATGGTTGGAATCGTAAAAAGGCAACAGATTCTAAACATGGTAAAAAAAAAAAAATAGAAACAAAGTATGACATTAACTTATTCCCTTAAAAAAAACTTTTTTGGTCCCAACACCAGTACAACAGTGTGTTTCTTGTGGCTAGACCTCAAGACTTTAGACTCAATATTTTAATTCACAGGTTGTTCAAGCACTTGAACATTTCTGTCCGAGACACTGCCAGCCAATGGGAGATGCAAGGATGAATATGACATATTGAAGAGAAACTCAAAGAATCAAGAGTGTGAGTGTGTTTTAATACGTTAATGAACATGTTCTACACTCTAGACCAGAACCATATAGTCTGGGAGAGAAAAACCTGGAATTCAGTGTTTTTCACATAGTAACCTCTTGTTCCTCTCTCTCCCTCCTTCTCTCTCTCTCTCTCTCTCTCTCTCTTTCTCTCTCACACACACACACACACAGACACACACACACACACAGGGCAGCACTTGGTAAAGCCAGCATTACAATCATGCCTTGTTTATTCAGCAAGAGAAGACATCTGAGAATTTAAGTGAATTTACCAGGTAGCCGAAACACGCCCCTTCCAGTACAAATCTTTTTACCTTAATCATTTTAAATGAGAATATTTCTAATATTTTTTACATCATTTCCTGTGCAATTACAGAGGGTTCTAGATCTATGCTGACCTTGCTGTGATGACTCCATACGGCCACTAAGAACATTAGTTATAATAAAACTTCTAGGAAAGAACGTTCTTCCCACTAATTTAACAGTACAAAGAACAGTGAAGGGGCAGAGTCTCTGACAAACATCCTTCCTCATTAAAGGGCTAGAACCAGCCTTTGGCAGCCCTGACTCCCTATGCTAACCCGGGATCACCATTCTAGAAACACCGGGGCTAAGAGATGCTCACAGAACCACTAGCAGAGATGTTACTCTGAATCTCAGCTGTCTAAGGGGCCAAAGGTGCGCGCCTCTCCACTGTCCTAACAGCATGGGCCAGTATTCTCCAACCTCCGGCCCAATATGCTGGTAAGAAATACGACCATGAAAAGGCAACTTGGTTTATTAGGCAGCTATGTCAGGAGAACTAGACTTCCTGGTTCTGTCACTAGCCCTGAGCCCTGAGGCAAGTCCCTCAACTTCTGGGTCCCATGAGTGGGACAGCCGCAGAGGGGATGTGACGGTGCTGCCTAGATTTCTCTTTCTTGCTCACCTAACAGAACTAAGTAGGGTCATGTTATAGGTTTCTCCCGCTCTCCGAAAGTTGGCTTTATGCCACTTCGCTTTTACAAAAGACCTACCTTAGGACCTGTTTTCTCTAAGTGAAAGAAATCTGAAGAGGATTTTCGCTTTCATGAAATGGTCCTTGTTTTTTCGCTTTACATCATTGCAGCTTACGAACGGTTTCACGGGAACGCTGGACTTTGAGATAGCGGGGAAACCCGTACAGCCCGTCGGCCTATGTTGGCTGAGGTTGAAGACCACGGCATTGCGGCCAGTGTTCAGAAAGCGAATCTGCAGTGTTCCCAAGCTAGCAAGCCGGGGCGGTGCCGGACCTGTGGCCCACAGGGGCCCTGAGAGACAAGGGCGCAGGGAGGCACAGGTAGAGAAAGACTTTGTGGCGTCCATCTGCCCACATGAGCGCTCTAGCCACTGTACTCACTTCTTCTGCCCCCGGTTGGCCCATGCCGCCCTCCTTCTTCACTTGGCAGCGCACGAGGACAAAGTGAGACCATTCCTACCGCAGGAACCAAGTCCCAAGACCAGTCCGAAATAAGACTCTCCAGGGCTGCCTTAGCGTAACTCTCTGCTGCATCCAGCGGCAGAGTCGGGGCCTTCAGCACCAGCTGCTTTCGCCGTGGCCCATCCTTGAGGCTGTCCTCTGCGGGGGAGTGAAGGGGACTTGTTAAGCCTGTCAGACTCCCAAGGCAAGCTGCTCACACCACACTTACTCACGGTGACAGCGGGCTGGGTTAAAAACGGCCCGGCTCACGTTCACAGTGAAGCACGGACGTCTCACTTGCGTAAAGGCTATTGGTCCAGAAGAGCACACACTCTGGAGGATTCAGCGGCCCCTTTACTTCTTCGTTTCTCTCTGAAACACCCAGCTCGGTTTGCATGGCATCAACATACACATAGGTTGGTTCCCGATGGATGATACCCCGGCTGCACAGGCTACGGATCCCAAGAAGTGTGAACGCCTCCCAATTTCCCTTTCCATCACTCCATGCCAAGCTGGGTCCCCGCTGAGCGACTAATCCCCACCTCAGCGTCTAACGGCCCATCTCAAGGGCTCGTGCCCTTCTTAGCCCTAAGAGCCGGGCCCGCTGGGACATCGGCCCCCCCCTAACCTGGGAGCTGAGACTCAATCAATTTCGCTGGGTCCCGGGCAGCTGCCTCAGGGTTCTCACAGGTCTCCTGGCACATGAGCGAGCGCAGGGCAGGCACGCTGTGCTTCTCGCCGCCCCGGGTCCGCCGCATTGCATGTAGTCGAGCGGGGCCGTCTTTAGGGTACCACTCTGCCCAGGACAAAAAGGGAATGCCAAGGTCTCAGCCAAGGACCTCAAGGCAGGCAGGATTTGCGGAGTCCCTTGGTTCTAAAAGTTCCCTAAAAACTCCCAAAGAAAAGGGAAAGATAAGCAAAAATGAAAATGAATGCAAAAGTTTATGCTACCCCGAGCATAAGGAAACAGGCACGTCCCCTCTGCTGGTGGGAGTGTGAACAGTAAAACCTTTTAGAAGGGAGAGACCTTAAAAAAAAATGTAGTCTCACACGATATTCTAACAATTCTACTTCTAGAAATCTGTCCCTAGAGAAATAAGCAGAGAAAAGGGCTACAATGACTGTAACGAGGATATTTAATAGTAAGCAAGTAGAACCAATCCAGATGTCCAAAATAAGAGCTAAGAGAATACCATGAAGCCATTAAAACTGATATCGATTTGGGAAATATTCATGATATGTCTATTGTTGAGTGAGAAAAGCAGGCTATTTCATATGTGGACAGCATAAGTTTTGCTTAAAATATGTAAATATATATGTATATGTGTCTGTGGACGCATGTCAAAAAACAGTCAATACTCAACTGTTAGCAGTGACTGTCTCCAGATGGGCTTTTTTTCTATGCTGTTCTGTTTTCCAAATGTCTTTTATTGAATATGCATTACTGTTAGAGTCAAGAAAAAAGTTATTAAAAGAATGTCTACATGCAGAAACAAACAAACAAACAACCTTAGTTATTAGACTATATAGTAACAAAGGCTCAAAGCCTTCAGGTCTCTCCCTTCAGGCGTGTCTATGTTCAGATTAAACTCTCCTCCCCCTTTGTCTTGTTTGCCTCTTATCGGTGGGTAGCCTAGGAACCCCATCATCAAGCCTGTAAAGAACTCAGAGTTAAGTGAGAAGCGATTGAGTAAAGAACTGAAAGGGAAATCAGAGAAAATCATTGCTTTGTGACTCAAATTTTTATTCCCGATTCTATACCCTTCATATCCACTCCATTTCATACCATGCCCCAAAGCAAAACTCCTTAGTCTGGCATTCCAGCGCAAGACTTGATTTCTAACATTGTTTCTTATTTCTACTCCCCTTCACGTACCCACTTCAGCCTGACTGAATTCCCTGTGCTTCCCCGTACATCCACAAGTCCAAATACTACCCTCTCTCCAAGGCCCAGGTCAAGTGGTGCCTCCTCCAGTAAGCCTTTCCGGATTCCCCCTACTCTCTCCCGATATCTGAATGACCTCTCCCTTCTTTCAGACCCGCAGATCTGTTCTCAGTTCTCACATTAAGTCCTACAGTGGAGGTACAGAGAAAGGGATGCAAGCGCAGGCCAACGGTGGTCCTGAGGTTTCCGTAGGAGTGGGGGCAAAAGCCTGACGGGATTTCGAAGAGAAAGGAGAAGAATTCGAAACTGAATATTATAACCCTTTCAAAGAGTTTTGCAATGAAGAGGATCGGAGAAGTGGGGCCAAAGCTGAAGGGGGAGACGGAATCAAGAAAGGATTTTTAAAGATAGAAAAATGACAAGATTATGGCACGCTGTTGAGAATAATCACGAAGATAGGGCAGACAGTCAACAAAGAAATTTCACAGGGGGAGGGAGTGAACTAGAAAGAAGGAAGACAAAATTAAAAGGAGAAAGGAAGGGCAGAGGAAAAGAAATACAGGAAGCAGCAAGGGACAGAGAGCCAGAGAGAATTAAATTTTTCACATTGGGCATACGAAAGGTGATCTTGTCCATTAGGCTCTTTTTCTCTGCTGCGAAGACTGACAGTTAAATGTCAAGAGCAGAGAATCTGGCTGCAAGGGTACAGGTCCTGAATTTGTGACTCTGGGCAAGCCACGCGACGGCCCTGTGCCTTGATGTCTTCATCTATAAAATGGGGATGGTAACATTAGCTTCCTCCTAGGGTTGTTTTGGGGTGCAAATAAAGTGTTTAAAGTGCTCAGAGCATGATGGACGTGGGAGCTATCATCATAACCAGGAATTAGCAAAGGCCAGGAATCCCCTCCCCGGGTCCATCTCTACTCCTACCTGCAATGACTTCCTTCTTTCCTCTCACCACCGTCACCAGTAACTGCAGAGTTTCACAGTTTAACAAAGCCGGCTCCACAGGGGAGAGATCATTATCGAACGACCTTCTGCTCGTAAATACAGGAATGATGAGAAGGGGACTCATTGACCAACTTTGTTCAAGTGCCCAGACTCGGCGGCATGGGGCTAGTGCCATGTAAAAACGGTGGGCACTCCTGGGGGAGTAGATGGGGATGTGACTGGAGTCGGGGGGTGAGGAGGAGAGACTGAAAAGGATTGAAAAATAAAGGGCTATGAGAGTCTTTATAAGAGAGCAAAGAAGACAGTGATGAGATTGGAGCTGTGTGGCCATAGTCGTGGAATGTCAGCATCCACCAGGAGCTGGAAGAGGCAAGGAAAGCAGTCCCCTTTTGATCCTCTGGAAGGAGCGTTGCCCTACGGAAGCCTTGCTTTGGGCCCAGTGATGTTGATTTCAAATTATGGCTCCAAAACTGGGATAACAAATTTCTGATGTTTTAAGCCAAAAATAAGAAAAGAGAGAAAGGAAGGGCTAGTCAGCCAGAACAATTGCCACACCCTCTTCTCCCCATACCCTGCCTTAGTGCCGTCACTGAAGAAAGGAGAGCACAGGGCCAGTATGAGGTTTCCTTATGGAGAGTCTGCTAATACGAGGAGGGTTCTCTCTGGTCCGGACCCTTGATAAAAATCGAAATCCGGGTGTTAAGAGCAATGAACCTCCTAGTGTAGGGGGTCATCAGGAGGCCTGCCTGCTGGTGTACTTGGTTCCTCTGGTCACAGCCCTTGATAAATTGCAGCCTGAGAAGGAGACCCCCAATCCTAACCTAGCCTAGAACATTTCAGCAAGACTGCCCACCTGAGGACGGATGGTTGTCTCTAGACCCATTGCGTCTGAAGGCTGATGAGTATTCGACCCTTTTTTCCTGATCTCCCCATTTTGAGGAGCCTCTGCTGTGTGCGTATGCCCCCAAATTGTAAAACCACAGTCTTGCCAAGAAGGAGGATAACTGGAATGCCAAGAAGCACCACGGAGCAAAAGCAGCTGGAAACCCAACAAGCGGCCATGAAAACGCGCTGGGCGTACGACGGTCGGGGCTTGGACCAGTGACGAAAATAGGAATGGAGAAGCAGAGAAAGATTTGAGAGGCATTACACACACACACACACACACACACACACACACACACACAGAGTAGATGGACAAGTGGTCCCAGGAGTAAAACTTAGTTATGCTTCTCTAAGCAGATACTGAAAAACACACAGCCTGTAGGTTGGGTGGGCTCCTGATCTTACATTATGATAAGTCGGAATGACTTTGGCTTTTTGTATTGTCTCTCTGATGCCTGCCTGGCTTTCAGACAGTGACCGCCCAAGCTTGGATAATTCCTTCCTTCCTTCCTTCATCAAGTTGAGCACCTGTGTGCCTACCACGGTTCCGGTAATCAGGAATATAGCAGTGAACGAAAGAGAAAAAGATCACTCTTCCACTTTTCGTGTGGACTTAACATTCCAGTGGCGGGAAACGAACAATCAACAAATACACGCATGCGTGTTTTATGAGAGTTACATGATGACATGTGCTATGTAAAGACTAAAGCAGAGACTACTCATTAAGAAGATGAGAGAATAAGCCATGCAACTAGGGGAAGGGCATTCTTGCAGAGGGAAGAGCAGATACAAAGGCTCTGAGACAAACAAAGTGCCTGGGATGTTTGAAGCACATAAAGGAGCAGAGCGAGGGGAACATTATTAAGAGATGAGGTCAGAGAGTTAACCAGAGGAGAAGGGGGAGGTCGTGTTGGGCCCAAAAGACCCTAACAGCTTGGGGTGACATGAGGAGCCTTGTGGGGGGGGGGTTAAGCAGAGAAGCAACGGGATCTAGCACGTGCATTGGAAGAATTGCTCTACAAGCTGCATCGAGAACACACTGTGGGGGTGAGGGAGGTGGGAAGAGCGGGAACAGAGTGAGAGACGATGGTAGCTTTGGGGTGACAGCAGTTGAGGCCAAAAGTGGCCAAATGCAGGAAATATGTAGATATCGAAGCTAGAACCAACACGATCTTCATGATGTGAGGCATCAGAGAAAAAGAAGAGTCAAGGACGGCTTCAAGGTATTTAGCTCGAGAAACTGGGCGGATGAAGAGCCATTACCTGAGAAGGGGAAGACTATCGGATGAGCGGACTTGAAGGGGATTCAGTTCTGATATGTTACATCTATTCTAAATCCAATGAAAATGCCAAGTAAACAGGAAGATAGAGAAGTGTGGCGCTCAGAAGAGAGGTCTGTGCTAGATATATACATTTGGGCACTGTTCGCATATAGATGATATCTGAAGATATAATTCAGGATGAGCCACAAAGGGAGTGGACATTGTTAGAAAAGAAGTTCAAGGACTAAGCCTTGGGGCACCCCAATATTAACAAATGAGCCAGGTGAGTGGGAAGTTGCAAAGGAGACTGAGAAGGAGCTGAGAGAAATGTAGGAGGAAACCATTTTAAGGGTTGTCACAAAAGTCACTGCCCTATCTGCAGGAAAACCAGCAGAGCCTGCAGTGTCGCCTACAAAAAAGAATGAGTGGATGAGTTAAAATTAAAATCTCTCACCAATCCTGATCGGTCTTTACGCGCCTACCGTATATTAAGCAGCGTGTGGACTTTGGAGGAGCACTTGGGGTCACCAGGCAATTTTGCCAAATTAAAGACACAGGCCATTATCTGTTCAGCTCCCTCCCTGCCCCCCTCACCAAAGTTCTGGGAGTAAAGTCCTTGGTCCTTATTTGATCTATATCTAGATTTCCTTTCACCAAACCCTGTGCTCAAGCCTGGTCTTGGAAAATTAGTTCACTCTGAAATACTTAGGGAGCTTCTTAATAATTTGATTTTCAGCTGTTAAACTTGATGGAACTCACAGAAATGTCTTTTTAAAAAAAAATTGACTGTGACAACCCTGACAGGAGCCAAAAAGCTATTAGCAGTGGAGGAGCACAGGCACCCGCCTGTCTCCCCAAGCAGCAAAACACAGGTGGTGACGCTGAGAAACAATCACAAGGGCCAAAGCTGGGTTGGGGCAGAGATAAAAGGAGGGGGCTTTATTTCCTTCCATTCTTTACATTTCCACTTTCCTTACCACTAAGATACATTAGTTATATAAACACTTCTGGATGAAGAACCCACAGAGAAACAACAAAAGATCTTCAAACGTTATATGCTTCTCTGCATATCTACAGATAAGAATATTAAGTCTAATAGCACTCACGTGACGGTTCTATCATTATGGCTGCAGCCTGTGGGAAATACTCATTTTGAAATTCCACCTCTGAGACTTATGATTGAGAGGAAAGAAAGACATTTTTAAAAACCTGCTAATGCCAGTGTTACAAATTCGGTTTTGTGGACCAAAAAAGAAAAGAAAAAAGAAAAAAAAAGAAGAAAAAGAAATCCATGAAAATAGTGTATTTTATTGGAATTACAAAATATCAAAGCTGGAAAGGCCTTCTAAGATCATGCAGTCCAAGCCTCTCTTTTTAAAAATGAGGAAACTGAGGTCCAGAGTCTCAGAGCAAGAGAATTGAGAGCTGGAACATTCTCAACTCCCACTCCCAGCTCGCTCTTTCTTTTCACCACACTTGAGTCCGTACTAATGGAAAACAAATTAAAGCAGAAGATTGCAAAGGGGTTAGAAAACCTGAAATTGCTCATAAAGGATTGTTATTTTCTCAACTGGTTTTTTGCAGCACCAGAAATTCTAGTCGAAGTAATCCGCAGAGCAAAACAAAGTGGATGACAGTCAAATACTAATCACCACTTTCATTTGAAAGCATTGTTATTTACAGCCTTTCTTTATCTTCACAGGGTGAAACTCCACATATGTAAAAATTGAATTTAATTCCATTGAAAGTTTGTTATAATGGCTACTGAAAATCACAGGCAATTCATGGTCCCTCAGGCGCACCTGTTATGCCAGTGAACAGCTAAAATTCCCCACCAGCCTCGTCAGAACCCAAGGGTCAGTCCCTCTGTGAGATGGACGGAGAAAATTAAACTACTGATGGCACCAGACTGGAATTTTTGTCGAGAGTTAAAGAGATTGATTGCGTGCGCGCGTGTATGGGGGGCCCAGTGTGTAGAACTAAATACCACTCTCCCCTGAACTCCACAGGGAGGCACTGGCAGTCCCCTGGAGCGAGCCATCTTTAATAGCTCAACTGGGGGCCGAAAGTGTAGCGACAGCCTCTTTCCTTGACAACAGGGATAAAAAGGGGAACCATTGTGTTTGCCTGCATGCTTTTTTCCTCATGTATTTTCTATGTGCTCTTTAAGAATAATAATTTTAAAAAGTGATTTTGCTATTAAGTTTGCACCCTTACTTTGCTCAAGCCAGGAAGCAGCAGCCACTGCAATCAGGAGAAGGTCTTTTGAAGAGGCTGGTCTTCCTCTTTGCCAGAGCAACCTAGGGTTAAATTACGGGCCAGCTTCTAGCCTTCTGCCGATGTCTGTGAGAGAGAACATCCACTCTCCAGCCATCTATCTCTCACTTTCCAGTTCACTCCTGGCCTGGAGAGGCCTAGAGAGAGAATCAAGCCTAACCTAGAGAGAGAATCAAGAAGTTGGATGCAGACCTAGTGTTCCTTTCATGGCAGTCCTTTCCTTTTCAGAACAAAAGCCCTGATGTCAACAGATGAAAGGAAAAGGCAATTCTAGGAGTAAAAAGTATCTTTTTAAATTCGTAGTTGACATTTACTCTAACCAGTAGAAAATATGCCAGAAGGATATAGCAGATAGACTTCGTGATTACAAAGCCACTCTTCTAGTTGGGGAGATGAAATGCACACATTCAGTAACAGCAAGCAATATAAGAAAATACAGAGACTAAGTGAACCATGTGCTAGAAATTCACACAAAAAAGAGAATGATTAGGCTAGAGACCTCAGGAAGTACAGTGACCACTGTATTGATCCAGGAACAAGTGAGGACACCAGCCTATTAGGAAGAAAGTTAGGTAGAAGACATGGGGCCTTGAGAGACAGACAGAAGAGCCTGGACTGATGGGACTGGACAATAGGGCACTGAGAAGGTCTGAGCTTAGGAACAGTTTAGGAAAGGCAGCACTGCAAAAAAAAAAAAAAAAAAAAGTAGACAGGATGGAACTAGGAGAGAAATAGAAAGGAGAGTTATGGCATGCCCAGCAAAAGACAATGAAGGCTTAGATTACGGAATTGCAAAGAGAACTGAAATTTGCAGGGTAAAATGTGACTGAACTGAAAGAAGAAGAGAGAAAGGTTAGACAATTTTAATTTAAACTAATTTTGTGACTGGCTGCTGTGTACCTTTGACGATGCTATATGTCATTGCTCTGGGATAAACAGGAATGAGAATCTCTCTCTCTCTCTCTCTCTCTCTCTCTCTCTCTCTCAGTGTGTGTGTGTGTGTGTGTGTGTGTGTGTGTTTTATACACTTAAGTAATTTCCCTATCCCTTTTCCTGCTACTCTGAGTGGAAATGTTAGAAAACAGGGAGGTGGTCATAGGAATTAATATGTACAGATGCTTTTTTTGGCTTAAAGACATTTATTATTATTTCACATAATAGAAATCCAGAAGCAGAGTAGACTCCAAGCATAGTCCAATCAAGTGCTAGAACAATCGGCTATCCATATGATGTAAAATGAAAATGAACCTCAATCCTTATCTCACAACAGACACAAAAATTAACTCATAATGATATTCACAATCCAAATACTTGACATAGGACATCTATCTGGAACATATAAAGAACTCTTGCAACTCAATAATAAGAAAGCAAACAGTCTGATTTTTTTTTAAAGAACAACAGATTTTAAACAAACATTCCACAAATAACATATAGGAATGGCCAACAGGCATATGAGAAGATGCTCAATATTATTAGTCATTGGCAAAATGCAAATTAAACCACAATGAGATACCGCTCACTACTCACCCACTTGAATGACTAAAATTAAAAATACTGACAATAACAAGTGTAGGCGAGCGCGCAGATCAGCTGGAACTCATACTCTGCTGGCGGGAATGTAAACTGGTACAAGCACTTCGGAAAACAGTTTGGTAGCATCTGGTAAATTTAAACACGCACACACTTAACCATATGTCTCAGAAATCCCACTCCTGGCTATTTACCCAAGATAGATAAAAACCTATGTCCACAACAAAAGACATATTAACACTCAGAGTAGCTTTATTTATAATGGCCCAAACCAGAAAACACCTTAAATGTCCAGTAGCAGATGAATAAACCAGTGGTGTGTACCCATACAATGAAATTCTAGTCAGCAATACAAAGGGACATACTACTGATACACTTATTACATGTATGAATCGCAAAGTCCTTATGCTGAACAAAAGAATTCCGACACAAAAGCGAACCTAGAGTATGATTTCACTTACATTAATTGCTATACAAGCTAAAATTAAGCCACAGTGAAACAGAGCAGATTCATGGTTGCCTGGTGGCGAGACTGACTGCAAAGGAACTTCTAGAGCGATGGGCATTTTCCACATTTTGATTGTGGTAATGATGTCACGGGTGTATATATTTGTCAAAACTCATCAAACTATACAGTTCAAGGGGCGCCTGGGTGGCTCAGTCAGCGAAGCGTCTGCCTTCAGCTTAGGTCATGATCTCGGTGAGGTCCTGGGATCGAGCCCTGAGTCAGCTCCCTGCCCAGTGGGGAGTCTGCTTCTCCCTTTCCTTCTGCCCCTCCCCCCTTGCTCTCAGTCTCTCTGTCTCAAATAAGTAAACAAAATCTAAAAAAAAAAAAAACAAAACTGTACAATTCAACAGGGTGCAATTTATTGTATGTAAAGACTTTTAATTCTTTATGTTGATCATGCCGCCAGAAGCGGAAGTGGCATGTTGTAGTGATTAATGAGTGCGTAGCCAATACTTCCTTTTTTTTATTAAAAAGTATAAAATATGAATGAATTCAAGCATACAAATTATAGAAAATAATATAGCAGATTCCACTGTGCCTACTACTAAGGTGAAACAGGTATAAATACTTGATGCTATGGCGCTCTAAAAACAGAAGAAAAAAATTTTTAAAAAGAGGTAAAACATACAGGTGAAGCCCCACTTTCACCCCTCTCCCTCCCTTTCCCCTCTCCAGAGAGAAACATTTTCCTTAAGTTGATGTTTATTAATCAGCTGTTTGGTTTTATACACTAACTATAAAAATGTATGCTCATAAATAATGCGTAGCATTGCTTTGTATATTTTGAATGTATATAAATGGGACCTACCGCATGTATCTTCTTCCAAAGTGCTATTATCACCTAACATTATTTTTTAGATTATACGTATTGATATAGATAGATCTAGTTCATCCATTTTAATCACTGTGTGAATAAGTCAGTTTATTTAGCCGTTCCCCAACCCAGGAATGGTACATTGTTTCAACTTTGCTACTTTTACATAGAGTGCTGCAATAAACATCCTCATGTGCGTTTTGTACTCATTCCTATAAGAGTTTATTAAGTACAAGCAGTCAAACAAAAACACAGAAACAGACTCCTAAATACGGAGAACAAACTGGTGGTTGCAGAGGGGAGGAGAATGGAAGAAAAAAAAGAAAAAGAAAGATGATTAAGGTAGACATATAGATGTGGAATTGCTGGTTTGAAGGATGTTTTGGTTATTTATGCTGCATAACAAACCACCCTAAAACTTAGTGGCTTAAAACAGTAACTATCATGTATTTTCACTCATGAATCTGTAATTTGGGGGGGATGGCTCATTCCTACTCCACAGGCATCACCTGGATGACGCTATTGAAACTGGAGTAACCACTTCTAAAATAGATCATTCTCAGTCCTGGCAAATTGGTGTTGGGCGTCAGCTGGGAGGTCAGCTACCGCTGTCAGCCAGGGACCTCCGTTCTTCTCTACATGTTAACTCTCCATATGGCTGCTTAGATTTCCTTGCAGCATGGTAAGTGGATTCCAAAATGTCCCAGGCAAAAGATCAAGGTTTCTTCTCATCTTGTGACTAAAATCTTAGAACATCACGTCCATTGTATGCCACTAGTCAGGCCAGATTCGATGGAAGGAATGACCAAAAAATTTTAAATGACGGCCATTTTTAATTGACCACATTTCCCCCCAATCGTAAATTATTTACATTTCTCGTGCATGCAAAATACACTCACCTGCTCAACAAAGCCTCCCAAAATTTTGGCACGCTTTGACATCGGGTGCAAGTTTGAGGACTGGGATCTCATCAGCTAAATCAGGTCTAGGTGGGGAGAAGGCTCCTCAAGTGAAGTTCCTTAGGTAACGATCCTCCCCCACATTCCCAGCCTATCATGGATAGATCCATAGCAACTGTACTGGACACTCCCATTCATGCAGGAGAGGAACAGGAGACATATAGCACCCCATAACAATCGTGAGATCCAGCTGCGCAGATATCACTGGTTTTTTTGTTCATTTGTTTGGTTGGTTTTTACGGCTCAGTCCTGCTCTCTAGGAATGCTTGTCCATAGCTCTCGGCTCTACCCTCTGAATCACCCTTCCTTACATATAAGAAATGGCCCATGGACAGGTCGGACTTCTGGAATGGTGGTAGGAGAAGTTTGATGAAATTTTCTGCAGTGAAATGACTATTTTCGGCATTGAAAAATTATTTTTTAATAACATTCAAAGTCTCTAAAATTTGCATTAAGGACATAACAGCAAATGAAACATTTAACCAAGAAAATCTGCTAAATCCCAATAAGAATAGCGAAAGTCTGTGGCGTCTAAGCCCCAACATGCTCCCATGCCCCGCCCCACAGCTCCGTACAATGAAGCAGCTGTGACAGGAAGACAGGTGCTCCCTTTCCCCACAACTCCTAATCTAGAGCTACAGTCTCACCCTGGGAGAGGCAGGCTGCCCGGTGTCTTTCCTCCTCCCCAGCCTCGTGTTGCAGAGGCTCTATTCCGGACAGGAGAGTCTGAGAAAACGGAAACTCCCTTTCCTCATTTCGCTCCCACTCATAGGGCAAGGGCTCCGCCTGAGGAAAGACAGGATGAGAACTTGAGCACCCAGTTGGCAGCATCCCAGCTCACTCATACAAGAGAGATTCCGCTATGGCAGCGGCAAGCTATGACCATCCCCAGCAGTAAAACAGGAGTGTCACTCTGGAAGAAGAAGGCCATTGTCCATGCCCCCAGCTCCAACTGTAGTGGGGCAGAGGTTCTGCTTAGGCTGAGGGGTAGGCCACAAGGACTGAGCGTCTGACAACCCTGCCTAAGATAATGGACTTTATTTTTAAAAGAACATGAAGAAGTTCATACCCGAGGGCATTGTTCAAAAGAAAGGAACTTCCAGTGGCGAGCATGGAAGAGAGGCTGGTAGCTCCATGAAAACAATAAGCAAAATGGCGGACCAGTCAGAAGATTAATAGAATCTGGGAAAGGAACAGCCAAGAAGAGCCCATCCTGGGATCACACTCACCACAGAGGCCGAGGTCTCTTTGATGAGACATTGTCATTATTCTTTACTTCTTTAAGCATGGTTTACTTTGGTCACTTTGGTTCTTTGAATACATTTGTAATAGCTGCTTTGAAGCCTTTGTGTTTTTTTCCATTACTCCACATCCAAAGACACATGTCAGTTTGTCCCATTATTAGTGATGCTAATTTGATCACTTGTTTAAGGCAGTGTCTTGCAGACCTCTGTACTATAGCAGTATCTTTTTCCTTTGTAAATAATGCTAAAATTGTCCTATTATTGACAAGTGAGGGCCCATCTGAATCAGCTTATGTCCTTCCGACATGTCCTCCAGGTTTGGAGCACTTCATTTCTTCCTGGCATCATAAATTACTTCAGGCTCATCTGTTTTTTTCCCTGGCTACATACCTGGACTCAGTCATTTCTCCAAGGAACTATGAGAGTGTAGCCCTTGAGGGCTCTAGTTTTATGTAGGGATCTCAATTCCATCTCCTAATATCAGGCGGGCTGATGGGCTTATCTCCTATGCTTATATAAACTCCCATACACTCAAGTGCCTTGGTTGCCAAGACTAACATTCCCCCATGCCAGGCAAGCGTTGGTTTCAGCTCACATACTTCCCACTCAGTTTCAATTTCCTTCCTAGACCCTGACTCCTGGAGATTTCCTTTCTTAATTGTACACTCGACTATGCATTTTTTTAAAATGAAATATTTTATCTAGCAATAGGTGTTCTATAGTCAGAGAACTGAAAATCTATCTCATCTGTCAATCACCTTTATTTCTAATTGTGGCCTTTGGAAGTATTCAGGACCTGAGAAGAAAATTCAGCAGAATTCTACTGGATCTCTTCTTTCCTGGACAATTTCATGGACAATTTTTTCCTCTAGGTTGAATGAAAGACTACAAGAGCCCCTTCTCTGTCCCAGGCCATTCTCTGTGTTCCTTTCTTTATAGCAGGCTACAAGACCTTGGCTTCCTCTCATCTCCCTTCCATAACTGCTAACTCTTCTGCTCTCCCATATTTGTGGCTATGGAAGGGGCTGCTGCCTCCCTAGCTTCTCCCTTCCTTGGGGTTCCAGATGATCACCTGCCTTTAAGTTCTTCTCATTTTAAGTGTTTTATAGCTGATCATGTAAAGAAATATACGGAGGCTAGCAAACCAGGAGAATAATATACAACTCTTAGTTATAGTCCCTGTTTTGTTGACCTTTTACATAAGAGGGACCCTGACACAAATTTTCCCAAATTCCAAAGACCAGTGTACAGTAGACCCCAAAGAACCAGCTTGGTTTCCCAACATTGGATCAACTCCTCTTGGCCCAGCTCTGCCTCTCTCTGTACTTAGTGAATGATGAGTCACTAACAGGGGATACTGGCCTTTTAAAAGATTTTTTTTTAAGATTTTATTTATTTATTTATTTATTTATCTATTTATTTATTTATTTGACAGAGAGAGTACAAGCAGGGGGAATAATGGAGGGAGAGGGAGAAGCAGGCTCCCCACTGAGCAGAGAGCCCAACTGGGGACTCGATCCCAGAACCCCAGAATCTTACTGATTCAGAAACCCCAGAACCTTAGCTGAAGGCAGACACTTAACCAACAGAGCCACCCAGGTGCCCTGGCATTTTAAAAGATCTCATTGATTATGCATCAACATCTATATGACAAATGCACCATTCTTCAACAGCGAGTAGGACACGTTGAAATTCTGATTTGATAACAAAAAACAAAGAAAGATTTTCTTCAGAGATTCATTTATGTGCCAGAAAACCAGAACTATTGGAACATCTGCAGCACATTATATTATCTTAGGATTTTGCTTTATTTTGGAAAAGAGTAAGGTGGACGTATTTAGAAGGGAGTTGCTAATTTCATCCCTATGTACCTGGGTAATATTAAAAATATGTATTTCTATAAGTCAGTCTCCCAGAATTTGATCAAATTTCCCTTAGGTAATTTCATACCAGCTTTCCACAGACAAAACCAAAGAATTAAGACAACCATTCCCCCCTCCACTTGGTGTAAATGAGCCATTTCATTTTGATTCTTGAAACCAAGCCTCTTTAATGTATCCTCAAGTGTACAAGCATCATTCTGAGAAAAAAAGGCAACCCATGATTAAGATAAAAATGTTTCTGAAACGTACTGTTCATGTGCCCTGAGGCCAAGAATGAAAGGTTCTATGGTCAAAATTCCAAAATCGAAAAAAGTCCTATTCCATTAATCCAGGGATTCTTATTCTAGGGTCCATAAATTCCTACAGATCTATAGCAGACTTTAGGAAGACTTTGAGCTTCTCAAAATTGTGTACTAACTTGTGGGGGGATTAGAGCTTATGTGCATTCTTTTGGGAGTGGGGGGCATGGCTTTCATCAGACTCCCCATGATATTTAGAACTCTTAGCAAAATGGCTGGTGTAATTGTATTTACCACTGGGCTGTACTAGTCCTTCCCTAAACCCCAAATTACCTCTTCCTACAGTTACTTGATACAGTCCATATATTCTCTCCAGGTATTGGCATCTTCAGAAACAATAACAAAACATTTTTTAAAATATTTACTGTGTGCCAAGCACAGTGGTTAAGTGTTTTCAATACAGTATCGTATTTAATGTTAACCATAAAATCCAGTACCCTATTGCATAGTGCATAAGGAAGCAATATGGTTAGTGGTTGGAAGTACGGGTTTAGGAGTCAGACTAATATTTTGCAAAAGATGAAGAAACGGATGCTCAGAGAGGTCAGATAACTTGCCCAAGATCACACAGGCAATAAGTGGCAGAGCTGAAGCATGAATTTAAGATTATCTGAGTTCTTATACACAAGAAAAATCTTTTGAAATATTTTAATGCAATGTTAAAACAATGGTTCATCAACGTTTATACTATTTTAATGTGGTAGAGAGGAGAAGGTGTAGATACCTATCTTCATTTTCCCTTTCCTGTGACATTTTCCCTTTCCTTGGTCTTTCTCCAGGTGACAGAGACTCACATGCAGTAATTTGTGCTCACACAAGCATAATGAGACAGGGCCTAGACACTGCATACATAAGCCAAACAATGCACAAAACTTCCAATCAACTAAGCCCTTCATGCCAGATTTACGAAGAGAAAAGAAAAGGGCAGAAGACGTGACCAAAATACACTCACTGAGAAGCACTTTTTGTCCACCCCCACCCCTGCTTTATTGCCTTGTTAAACAAGAATTATGGCATAAAGCACATGGCTTATATCGCAAGTGGGTGACATGTGGTGCTGGTGACCTGCAGCTCTTATCTAGCTCTAGCAGATGCACTTACAGCCTTCTTCTGTCTCGGCACACTTTCCTGAATATAAACGTGCTTGCTAAGTGCTCTGCACCTTGCTTCCATTCTTCCCGGCAACACACAGCATGTTGGGACTAGACATGACGATCCATAGTGAAACAATAGTCTTCGTTTCAATAAAAAGGGGGAGGGCTACTGTGTCTCTGTTGCAGATGGCATTAGGGGAGGAAGAGAAGTAGTCGGAATATTAAATTGCCTTTCTTTGTATGCATGGTCAGATTTTCTATTCGAAATTCAGCAAGCTTTGGAAATATGTCGCTGTGCCCCCTCCAGGCTTGGCAGCTCTTCCTTTTCTGTTGGGATGAGTGCCCGGCCTCAGGGAGTAGTTCCTTTAGATGTCAGCTATACACCTTGCCCAGACAAAGCTTCTAACAGCTTGACTTATTCCAAAGAACCCCCATAGCAACTGAGAGACTATTAGCGTGGTTAGATGTCAGGTAGGCTGAGCTGCATTTGCAGAAAGGTAGATAAATGGAGATGAGAGGGATATTGTTGATAGAAGCTTTCCAATGGGGATAAAAGCCACTGAGAATTTGTTGTAGAAGAATCTTAGGCTCTTTTCACCAAGGTGGCATGAAGGTCTATATTAAGGTTAACTTCTGGAGAATTCTTCAACTCCAGATTGTAGTGTCCCAAGAAAAGTATACCCCTTAGGAAAGATTGGAACCTTTCCAGTATGATACTTGGAAATAGCATTATGAGCCTGTCAACTTGAGGATGTCAGCATTATCACCCTACACATTCACTCATTTGCACGATCCTTAAGCAAATATTACAAAAATATCTCATATTTATAGAGCATTGGGGACTTTCCTAGCATTTCCACGGGGCTTACTTTATCAAAGGCAAAACTTACTATCTGCATTTCACAAGCTAATAAATCAAAAATATTTATTGTGAGCCTACTATATACATAGGCTACACACACCATACTAGTGTAGAGTGCATAATGAAGCAGCAGCTTTAGTGATTAAGAGAACAGATTTAGGAGTTAGTACCTGGCTTTGAGTGCCCTCTCTGCCACTTACTGACTGTATGATCTTAAAGAGATGACTCAGCCTCTCTCTGAATCAATCTCCTCATCTGTAGAATGGGGGTCATGACTATCTCATGGAATTTTTGTAAATATTAAATAAGGAGATAATATATGTAAAGTGCTTGGCACTGCACCTAGCACATATCGAGCTCGGACAGATATGAGAGGTGACAAGCGGGTAGAATCTACTGAATTTGTTTACACATTAGGTGTCGGTAGTAAAGGAGAAAACAAGATAATAAGACATAGATCTCTGAGTTGGGCAGCTTGATGTAATAAAACGTCATCTATGGAGGTGAGGAAAACAGTTAAGGTGGTGGATTGAGATGAGGAGTTTAGGGTTTTTTCCAAATTTTTACTTAAATTCTAGTTAGTTAACATGTAGTGTAATACTGGTTTCTGGAGTAGAATTTAGTGATTCATCATTTACATACAACACCCAGGATTCATCATAACAAGTGTCCTCCTTAATGCACATCACCCATTTAGCCCATCCCCCCACCCACCTCCTTCCATGAACCCTCAGTTTTTTTCTCTATCATTAAGAGTCTCTTATGGTTTGCTTCCCTCTCTCTCATTTTTTTTTCCTTCCCCTATAGTCATCTGTTTTGTTTCTTTAATTCCAAATATAAGTAAATTCATATGGTATTTGTCTTTCTCTGACTAACTTATTTTGCTTAGCGTAATACTCTCTAGCTCCATCTATGTCATTGCAAATGGCAAGATTTCTGTTTGTGATGGCTGAGTAATTCGTTTTGGACATATTATGTTTGGGGAGAGATATCTAAAACATAACTGGATATGCATGTCTAGAGCTCCAGGGAAAGCTAGAGATGTGGATTCAGGCATCTTCAGCTACCAGATGGTCATTGAAGCCAAGGGTTTGAATGAACTCACAGAGATTTGGGGATATAAAAAATAAGTGAAATCCTGATGAGTAACTATATTTAAGGGGTGGGCTGAAAAAGAGCTTGCACAGTATACCAAGGAATAATCAGAGAGGTAGGAGGAGAACCAAGAAAGAATGTCACCATGGAAATAAAATGTAAAGAGAATTTCAAGAAAAGAATGGTCTTATTCACAATGGCCAAGAGATGCAAACAACCTAAGCGTTCATCAAAGGGTAAATGGATAAAGAAGATGAGTAGATGCAGCTATAGAGACAGAGATAGAGATGGATAGATACAGATGATACAGATTATGTAATGGAGTATTATTCAGCCATGAGAAAGAAAGACATCTTGCCATTTGTGACAATATGGATGGACCTTGAGGGCATTATGCTAAGTGAAATAAGTCAGAAGGAGAAAGAAAAATACTGTATGATCTCACTTATATGTGAAATCTAAGAACTCCAAACTCACAGAAACAGGAAGTAGAATGGTGATTACCAAAGGCTG
This sequence comes from Potos flavus, assembly GCA_028534135.1. Lineage (NCBI taxonomy): Eukaryota > Metazoa > Chordata > Mammalia > Carnivora > Procyonidae > Potos > Potos flavus. The sequence continues at coordinate 17,736,445 of CM052901.1, forward strand.
GGGGGTGGGGGAAAAAGATATGCCAGTCAAATAGTATAAACTATCAGTTATAAGATGAATAAGTTTTGGGGATCTAACGTACGGCATAGTGATTATAGTTAATAATACTGCATTATATACTTGAAAGTTGCTAAGAGAGTAGATCTTAAATGTTATCACCTCAAAAAAAAAGAAATAGTAATTATGTGACATGATGCAGGTGTTAGCTAACCCTATGGTGGTAATCATTTTGCAATATATAAGTGTGTCAATCACCAAGTTGTACACCTTAAACTTATACAACATTATATGGCAATTTTATCTCAATTTTAAAAAGTAAGAAATAGTCATCATTGACAATTGCCAAAATAAATTGAGTCAGATGGGAACACAGAGTCCATTGGGTTTGAGAAAAGGAACTTACTGGAGCCCTTGACCTTAACTCAGAGGAGTAGCAGGGAGTAAGGGTGGGAAAGAAGCCCTATGGTTATGGATTAAAAACAAAGTGGAAAGAAAACGAATATAGGGAATGCAGGCTCTGGACAAGCTTGCATGAAAATTAAAGAATATAGATGGGAGGAGTAAAGACTTAGAGGTATCCAGAAGATGGCGGAGGAGTAAGAGGCAGAGATAGTGTCTGATCCCAGAAGTTCAGCTAGATAGTTATCAAACCACTCTAAACAACTACAAACTTAGCAGGAAATAGAAGATGAACACCACCTCTAGGAACAGAAAATCGACCACTTTCCGGAAGGTAGGACGTGCAGAAAAGTGAATCCAAAGCGACGGGAAGATAGACCGCGGGGGGAGGGGCCGACTCCCGGCAGCCGCAGAGCAGCGGAGCACAACATCGGAACTTTTAGAAATCTCCACTGAGGGACATCGCTCCAGAGGCTAAGCGGGGGGTGGAGCCCTCGCGGGGACAGCGTGGTTTCAGGACCTGCGGGGTCACAGAAAGACCGGGGGTGTCTGAGGGTGGCAGAGCTCCCGGATATCAGAACAGGGAGCCAACGGCAGAGACCGAGCCGAACAGTGAGCTACCAGCTCGGGCTTACCTTGAACCGTGATCCCGGCACAGTCAGGCCGC
>CM052901.1:17738010-17869490 GCA_028534135.1 Potos flavus
TTATGGACATTGAGGAGGGTATGTGCCATGGTAAGTGCTGTGAAATGTGTAAACCTGAGGATCCACAGACATGTACCCTGGGGCAAATAATACATTATGCTTTAATTAAAAAAGAAAAAAGAAAAAAAAAAGACTTAGAGGTATCCAGAATTAAGGAAGTTTCGTTTCATTTTTATTTCCATTGTTTCTTTTCTAAGGTTGGCTATCTCTGAATTTGCTATATAAATATCCCACGGAGAGAGTGTGATTTCACGCACAGGAGTTAGAAACAATAATACATTAGGTAAGATTCCTGAGACTGCTGGTGGGAAGAATGGAGCAATGGTGCCTAGGGTATCCAAAGCAAAGTCAGTGGGACCAGCATTAACAGACAAGTCCTCTTGGATAATAGGAAGGAAGCAAGTTTGCATAGATGTAAATGCATGTAGATGGAAATAGATTGCTAGGTTTATAGCAAGGAATTGAGGGAGTTCCTGTTAGGTGGCTTTTGTTATATGCCCTGAGAGATTAAGGAGGAGGTGATGGGGTAAAGGGTTCGAGAAGAGTAGAGAAGTTTCGAAAATGGCCCCTGACAAGAATGTGAGAGGACACTAAGGACAAAGAGCAGGATGGCTGAGCAGCACTTAGCATTCAGGGCCCCACTAAGGCTAGAAATGTAAATTTGCAGTGATGCCAATCTGAACAATTTTGTGATTTTTCTCCAGCAGTGTTTAGCAGCCTGGGGAGAAGAACAAGGGAGCTGGAAGTTTCGATTGATTTGGAGTTTGAATTTCACATGGTAGACAAGCAGGTCGAAAAATAAAAGCAAGATTCAGGGGCTCACATGATGAGCCATGGGATCTGTGCTACAGAGGGGGAAAAGGTGTTCGAAGGGAGATAATAATTAGGAGAAAAATGAAGTTGTTTGTTTCACCTACATCAAGGAATGGATATGGTCTGGATATGAGAGTGAGGGGTTTGGGAGAGTGCAGACTTGTGAACAGAAGGATGTCAGAGGATTAGATATTAAAGATGAAACATGACAAGTGGAAGTAAATGGCTGACGTAGAGGGGAGGTGGAGTCAAAGAAGGGTAGAGAAGGGAAGGACCAGGAAGTTGGATACATCACCCGAAATGATGTCACTTGTGTGGAGATGAAGATAGTGATTTGGGTAGCAAATGTTTCGTCAAATAAAAGGAAGCATTCAGGGGGCTGGAAAATGACAGAAGAAAGGAATAGAGGATGGTGTACCTGGATGATACAAGCCTTGATGGGGAAAAGCTTTCTACATAAGGACAGAGGAAAAGTCAGTTGGAAGGGGCAGAATCAAAGATAATACTGATCTGACCCCAGTCCTACAGTTTGTGCCCACAGAAGAATAAACAGGAAATACTCAGAGAGTCACAGAGCACCGCTACACTGGGAGAGAGCTGGGACTCATTTGAGGGCTCCAGAAGGCACGGTGGAACATGTCGATAGAGAGGGTAGTGGGGCAGTGAGTTCAGAGCGAGGTTGGTGTGGAGGAAGCACAACGCGGTTTGAGAATGACCAGAGATGAGATTTTAGATAGGATGACCAGAGAAGTCAGCATTGGGGGAGACGCCAAAGAAGAGCAGAGATGAGAAACCTAATGGGATTGACCGGTAACAAAGTTTTAAAAGGGGGACGCCTGGGTATCTCCTCTGTGAAGCTTTGTCACATTCTCCAGCTCAGATAGTCCCTCTGTGGGTTTAGATTTGTCCTCCTTTGGGGTGCCTCGGTGGCTCAGTGGGTCCTGGGATCGAGCCCCGCATCGGGCTCTCTGCTCAGCAGGGAGCCTGCTTCCCCCTCTCCCTCTGCCTGCCTCTCTGCCTACTTGTGATCTCTTTCTCTCTGTCAAATAAATGAATGAATGAATGAATAAATAAATAAATAAATAAATAAATAAAATAAAATCTTTAAAAAAAAAAAAGTTTTCAAAGGAACCGTGAGGAACATTCCTGTGCCGGTGCAGACCCATGCACTGGGTGCCACTGAGACTGTGTGTCGTCAGCTGTATGTGCTCTCAACAGCATCCTGCAACTAAACTTCTTTGACTTGGGATTTCAAAAGACCCCGGGCTCAGAAGTCAGACTCCTGGGGCTCTAATCCCAGCTCTACTCTTTCCCAGCTGTGTGACTCCAAAAATGTCACTTTACCTCCCTAAGCTTTCTTGATAAAATAAGGATAATAATAGTACTGACCTCACAGAGTTATCAAAGAAAGAAAGAAAGAAAGAAAGAAAAAGAAAAAGGCTAGAAGAGATGCCATATGTGAAATGCCCGGTACGCGGTAGGCATTCGGTAAAGGTTAGCTCTATTTGCAAATGTTGGTGAAAAGTAATTCCGGCCTCTCCATCAAGCTCCGGGCTTGTGTAGCCAACAGCCTACTTTACATCACCACTTGGATATCTCACAGGCACCTTCAACTGTCTAACTATTTATGGGCTTATCCACCTTCCCCTTCCTCACTCTCTCTTGTCCTGTAATGCCATTCCCCATTTCCATGAATGACACTTCTACCCATCCTGTTCTCCAAATAAAAAACCTAGGTATTATCCTTGACTCCTCCCTATGGAGTAGCTCTCTGTATCAAACCGATCACCAAATCCGGCCATTTTTACCCACCAAATATCCCTCAACTCCAGCTATTTCTAACTCCACTGCTGCAACTTTACTCTAAGAGCCCGAGAATCATTTTGAATTCTTCTCTTCTTACCAACACCGTACACCAATTACGAGCAAGTTCCCTCCATTCTTTTTTCAATTATTTTCTAAACTTTCAAGAGTGATATAGATCATACGTGGAGAAGAGTATATAAAACACATGTACAATTTTAAAAATATTTATAAAGGGAACACCCATTAACAGCCACCCCGATAAGCATTACTAGCACTTTAGAAGTACTCACACCCTAGTTTTCCCCTGAATAAATTATTCCTCTCTCCCCCAAAGGTAATCACTATCCAAATTTTGAATTATAAAGTCCTTGTTTTGCTTCTTAGCTTTACTACCTGGGCAGGCATCCTTTAAAAATATACTTTAGTTTTGCCTATCTTTAAGGTTCACAGAAATAGAATCAAATTTACATAATCTTTGATTACTTACTTGTTTTACTCAACCAGCATATTAGTGAGATTCACCTATGTTGGTGTGTGTAACTGTAGTGTGTTTTCTTCCATTGCTATATTGTATTCCACTGTATAAAAATACCACAATTGACTTGTTCATTCCACTCTTGATGGACATCCACATGTCTTACAGTTTGGGGCTATTACAAACACTGCACCTGTGAACATATAAGTTATCCTAGGGTACACATCTAGTACTTCAACTGCTGGGTCATAAGGTATGAAAATCTTCTATCAGGGGCACTTGGGTGGCTCAATCGTTAAGCATCTGCCTTCAGCTCAGGTCATGATCTTGGGGTCCCGGGATCAAGCCCCACATCAGGCTCCCTGCTCAGCTGGGACTCTGCTTCTCCCTCTGCCTCTCCCCCTGACTTGTGCTTTCTCTCCTGCTCACTCTCTCAAATAAATAGAAGCTTTTAAAAAAAGAAAATCTCCTATCAGACTGTGATGAACTATTTCCAAAGTGTTTGTACCAATTTATATTCTTATTGGTAGCATATTAGATTTGCCTTTTTTAGTATTTATTTTTACCGTTCTTTACATTTTTAGCAACTTTATTGACGTATACTTTACATAGCACCCATTGTAAGTGTATACTTGTATGGTTTTAGTAAATGTATAGAGTTGTGTGATTATCAGTATCATCCAGTTCTACATTTCCATCACTTCAAAAAGTTCCCTGATTGCCCTTTATGGCAAATCCTCACTCTCCTTCTTAGCCTTAGACAGTACTCTTCTGCTTTCTGTCTCTATATTCTTGCCTTTTCCAGACATTTCATATAAATGGAATCATACAATATGTAATTGTTTGTGTCTATCTTCTCTCACTTAGCACAGTATTTTTGAAGTTTATATATAGGATAGCATGTGTCAGCAATTTGTTCCTTTAATTGCTTAATGGTATTCCATCGTACGGAAATATATTGGAGGAAATAATCAGGAGGATGTGACCACCAGCTGATCCTCAGCCGGACCCAGGCAATCGGAGATTCCTCACCCCTTTCCCTGTCCTTGAAATGTACGCTCTGACTACCATTCCCACAGTGGGAGCTGTTCCAAGGTCATAGCCTGGAGAGAGTAAGGTGTTGTTGAGACCATCTGGGCAGTGTACGTGTCGGAACCCAGTTAAGGCCTCATTAGGATTATTTCACTATTGTAAATAATGTAGTTATGGGTACTCATGTGTCTTTGTAGAAAAATGCTTGCATTTCTCTTGGATGAATACCTAGTCATGGGACTGCTGAGTCACATGGTAAGTTTGCATTGAACTTTTCTTTAAGGAATTGGCAATGGCTGTCTTATTTTCCATTCCCACCAGTCCCAGTTTCTTCACTTAGTATTGCCTATTTTATTAGAGCCATTCTAGCGGGTGCTGTAGTGGTGTGTCACTGAGGCCTTCATTTGCATTCTCCTAATGATTAATAACGTTGAGCATATTTCATGTGCTTTTAGCCATTCATACAACTTTTTTTTTAAAGATTTTATTTATTTATTTGACAGAGAGAGACACAATGAGAGACGGAACACAGGCAGGGGGAGTGGGAGAGGGAGAAGCAGGCTACCTGCCGAGCAGGAAGCCCGATGCGGGGCTCGATTCCAGGACCCTGGGACCATGACCCGAGCCGAAGGCAGAGGCTTAACAACTGAGCCACCCAGGCGCTCCCTTTCATACAACTCCTTTGGAGAAATGTCTATTAAGAACTTTGTCAATTTTTTTAGTTATTTGCATTTTATTATTGAATTGTAAGAGTTCTTTAAATTTTTGAATATAAAACCTTTATCAAATATATTATTTGCAAAACTCTCCCAGTCTATGGCTTATATTTTTACTTATTTAATGGTATCTTTTTAAATTAAACTTTTATTTTGAGATAAGCATAGGTTCACATGAAGTTGTAAGAAATAATACAGAGAGGTGTCTGGGTGGCTCAGTCGGCTGAGTGTTTGACTTGATTTTGGCTCAGGTCACGATCGCAGGCTCATGAGATTGAGCCTACGTCGGGCTCCGTGCTCAGCACAGAGTCTGCTGGAGATTCTTTCCTCTCCCTCTGCCCCTCCCCCCATTTATCTCTCTTTCTCAAAAAAAAAAAAGAAAGAAAAAAGAAATAATACAGAATTCCCATGTACCCTTTACACACTTTCCTTCCTCGGTAATATCTTGCAAAACAATACAATATTGCAACCACAATATTAACATTGATATGGTCAAGATACAGAACAAGTGCCATCCCCACATGGGTCCCTCATGTTGCCCTTTTATAACCACACCCAACTCCCTCCCAATCCTCCTCCCTTATCCTTAACTCCTGGCAAACACTAATTTGTTCTCCATTTTTATGTATTTTTCCTTTTAAGAATCTTACATCAGTTAGGGGCGCCTGGGTGGCTCAGTGGGTTAAAGCCTCTGCCTTCGGCTCAGGTCATGATCTCAGGATCCTGGGATCGAGCCCTGCATCGGGCTCTCTGCTCAGCGGGGAGCCTGCTTCCCCCTCTCTCTCTCTCTGCCTGCCTCTCTGCCTACTTGTGATCTCTCTCTCTCTCTGTCAAATAAATATCTCTCTCTCTTTGTCAAATAAATAGTAAAATCTTAAAAAAAAAAAAAGAAATGAGAAAGTGCAATTGCTTACTGATGTCTTTTAAAGTACAAATGTTCTTAATTTTGTTGAAGTCCATTTATTAACTTTTTATGCATTTGCTTTTGATGATGTATCTAAGAACTCAAAGTCATGAGTTCCCAAGGCCATGATTTTCTCCTATGTTTTCTTCTATAAGTTTTACAGTTTTAGCTCTTATATTTAGCTTGATTATCCATTTTGAGTGGAGTTTTGTTTATGACCATGATGGGGGCCAAGTTCATTCCTTTTGCAAATGGATATTCAATTATTCCAACATCATTTGTTAAAAAGACTATTTTTCCCTGTTTAATTGCCTTGATGCCTTTGTAGAAAATCAGCTGACCATAGCATAAAGGCTTATTTCTGGATCCTCAATTCTATTGTACTGATCTATATGTCTAGCCTTGTGCCATCACCATCCTGTCTTGTTAACTATAGCTTTATAGTAAATTTTGAAGTTGAGTAATATATTCCTCAAATTCTGTCTTTCTTTTCAAAATTATTTTGGCTTTTCTAGGTCTTTGTATAATCATATAAATTTATGATATATTTATCAGTTTCTACAAAAAGAGGCCTGCTAAGATTTTGATAGGGATTGCAGTGATTTATAGATCAATATAGTGAAAATGGCCATCCTGACAATACTGCATATTCCAGTCTACGAACACCGACTGTCTCTCCATTTACTTAGGTTTTCTTTAATTTCTCTCAACAATATTTCATAGTTGCTATTGTATAGATCTTTCACTTCTTTTGCTCAATGTATTCATAAATATTTTTGATGCTACTGTGAATGGAATTATTTTCTTAATTTCAATATCTGATGGTTTATTATTAGTGTGTAGCAATACAATTGACTTTTGTACATTGATCTTTTATCATATAACCTTACTAAACTCATTTATTAATTCTAATAATATTTTGTGGATTCCTTGGGATTTTCTACACCATGCAATCTGTGAATAACAGTCATTTTAATGTCACCATTCCAATTTTGATGCATTTTACTTATTCATTCATTTATTTATATTTATTTTTGCCTTATTTCACTAGATACCCTAGTATAATGTTGAAAGAAATATTGAAAGCACACACCCTTGCCTTGTTTCCAAACTTATGGGAAAGCATTCCGTTTTCACTGTTAAATCTGATGTTAACTGGATGGATTTTTTTCATAGATACTCTTTTTTAGGTTGAATAAGTTCCCTTTGATTTCTGGTTTATTGCATCATGAATGAGTGTTAGCTTTTGTCAAATTATTTTTCTGCTTCTCTTGAGATGATCATGTGTCTTTTTCTTTATTCTATTAGTATAGTATATTACATTAATTGATTTTCAGAGATTAAACCAATCTAGCATTACTAGACTAAATCTCATTTGTGTCATGGTGTATAATCCTTTTTATATGCTACTGAATTTGGTTTGCTAATTATATTAGTTTTCTATTGCTGCATAACAAATTACCACAAACTCAGCAGCTTAAAACACCACCAATTTATTAGCTCATAATCCTGTAAGTCAGAAGTCTGGTATGTCATGACTGGGTTCTCTGCTCTGGGTATCACAGGCTAAAATCAAGGTATTGGTCAAACTGAGTCTCATCTAGAAGCTCTGAGGAAAAAGTATGCTTCTAAGCTCTTTCTGGTTGGGAGAATTGAGTTCTTTGTCATTGTAGGACTGAGGCACTTGTTTCCTTTTTTTACTAACATCTGGGAGCTGCTCTGAGCAGCTACGGATTGCTGATATCCTTGCCCTCTCCATTTTCAAGTAGCAATAGCATATCAAATCCTTGTCATGCTTCGGATCTCTGACTTACCTTTCTGAGACCAGCCAGAGAAATCTCACTGCTTTTAAAGGGCTTATGTTATTAAGTCAGACCCACCCAAATCATTTCTCTATCAGTCAACTGATTTAGGACCTTAATGACATCTGTAAAATTCCCTCACAGCAATACCCAGATCAGTATTTGATTAAATAACTGAGAAAAAAATGTGTGTACACCTATGGCCAGGAATCTTGGGGGACCATGTTAGAATTCTATCACGTTAATATTTTGTTAAGTGTATTTGCATCTATGCTCATGAATGATATTGGTTTGTACTTTTCTTTCATTGGGATATCTTTGACTATGATGTCAGGAAATACTGGCCTCATAGAAGTTAGGAAATGACCCTTTTCCCTTTATTTCTGAAAGTGTCAATGATTGATATTATTTCTACTTTAAATATTTGACAGTAAAGCCATCTTGACATGGACTTTTCTTTTTTGAAATTTTTTAAGTATTATTTCATTTTCCCTACTTGTTATTGGTCAATTCATATTTTCTATTTCTTCCTGAATCAGTTTCATTACTTTCCCTTTTGGTAGAAATTTGTCCATTGCATGTAAGTTTCCCAATTTGTTGACACAAAATTGTTTATAATGCCATATGTATTTGATTTAATGGTCTCCCCTCCCAAAATTCATGTCCATCCAGAACCTCAGAATGTGATTTGGAAATAAGGTCTTCACAGATGTAATTAGTTCAAAATGGGGTCATATTGGATTATGACCACTTGGACTCCAAATCCAATGACTAGTGTCCTTATGAGAAGGCCATGTGAAGACACAGAGTAGACACACCCATAGTGAAGAAAGCCTTGTGAAGACAGAGATTATAGTTATGACACAACCCATGGAATGCCAAAGATTGCCAACAATCACCAGAAGCTGGAAGAGGTGATGAAAAATTATCTCCTAGAGCTTTTACAGGAAGTGTGACTCTGCCAATATCTTGATGTCAGATTTCTAGCCTCCAGAACCAAGAGACAATAAATTCGTGTTGTTTTAAGCCACCCAGTTTTTGGTAATTTGTTACAGCAACCCTAAGAAACTAGTACCTCTCCTTATACTTCTTTTAATTTCTGTAGGGTCAGTAGATGTCCTTTCTTTCATTCTCAACTTCAGTAATTTGTGTCTTTCCTTCTTTTTTGGTAGTCAGTCTAGCTAAAGATTTGTCAATTTTGCTCACCTTTTTTAGAAGATCGATTTTTGTCTTTACAGATTTTTTTCTATCATTTTGTTTCCTCTTTCTTTGGTTTCCATCTCATCGTTGTTATTTCCTTCTGCTTACCTTGAATTTAGTTTGCTCCTTTTTTTGTTTTGTTTTGATACTTAGGGTAGAAGTTTGGATTGTTGATTAGACTCTTTTTTTCTGACATATTTTCTGATATAGGCATTTAAAGCTATAATTTTCCCACAAAGCAGTTTTTAGTCACATCCCATAAATTTTGGTATGTTGTGTTTTCATTTGCATTCAATTCAAAATATATTCCACTTTTCCTTGTGATTTATTCTTTTGCCTATGGGTTATTTACAAGTGTGATATTTAATTTCCAAATATTTGGGGATTTCCAAGATTTGTTTCTTTTGTTGATTTCTAATTTAATTGTGTTGTAATCAGAAAACATATTTTGTATGATTTCAACCCTTTCCAATTTATTAAGACTTGTTTTATGGGCCAGTGTGCTCTATTTTGAAGAATATTCCATGTGTGCTTGAGAAGAATATACATTCTGGAATTGTTGAGTGGAGTATTGTATAAATATCAGTTAGGTCGAGTTTGTTGATAGTGCTCAAGTCTTCTGTATCATATAATTTTCTGTCTAGATGTTCTATCAATTATTGAGAGTATTGAAATCTCCAACTACAATTGTCAAATTATTTATTTCTCCTGAGTCTCTGTTTTTAGGTCCATATATATTTATAACTGCTATATCTCCCTTATGTATTGACTCTTTCATGCTTTTGAACTATCTGTCCTTTTTTTCTAATAATATTTCTTAAACTCTGTTTTGTTTGATATTAATCTTTTACTTTCAACCTATTTGTGTCTTTTCAATCTAAAGGATGTCTCTTGTAAGCAGCATATAGTTAGATCATGTTTTTCGGGTTTTTTTTTTAATCCAGTCTGACTATCGCTATGTTTTGTTTAGGATATTTAGACTATTCACATTTAATTTAATTCTTGTTATAGTTTAATTACATTTGCCACTCTCAATTTGTTTTCTTTTTTAAAAGATTTTATTTATTTATTTGTCAGAGAGAGAGAGGAGAGAGCTCAAGCAGGGGAAGCTGCAGGCAGAGGGAGAAGCAGACTCCCTGCTGAGCAGGACTCGATTCCAGGACTCTGGGATCATGACCTGAGCCAAAGGCAGCTGCTTAATTGACTGAACCACCCAGGCGTCCCTCTCAATTTGTTTTCTATATGACTACCTTTGCTCTTCTTCATTAACTGACTTCTTTTGTGCCAAATAAGCATTTTTAATGTATCGTTTTAATGCCTCTGTCAAATTTTTTACTCTCTTTTTTGTTGTTTTGTTCATGGGTGTTCTAGGGATTACAATATTTATCTACTAACTTACTAACAATCTACTAACTTACTACAATCTATTTCAAATTAATACTAACTTCTGATAAGCTAGAGAAACTTTGTTCCAATATAAATCAGTTGACTCCTTTCACCTTTGTGCTATTACTGCCATATGTATTAGATCTCTGCATATTTTAAGCCCAGTAATATAATATTATAATTATAGCTCTACGTGATCTTACATGTCTTAAAGAAGGGAATAAATGAGAAAAATATAGCCTTTTTTTATTACCCTACATACTTACCACTTGTGGCACATGTCATTTCTCCCGGTGGATTTGAGTGTATCACATGTCACTTCCTTTCAACCTGAAGGACCTTCTTAAGTTCTTAAATCATTAAGGTTTTCTTTTTTTTAACTTTAAGGATTTCTTGTAAGACTGGTGTGCTAACAAAAAATTATCTTAGTGTTTGTTTATCTGGAAATGTCTTTAGTTTGCCTTTATTTTCAAATGATATTTTTATGATAAATAAAATTCTTATTAAATAAATTTTCCTTTTTCCTTCAGCATTTTGGACATGCTATCCCCCTGACTCCTGGCCTCCATTTCTTCTACTGAGAAAGTTGATAATGGTACTGATGCTTCCCTATAACATAATGAGTTTTTTATTATCTGCTGCCTTCACAATTCTCTTTGTCTTTGGCTTTAAACCGTTTGACTATAATGTGTCTTGGTGTGGATATCCTTTTATTTTTCCTACCTGAGTTTTTTCTAGATCCTTAGATGTGTATATTAATATTTTTATCAACTTTGGGAAGGTTTGGGCCATTGTTTCTTCAAATATTTTTTTGCCCCTTCCCTTTTTTCTGCTTCTATATCTCTCTACTCCCATTACATGTTTGTTCATAGGCTTACTGTTGTACCACAGGTCTCTGCTCATTTTTCTTCAATCCTTTCCTTTCTATTATTTCTGTTGGATAATTTCTATTGAAATTATCTATCTTCAAGTCCACTGATTCTTTTGTCATCTAGAATCTTGAGCCCCTGTAATACATTTTTCATTTTAGTTATTATAAATTTCAACTTCAGAATTACCATTTGGTTCTTTTTTTTTTTTTTTTATCATTTCTAGCTTCTTATTGAGAATCTCCGTTTGTTGATTTATTGTTGTCAGACTCACGTTTAATTCTTCAACATAGTTTCCTTTAGTTCATTGTACTTGTTTGTAATACATGCCTTGAATTCTTTGTCTGCTATATCCAACCTCTGGGGACACTTGGATACAGTTGCCACTCATGTATATTTTCTTGGGTATGGGTCACGCTTTCTTGTTTGTCAGTTTTGTATTCTTTTTCCTGAAAACTGGACATTTTATTTATTTTTTATTTAAAATCAATTAATTAACATATAGTGTATTAGTTTCAGAGGTAGAGTTTGGTGATTCATCAATTGCATATAACACCCAGTGCTCATTACATCATGTGCCCTCCTTAATGCCCATCACCCAGTTACCCCATCCCCCCACCAACCTCCCTCCAGTAACCTTCAGTTTGTTTCCTAGAGTTAAGAGTCTCTTATGGTCTCCCTCTCTATTTCATCTCATTTTGTTTTTCCCTCCCTTTCCTTTTGTTCATCTGTTTTGTTTCTTAAATTCCACATGAGTGAGATTATATATTTGTCCTTCTCTGACTGACTTATTTCACTTAGCGTAATACCCTCTAGTTCCATCCGCATCATTGCAAATGGCAAGATTTCATTCTTTTTCATGGCTGAGTAATATTCATTGTGTGTATGTATAGATAGATATAGATATAGCTAGATACAGATATAGATAGATATCACATCTTCTTTATCCACTCATTTGTTGATGAACACCTGGGTTCTTTCCATAGTTTGGCTATTGTGGACATTGCTGCTATAAACATTGGGGTACATGTGCCCCTTCAAATCACTCACTATGTTTGTATCTTTTGGATAAATACCTAGTAGTGCAATTGCTGAGTTGTAGTGTAACTCTATTTTTAACTTGAAAACAGGACATTTTAAAGGTTTTTATTATTTATTTATTTGAGAGAGACAGAGAGAGTGAGCACAAGCAGCCAGAGGGTCAGAGGAAGAGGGAGAAACAGATTCACTGCTGAGCAGGGAACCCAACGTGGGGCTCAGTCCCAGAACTCTGGAATCATGATCTGAGCCAAAGGCAGATGCTTAACTGACTGAGCCACCCAGGAGCCCTGAAAACTGGACATTTTCAATAAATTTTGTAGCCACTCTGTATTCTGGTAGTTTTCTCCTGAAGGCTTTTGTTGTTGTTGTTTTGCTCATCTGTTTCTCTGTTTAGTAACTTGCCTGGACTAAATCTATTAAATCTGTCACTCTTTCATTGTGCAAGGGTATGGTCACCGATGTCTCTGCTCAGTTGTTTTTCAATATTCTTGTTTTTTTCAAATTTTTTTTTATTTCTAAGCCTTGCTTCCTAGAGGTTGCCTCTGTATCCATGTAGCTTAGTGGTTAGAGCTTCTGCTCAAACACCCAAGCCAGAATCATCTGTGGATCTGTGCCTTGGGAGGAGATGGTATTCGAAGGTCAGACTGTTTTCAGATCTGCCCCTACTTTTCTTTTCTGCCAGGCCCTTTTGAATCTTCTATAAGTACGCATACAGCCTGAGTTGGTTAATGACAGGTGACTAGTGTGAGGCCCCTTGAGGTCTTTGCTATGCATTTGAGCAGCCTCAGCTAGGAATAAGTTGTTAGCCACAACTACAATGACAACCTCATGCTAGTAGAGCCAAGCTGTTGGCCTTTTCCCTCTGGCCAACCTCCTACAAGTCAATTCCACTGACAGTGATGCTAAGCATGGGCATCGCTCTCTTAAAATAGAGACAGCCCTGCCCCTCAACCTTGGCAGAGAAGCTGCCATGTCAAGATCTGGTAGAATCTCCACACCAACGGAGCTGAGGTGGGATAGGCACATCCTCGGGCCAGAATGCCACAGATACCCACTGTTCTTACCCGAAGCTCAGCAGTTGGTCACGTATAAATACCTCTCAGAGGGGGCGCCTGGGTGGCTCAGTGGGTTAAGCATCTGCCTTCAGCTCAGGTCATGATCCCACGTTCCTGGGATTGAGCCCCACATTGGGCTCCCTGCTCAGCCGGGAGCCTGCTTCCCCCTCTCCCTCTGTCTGCCGCTCCGCCCTGCTCATTCTCTCTCCCTCTGTATCAAATAAATAAATAAATAAAATCTTAAAAAGAAAATAAATACCTCTCAGAGTGTTGAATGACTGGTTAATTTCCAGAATACCAAAATGGTTGCTTTTGTCATTTTGTCCAGCTTAATACTTGCTTTTGGGGGGATGGATTTGCCTGTCTTTTCACTTAGCCACAGCCTAAAGTCTTGCTCCTGACAGACTTTAGTTTTTTTGCCAGTCAAATGGGTATTTAATGGTTTTTCACTATGGTTTTCATTTGCATTTTCCTGATAATTAGCCAGGTTGAGCACTTTTTCATGTTTATTGGCCATTTGAATTTCTTCTGTTATCAAGTGCCTGTTTGAATTTCTTCTTTATTTTTCTATTAGGTTGTCTCTCTTTTTCTTTCTGATCTTTAAGAGTTCTTTATATATTCTGGACATGAGTTTTCTTATTGCTTTATAAATGTTGCGAATTCTTCTTTACATTTATGGCCAGTCTTTGAACTACTCTCTTATGATGTCTCTTGATTAAAATTTCTTAATTTTATTGTAGTTCAAGTTTTATTAATATTTTCCTTTGGGCTTACTAGTTTTTTCTTGTTTTGTAAACCTTCTTTATCCTGAGGTTATGAAGTATCTTCTTGTGTTAACTTATAAAACTTTTGCTATCCCATTTAAGTCTTTTTTCCCCCTGGAGTTGATTTTTATATACTCAATGTGTGATGTAGGGATCAGGGTTTTTTTTCCTATGGAGACCCAATTTTTTTAGCATTATTAATTGAAAAATGAATACTTGTCATGCCACTTCAGTTTTATATGAAGCATCAATTTGTGTATGTGTCTCTGTATCTCTGGATTCTATTCTGTTATGGGTTATTTCTCCCCATGAAAATATCACCCATCTTAGTTGCCATAGTTTTGTAACAAGTGTTAATTACACCAAAATTATAGATTTATTTGGAGAACAGTTATCTCTCATATATTGAGATTACATCTGATTTTTTTCCTCGAATTTGTCAAAGTGGCAGAATTACACTAATTTATTTTCTTGTGTTAAGCCAACTTGCATTCCTAAATGAACCCAACTTGGTCATCACGTTTTAAAGCAGTGCTAGTTTCAATTTTCTAATATCTTGCTTAGGATTTTTGCATCAATGTTCGTGAATGAGATTGGCTTATACAGATCCTCCTCAGTTTACAGTGGGATTATATCCCAATAAACCCAATGTAAATTGAAAATATCAAGTCAAAAATGCATTTAATACATGTAACCTACAGAATATCATAGCTTATCCTAGTTTACCTTAAACATGCTCAGAACACTTACATGAGCCTACAAATGGGAAAATCATCTAACGCAAAGCCTATTTTATAATAAAGTGTTGAATATATCATGTAATTTATTGAATACTGTACTGGAAGTGAAAAATAGAATGTGTGTATGGTTACACAATGGTTGTTAAGTGTATCAGTTTTTACCCTTGTGGTCACTATGGCTGACTGGCAGCTATAGGTCACTGCCGCTGCCCAGCATCACAAGAGAGTATCACACCACATATCACTAGTCAGGGAAAAGATCATAGCTCAAAATTCGAAGTATGGTTTCTACAGATTTTGTATCACTTTTACACCATTGCAAAGTAGAAAAATAATTAAATCAAACCATCATAAGTCAGGGACTGTAATTATTTCATAGTTCTCTTGTTGGGTTTTGTTATCAAAGTTAAGCTAACTTTATAAAATGAGTTGGGAAGTATTCTCTTTTTCTATTCTCTGGATATATTTGTGCAAGTTTGGGATGATTTCATTTTTGAATATTTGGTAAAACTCACGGGTAAAGCCAGCTGGACCTGAGGTTTTTCTTCACAGGAGGATTTAATTACAGATTCAATGTGTTTAATGCTTATAAAAAATTCAGGTTTTCTGTCCCTTCTTGAGTCGGTTTTGGTAAGATGTCTTTTTACCTCCACTCTAGCTCTCCCCAAATCACCTTCTACATATCAGCTGACAAAACTGTTCCAAAAAGCAAAGCAGACCATATCACTCCTCTATTTAAAAGATTTTAATGGATTTTGGTTTCATTAATAAAACAAAAATGAAAACTACTTGCCTTTGCCTATAATATCTTGCTTGAATTGGTCCCTGCCTAACTCTACAGCCTTATTCTGTTCCAATCTTAACCTTACTTACTCTTTAGCCACACTGGCCTTCTCTCTGTTCCATAATATAGAAACAAGCTGGTTTGGGCTTTGTGTTTGCTGTATCCTCTGTCTAGAATGCTCTTCTCTCTAAGCGTAACAATGCTGGCTCCTTCTCATTCTTTATATTTCTCCGCTTAAATATCATCTCCTCGGAAAGACCTTTACTGACCACCTCATCTAAATAGGTTCTTCTGTCATTTTCCTTCATGGCACTTAACAATAATTTTCAGTCCTAATTGGTTTTTTAAAATTCATTTAGCCTCTATTTCTTGCTCCAGACTGTAAAGTCCTTGAGGCCTGGAATATTGGTTGTCTTATTTACCGTCATATTCCTAGTACCTAGCCCAGTTCCTAGAACATAATAGGCACCCAATAATTTTTATGAATAATTAATGGCCCTAATCAGAGCTCAGATACGGATGAAGGGCATAGCTTGGTTAGGGTTGAATCAGGATATAAGCAAATTCACTCCAAAGGGTTAGTAAAGACAGGAAGTTCAAGTGGATCTGATATTCAAAAACAGTGAACAAACCAGAATTGAATAGGGGCCTTGAATGCCAGACTAGGGAAATCTTATTTTTATCCTAAACACAACTGAGAGCCATTGAAATTTCGGCAGGAATAGATTAAACAAAGTGCCCCAGTTTAATTAATGGCTGAGCCAGAACTAAAAGCAAGGTCCTTGACTCCAATTTCTCTGTATTGGGTTGTTACTTCAAGTAATAGCACTTGGGGTAGAAATGTAAAAGTACAGTAAAGTGATTGGGCTCTACACTCAGCCTGCCCATGTTCACATCCCAACTTTACCATAACCTCTTAACTGTATGGCTTTGGACCCCAGGTTCTATATCTATAAAATGGGAATAACGGTACTTATTTCATCAGACTCTTTTGGGGACTAAGTGAGATAGTGTATAAGGACATAGTAAGTGCTCAATAAATAGTAGTTGTTATTAACTGCATGTATCTTCCTATTTCTTTTTCCTTATAAGTATTTTCTAATTTTTCTACAATAAGCATATTTTGTGTGAAAAGACTAAATGGTGGAATTTAAATAGATGAAAAAGTGATTTTAAAAACAATATTCCTTCAGCTTAGAAGGACCATCTCATCTCTCTCTCTCTCTCTCTTTTTTTTTTAATCTTCACCTGCATCATCTTCTGAAGAGGCTAGTGTGAACCATCAGCAATAAATCTCATTGTCTTTTCTGAATTCTTTCTGATACAATATTAGAGGAAGGAACACCAAGTTGGGTGAGCCCCTATTTTTCAATTATCATTTGTAGGAATCCAAGATACAGAAGAGGGAAAAATTTAAAGGAGAGTCTTCATTCATTTTATTCAGAAATAAAATTTCTGAATTTCAACTCATTCCCTTGTTAAAAGGAGTAGGAAGGATGCACAGAGAGAATTCTCCAGCTGAAGAATTAACTTCTAACCTGCTCGGAATTTCAGGAACCGCTCATGTGAATAAGCTCAATTTCACACTCTGTTCTTCTCATCTTCAGTATCCAAGAAAGTAAATTCAACAGAAAACTGTTCTTTTAGGCAGTGCCACATCAATTTACTTAGCGTTTCTCAAGTGTTAGTGCAGCTGGGAGAAGACAACTTGGCTCAATTCAAAAGTACAGTAGCACGAGCATTGCGGAGCTACAATGCCCCTAGTGGCCTAACACATTAGCCTATTTCTTGTAGTTCCCTTTTCTGTAGGGTTGCTGGTTTCCAGAGTTGAGTGACCTAGATACTTTCTACATAACAACTTTTTAACCTGGGACCCATTGATGGGCTTCAGGGGTTCTCTGAACCCCCTAAAATTGTATGCTCAGTTTTGTGTGTATGTGATTTCATCAGATTTCCAAAGGAACTATGACCCAAAAGCAGACACAGCTCTAAAAACAAATGTGACTTTACATCTATCATTGTTATAGTTTATAAATGCAAAGAATTGAAACCTTACTGGATTTGTAAAGCCCTGATGAGGAGGGCCAGCAACATGGATTAGAAACCTGCATAAAAGGTTTAAATGGAAAGACTCTGAAAAGGTCATTTGCCTTAAATATATCCCCTCTTTTGGTTTACCAGAGTGCCCAAAATTCTTTTCATTAGCATATCCCTGTAGGGGTCTCCTTTGATTAGGCTCAAAAGCTTCTGGGGACTTCCATTCCATTAACAGGCTAGGTTATTCAGAAGAACCAACCTGCCCAAAACAAGAAAAAAATCCTAGATAATAAACAAAAACATTCCCTTAAAAATATTTACATGATTAAAGGATAGTGTGAGAAATGCAAGGTCATATTTTCAGGAGAAAGCCTGATCTCAGAGAAGTAAGCTGAATATCAGAACACCAAAGCCACTTGAGCCCTAAGAGCATTTCCTGATACTCTACACTCTGAGCATCAATTCCACAGTCTCAAGAGGCAAAGTGCAGAGAAGTCAAGGCTCAGAGTCTGCCTAAATTAAGGAGTCTTAAAGGATACTTAATCCACATAAAGCAGAGACCGTAAAGAGCTCTAAGCTAGGGTATGGACAAATCAAAACTAAAATAGCTTCCCTATATTAGTGAGGGTTCAGTCAAGAAAAACAGAAGTCACTCTGCATATACCAAGTATGAAGAGTTTTAACACAAGGAAACAGACTTACACATCTGTTGGAAGGGCTAGAGGAACAAAGGTCAGGGAAGCGGCTGCCAGAGTTCTCAACCTGCAGCATCAAAGTAGGTGATTCTTTTTCTTTCTTTCTTTCTTTCTTTCTTTCTTTCTTTCTTTCTTTCTTTCTTTCTTTCTTTCTTTCTTTCTTTCCTTCATTAACATATAATGTGTTATTTGTTTCAGGGGTACAGGTCTGTGAATCATCAGGCTTACACATTTCACAGCACTCACCATAGCACATACCCTCCCCAATGTCCATAACCCAGCCACCCTATCCCTCCCCCAACCCCCCAGCAATCCTCAGTTTGTTTCCCGAGATTAAGAATCTCTTATGGTTTGTCTCTCTCCATATCCCATCTTGTTTCATTTTTTTCCTACCCCCCACAACCCCCTACCCTGCCTCTCAAATTCCTCATATCAGAGAGATCCTATGATAATTGTCTTTCTCTGATTGACTTATTTCGCTTAGCATAATACCCTCTAGTTCCATCCATGTCATTGCACGTGCACCCGGATGTTTATAGCAGCAATGTCCACAATAGCCAAACTATGGAAAGAACCTAGATGTCCATCAACAGATGAATGGATAAAGAAGATGTGGTGTATATATATATATATATATATATATATATATATATATATATGATGGAATACTATGCAGCCATCAAGAGAAATGAAAGTAGGTGATTCTTAAGAGCTCACCTTGAAACCACTGTGAATCTCAAGAATCCCTGGGTAGTTCCCATCAACATGTATTTCTGACTCCTTTACAGTGAAAATCTCAGTTTCTAATAACATTAGCATACTTACTTGCTTCATCCTATGATATATATAAAATTATTTCAAAATTGAAATGCTATTAACAATAAACCTAATGAGGAAAGCTGTCTTTGTAATTCTGTGTCCTTAGAATATATCTCACTAAGTATTTACAGAATAGTGTGCTCATAAGTTACTTGAAAAATTATTTACTTTGCATACACAATTAGGTTCTTTGAAAGTGTGATAGAACTTCGGTGGAGCCATCTTCATCTAATCCAGAAGTTTCTCTACAGAACAATTTTCTCACAATTAAAAAATTTTTAACAAAATGTTGAAAGAACCATATAGTGTATAGCCACATACCTTCTACTTAGATCCAACATTTTTTTTTACGTTTTGCCATATTTGGTTTAGATAGATAGATAGTAGATGTACACGTTTTATTTTTTACTGAACCATTTGAAAATTGCAGGGATCATGAGAGTTCACCTCTAAATTCTTCAGCACACATCTCCTAAGAATACATTCTCCTGCATAATCACAATACTATTATCACCTAACACAATTAACAATAATTCCTTAGTAATATCTAATATTCAGTTCATATTAAAATTTCCCCAATTGTCCTTAAAATATCTATAGCTTTTGTAAAAACAGAAATGTTTTTACAAACATTTTTATGTCTCCTTAGACTCTTTTAATCAAGAACATTTCCCCTACCTATGACATTCACTTTTCACCAAGTCCAGGCACATTTTCTTACAGAATGTCCCATATTCAGGATTTATTTGATTGTTTCCTTCTGATGGCTTTAATTTGTCCCTCTCTCCCATGAATTTCTTATAAGCTTGAAGTTAGATCTAGAGTCGTGCTGTCCAAAACATTAGCCACTGGCTACATGTGACTATTGAGTGTTTGCAATGTGGTTAGATTAAAATGAAATGTACTATAACTATAAAATATGCAATAGAATTTGAAGACTTATTTAAAAAAGTAAAATAGGGGCACCTGGGTGGCTCAGTGGGTTAAAGCCTCTGCCTTCAGCTCAGGTCATGATCTCAGGGTCCTGGGATCGAGCCCCGCACCGGGCTCTCTGCTCAGCGGGGAGCCTGCTTCCCCCTCTCTCTCTGCCTGCCTCTCTGCCTACTTGTGATCTCTCTCTCTCTCAAATAAATACATAAAATCTTTAAATAAATAAATAAATAAGTAAAATATTTCATTAAAATTTTTGTATTGATTCATGCTGAAATAATATTTTGGATATATTTGATTAAATAAAATACATTATTAATATTAATGTCCTCTATTTCTTTCTACTTTCAATGTGGCTATTAGAAATTTAAAATTAAGAGTGCCTGTGCGGCTCAGTCAGTTGGGCAGCTGAGTTTGGCTCAGGTCATAATCCCAGGTTCCTGGGATCAAGCCCCGTGCAGGCTCCCTGCTCAGTGGGGCGTCTGCTTCTCTTTCTCCCTCTGTCCCTTCCCCCCTTGTACCTCCCTCTCTCTGAAATAAATCAATAAACTCTTTTTAAAAGGGAAATTTAAAATTATATGTGTGGCTTTATTATATTTCTTTTGGACAACATTTGATAGAGGCTTGATTAGATTCAGGTTAAATGTTTGGAGCAAGAAAACTTCACTGGTGGCATTGTGTACATCATATTGCATCACATTAGGAGACTATCTTAGTCCATTCACATTGCTGTAAAAAAAAAAATACCATAGACTGGATGGCTTAAAAGCAAACATCTACTTCTCATAGTCAGGAGGCTGGAAAGTCCAAGATCAAGGTGCTGGCATATTTGGTGTCTGGTGAGAACCTGCTCCCTGGTTCATAGACAGCTGTCTTCTCACTGTGCTCCCACATGGTGGAAGAAGCAAGAGAGCTCTCTGGGGTCTGTTTTATAAGGGCACTAATCTCATTCATGAAGGTTCCACCTTCATGACTTAATCACCTCCCAAAGGCCCCACTTCCAAAGACCATCACGATGGGAGTTAGGATTTCAGTGTATGGATTTAGGGAGATATAAACATTCAGTTCATAATATTCCGTCCCTCATCCCCCCAAATTTATGAACTTCTTGCATGCAAAATGCATTCACTCTATCCCAACAGCTCCAAAAGTCTTAACTGGTTCCAGCATCAATGCTAAAGTCTTAAGTCCAAAGTCCAATCTAAATATCATCTAAATCAGATGTGGGTAAGACTAACAGTCTGGTTCATCCTGAGGCAAACTTCTCTCCAGCTGTGAATCTGTGAAATGAGGTAAGTTGTATGATTCCAAAACACAATGGTAGGACAGGCAGAGAATAGACATTCCTATTCCCAAAGAGAGAACTAGAAAAGATAGAAGGGGTAATGGGTCGCAAGTAAGTCCACAACCTAATGAGGCAAATTCCATTAGACTTTAAGGTTTGAGAATAATCCTCTTCGGTTTGATGCTCTGCCTTTCAGACCCACCTCAGTGGCAACATCACCCCTACCGCTTGGTAAGGTGCTTCCCACGACAACAGTCCTCTCTAGGGGCCCCACCCCTTTGCAATATGGATAGACTGAGAATTTTCCAAATCTTTAAGTTCTGGCTCCTTTTTGCTTAACAATTCTGTCCTCAAATCACTTTTCTCTTCTCACATTTTATTATAAGCAGTCAGGAGAAACAAGACCACTACTTCAACATTTTGCTTAGAAATCTCTTCAGCTAGGGATGCCTGGGTGTCTCAGTCTGTTGAGTGACTGACTCTTGGTTTTGGCTCTGGTCATGATCTCAGAGTCATGAAATCAAGCCCTATGTCAGGCTCCATAGGAATGGAGCCTGCTTAAGATTCTCTCTCCCTCTCCCTCTGCCGCTCCACTCTCTCTCTCTCTCTCTCTCTCTCAAGTAAATAAATCTTGTTATAAAAGAAATCTTTTCAGCTAAATATCCAAATTCGTCTCTCAGAAGTTCTACCTTCCATAAAACACTAGCACATGAACACAATTCAGCCAAGTTCTTTGCCACTTCATAATAAAGATCATCTTTTCTTCATTGTTCAATAACATGTTCCTCATTTCTCTCTGTGACCTCACCAGAATGGTCTTTACTATCCATATTTCTAGCCATGTCCTGTTTATGATTACATAAGTGTTCTCTATGAGACTGAGGCTTTCTCCACAGCTTTCCTCTTTTCTTTCTGAGCTCTCATCAGAATTTCCTTTAAAATTCCTTTCGCATTTCTAACATACACCTCAAAACTCTTTCAGCCTGTACCCATTGCCCAGGTCCAAAGCTGCTTCCACATGTTTAGGTATTTGTTACAGTAGCACCCCACTTCTCAGTACCAATTTCTAAGTCAGTTTAGGCTTCTATAGCAAAAATACCACAGACTGGGTGCCTTAAACAACAAACATTTATTCCTCACAATTCTGAAGGCTAGGAAGTCTAAGATCAAGGAAGATGCAGATTCAGTGTCTGGTAAGAACCCACTTCCCGGGGGTGCCTGGGTGGCTCAGTTTTTAAGCCTCTGCCTTCGGCTCAGGTCACGATCCCAAGGTTCTGGGATCGAGCCCCGCATCCGGCTCTCTGCTCGGCGGGAAGCCTGCTTCTCCCTCTCCCTCTCCCACTCCCCCTGCTTGTATTCCCTTTCTCACTGTCTCTCTCTCTGTCAAATAAATAAATAAAATCTAAAAAAAAAAAAAGAACCCACTTTCCAGTTCATAGATAGCCATCTTCTTGCTGTGTCCTCACATGGCGTAAGGAGCACTCTGGGGTCTCTTTTATAAAAGCACTAATCCCATTCACCCTCATGACTTAATCCCCTCCTGAAGGCCCTACTTCCTAATCCTATCACATTGGAGGTTAGGGTTTCAACATATGAATTTGGGAGTTGGGGTGCGGACACAAATATTCAGTCCATAACAGAGGCATATAAGATCGGATCATCCCATGATTAATTATTTGATTGTTAGGTTCAGGTGGTGACCTCCAGATATCATTAAGGTACAGTTTTCCTTTTGTAATTACTAAATAAATTGTGGAGTGATTCTTCAGCACCATGTGAATATGCTTTTTTCCTAACAACCTTTTATCTGATGGTTTTAAAATACACTGATGATTGCTGCCTGACCCAGGCAGCAATTATTACATCAAGTGTTATAAAATAATGATATCTCTAATTCTATCATTCTTTGACATTCTACTATGAAGAAGAGCTTTTCTTTTCTCTGCTATTCTTTTATATATAGATTACAATAGATGATGAGAGGCAACTAGATAGATGAGAGATACATAGATGATAGAGATATCACAATGGACTCAAGGATTTTTTAAAAACCAATGTTTTATTAAACAATTATAATCATTCTTGTTTTAATACTCAGATTGTTCCAAATTTGGCCAGAGGGTTCCCCTTCAAGCTGTCTCCCATGGTCTTTTGATATGAGCCCATTATTCTTTGTGTACTTTGCTGCTTTCTGGCACAACAGGATGTCCCCTACATCCTGTACTTTCCCTGCCCCAGACCTGGAATCAGCTATTTCCATAAAGAGCCTTTGTTTTCTTTTAGTAGAAAACAGTATTGGAAAAAAAAAAGAAAAAGAAAACAGTATTGAGAAACCAATGTCTGAATGCTGGATAAGCTCTTTGATACTAAAGTATCGTTACTTCTAGGTCATTTTAGTTGACAGAGATAGGAAATGCATTTTTTGAGTCATGAATTTATATTCATAAAAGGAAAATTACTGTGACAACTTTAAGAAAAGCACATTTTTCGAAGTGTCTTGCTGGCTCGGCCAGTGGAATATGTGGCTCTTGATCATGGGGTTATGTGTTATAGTCCCATGTTGGATGTAGAGATTACTTAACATTTTTTAAAAATCTTAAAAAAAAAAAAAAAGAAAGAAAGAAAGAAGGGCACCTGGGTGGCTCAGTTGGTTAAGCATCAGACTCTTGATTTCAGCTCAGGTCATGATCTCAGGGTCATGTGATCGAGCCCCACATCAGGCTCCATGCTGGGCATGGAACCTACTTAGGAGTCTCAATCTCCTCTCCCTCGTCCTCTGCCCTTCCGCTGCCCTCTCAAACAAATAAATAAATAAATAAGAAAAGTACATTTTTCTTCAATAATTTTATATTCTTAATACTTATATTTTTCTTACTTTTCTTAGGATTACACTTAATTATTTCTGGTTAGCAAATGAATATATTCTCATTCTAGAAAATGTACACAGAAACATGTAAAAAAAGCAAAAGAAGAAATCACCCCAAATCCCAGCAGCAACCATTTCTGATATGCTAGAATATTTCTTCCCTGTCTTTTGTCTATATATTTTCCTTGGTGCTCCTAAGGGCATACTGTGTGTAAAATTTTGTATCTTTATTTTTAATCTTGTAAGTCTTTTCAAAACTCATTGAATAAATTTTTATCAATACATTTTCAAATGGCCATATTAGTTTTCTATTGCTGAATAACAAATTATCACAAAATTATCAGTTTAAAACACAAATTTATTATCTTATGTTGTCTTTGGGCCAGAATTCCAGGCATGAGTTAGCTAGGCAGTATACTCAGGGTCTTGCCAGGATGAAATCAAGGTGTCAGCCAGGGCTGTGCTCTCATCTAATGCTCAGGGTCCTCTCGTCAACTCATTCCTTTGTCATGTGGCAAAATTCAGTTCCTTGTGGTTATTTTCTTGTTAGCTATCAAGAGTTGTACTTGGCTCGTAGAGGCCAATCCCAGGTCCTAGCACATGGCCCTCTCATAAGCCAACTTACTTCTTCAAAAAGAGGCAAAGGAGTCTCTATCCAGCCTGCTACAATATAAATATGCAAGTGACTATCTCATAACATTTATCATATGATATAACCTAGTCAAGGGAGAATTATCCATCATATTCATATGTCTTGCCCACACTTTAGGAAAGGGGGTTATGACAGGTGTGTATACCATGGGCTGGAAAGTTGGAGGCTATCTTAGAATTCTGCCAACCACAACCATAGAATATTTCATCCTATGTTTGTACCATGAGTTATTTATAACTCCTTATAGGAGACCATGAGTCTCCTATTATATGCCACTTAGCTTGATTTCAAATTTTCAAAATTATAAGGACTATTACATTGACCTATCACTGAAAATGGTATATTTTTATCAAAAGTTTTATAGTTTATACATTTATTTATTTATCCAATTATAATTCTCAAGATGAGAATTAACACTAACACTTCATCTTCGCAATGAGGCTTTTAATAGGGGCTACCCCTTTTCTATCATGCAACCCTGGAACTTTTAGACAATGATTTATGAACAGAATGTTCATAACTCTTCCATTAGGTCTCCAAAGCAGACACTGAGTATTGCATTGTTTTTGTGCTATGCGCAAATGGCAAATCCTTTGTCGTTTTTCACTAAGATTTAGACACTTGACCCAATGCATATGTAAACTGATTCCCAGAAATTATCATTCTGACTGAAATGTCAAGAACATTTTGCCCATCCTTGAGTATACTGTAAGAAAAGAACTCTGAATGAACTCTGTAAAATACAAAAGGGTGGGGGGAGGAACAAGAATCTTGTATAAGGTTTAAAGAAAAACACTAGTAAAACTAGAGGGACTGAACTGAAATTTAATTTGGATATTTGGGGCTGGTCATTCCCAGCATTCATCCACATGCAGTATTTGAGAACTGGATTCCTAGAATCAGAGATCTGAGATGACAGCATGGTATTTGAGGTAGCTTCCCAAGCCTCGTCCCGTCACATACACAAAACATGGGAAGTTAAATATAAGAGAGTATTGGGAGGACCTGAGGACAAAGTCGCACCTCTAAGAGTGGGGCTCTACCGATATCCAGTACATCTTGCCCTAGGCTACATGAAAAAGCCTCTTCTAAATCTAGAGTTCAATGTTTCTATGATACTCTGATTTAGGATTCATACCTACTTGCCAAATAATTTGAAATGAGTTTTAAGATTAAACATAATCCAAAAATAGGACAAAAACATGAAAGCAGAATGGAGGCCATTAAGGAAGTAGAGAGATTCACACTTAATCAGAAATGCAGGGAGACAAATATCCAGGTAATGTTTTTCAGAATAGTGACAAACTTTGAGATATTAGGAAGCCACCATTAATATCCTGCTAAATAAGCAGTAGTGCCATTATCGTTTTTCTTTTGCAGAAAAGGATTTTGAACCACTGGCCTCGGAACCACACTGCCTACGCTACAAGCCTGGCTAGCATAATGGATGGCCTTTCATGATGTGCCCCTACCTTTCTGCCAGCCTCAGGTCTTCTAGCATCCCCTTCTCACACTAGGCTCTGGACAAACAGAAACATCTGCACTTACACAAGTGTTCCATGGTACCCTTACCCTCCATGCCTTTGCTCCTGTTATTCCTCTGCCTGGAATAGCCTCGCCTCCACCCCCGATCTATCTGTCTAGTGAACACCTAGTCATCTCTCATCTATGAAGCCTTCCTTGATTCTCTCTGGTAGAACTGACCATTTCCTCATCTATGAGCCTGCCATGCATTGCAACACTTACGTATTTTAGAACACTTTGTATATTTCCTGTTACAATACTAAGAACTCCTGAAGGGGAAAGAACATGTCTTTTCATCTCTGTATTCCCAGTGCCTGGCATGTAGTAAATGACTAAATTAATCAATTTTGAGGCTAGGTTGTAAAAGTAATTTCATAACTGTTTTTAACATCATTTAAATTATTATATAATCCCACAGTGACTACTTTGAAGGCAAGAACATTAATTTGGAGGATTATAAATTCTGGCAAGTTGTTAAAAACCAGTCACATTAACTTTATCCTCACTTTTCATACTATGTCCTCAAAGACATTACTAGGTATTAAATTAAGGGACGCTTTGCTTTTGCTTTTTCTGGCATATAAATCAAGATAGGCCAGGTTTTATTGCAATAGGAAACAATTTCAAAATCTCAGTGGGTTAAAAGAGGCTGTTTTTTTCTTTCCCACCGCAGGTCTGGGTGACTGTCTTGGGTAGCCGTCCTCCATTAGTTGGCTCACCATTGTAAATCATATCACATCTAACTTCAAGAGAGGAGAAAAGTATACTCCCACTCTGTGCCCAGAAGAAAAAGCACCAGTAATATTAGTGAGCAGCACTAACGTTTACCACAGTGGGGCACTGGCAGACCCGATCTAGGCAAGGAACAATGTTCCTCAGGCTACCTTTTGAATTATGAGCCCAGTTCATATGTGCTAACTTAATTTCACTCCTCCTAATATCTCTGCTTTTTCCTTCATCATCCCTTCATGGAGCACTCCTAGGTGCCAGACTCCATGCTAGATGATTTCCCAGCTATTATCTTATGGGATTCTCACAACTACCCTAAGAAATAGGTCCCATTGGGGCACCTGGTGGGTTCAGTCAAAAGAGCTTGCAACTCTTGATCTCAGGGTCGTGGGTTTGAGCCCCACGTTGGGTGTAGAGATTACTTAAATAAATAAATAAATAAATAAATAAATAAATAAATAAATAAATAAATAAATAAATATTTAAAAAAGAAATAGGTCCTATTACTGCCTCCATTTGGCAGTTATGGAAACCGAGGCTGAGAGAGATTAAATGGTTTCGACAAGGTCATAAGTTATGAAGTAGTCAAACAGGAAGCAAGAACCAAATCTGTAATATTATAAACCTGTGTTGTATCCATTGGACCACACATGCTCCTGTCCAAAGCTGAGCTCTCTAACTCTGCGCAGCCCCCTTCCCTTCCCAGCAACTCCAGGAGCTCACTCCATTACTGATTTCCTACACTCACTGATTTACTTGAGCCTCAGGTCTCTCCTCTTCTATCCCCTTCCTGTCAGTTTTTCAAAATCACTTAGTATCTCCCCTTTGACACTGGTTTTCTTCAACCAGAGATCTCTCCTTCTCCTCTCTGCCCTGTTTCTACCCAACCTCTGCATCCACCTGTGCCCTGTTCTCTTCTCCCTTAATACTCTGCAACCTGTCCTCTGTCCCCACCAGCCTACTGGTTGCAACTTCTCTGAAGCATCCCAAGTGACCACATCCAACAATTAGGCACTGGCATGTGACTTTGTCCACTGCAGTGACTTAGAAACATTCCAAACTCTTGGCCCTGCCCTCCTAAAAACTCCTTCCCCCACCCTAACCTTCAGAGCATAGCGCTCCTCTGACCATCATCTCTGTCTCTATGGGTTCCTTTGCCTCCGTCTCTCTCTCCTGTGGACATTCTCAGGTTCTACTCACGCTTTCATTATTTCTCTTCTCTTCTCTTCGTTTCTGCGATGGACTGAAGTGTAGTCCCTCAAACTTCCTATGTTGAAGCCCTAAGTCCCAATGTGATGGTATTTGGAGATGGGGCCTTTGGGAGGCAATAGAAGTTAGATAAGTCCTGAGGGTGAAGCATCCCCCCCTCTTCTGTCCCCCTCATTATCCTCCTCAGTAAACACATCTACTCCTAGAGCTTCAACTATCACCATTACATGCACAGCTATGTGATATAATCACAGTACAATGTTAGGCAAGTGACTCTGCCTCTCCAGGACAGTTTCCTCACTTATCAAATGAGAGTAAATATGATGCCGTCCTTCACAGCGCTGCTGGAGGACTAAACGATCTGCTGAATACAGAAGAGTTTATACAGTTCGCGGCACGTAATAAGTGCCCAAAATATGTGGAGTTTTGTTTTCTGTTTTTCTGCATAGCTGAGTAGATAGAGCCAATGTAGAGAAAGCAGTTGAAGGTATGGTAGGGAAACCATTTTGAAGGAATGGCACAGACCTCAGATTCTGGCACAGTTGAACCTCAGTTAAATTCCAGTTCTACCACTTATGCACCTTGAAACCATGGACAACTTTCTTAGTCTTTTGAGCCTCAGTTTCCTCATCTGTAAAATCGAAATAATTAAGTATACATTCATCAGGCATGCATTTAAGCACGACCCCTTATACTCTGGCCTCAATGTACTTTTCTAGTTTTCTGACCCACTATTTTCCTAAATATACTGTATGTTGTAGCCAAACCACATTACTCGGTGTTCCCTATAAGGAACTTAACATTGAATTATTACAAGGTAGCATGGTGTAGTAGAGTCAAACAGACCTAGATTTCAGTCCCAGCTCTGCCACTTAGTAGCTATGAAACCAAGGGCAAATTATTTACTCTCTCTGAGACACAATTTCCTTATGTGTAGAAAGAAGATAATATAATAATGATAATAAAACTCATCTCGGTGCCTCAACCTTAGTAGCAGAATCCACAAAACCCTTTATGATCTGGCCCAATTTAATTCTCCAGCTTTACCTCTCACCATTCCATGCTCACATCTAAGTTTTAACCAGCTGAACTGGTTTTGTCTCCTCAAAAGTCATGCCCTTCCTCGCCTCTGGATATTCATACAAACTACTACTTGTGCCTAGAATGTTCCCGTCTCTTCCCCCCACCCCCACCCTTTTATTTTCTTGCCTAATTCTGACTTACATTATAGATCTTAACCTGAATGTCATTTCTTCCGGGACACCTTCTCTTCCCCGTTCCCAGCCCATGTTAGGTACTGCTTCTTTGTACTCCCACATACCATTCATGCCCCAAATTATATCTTTTGTTTACTTCCCTGTGTCACCCACTAGTTGTGAGAACTATGAAGGCAAGAGCTATAGCTTCTCCAATGTCACCCGCACAGTGAGGACAACTCTGGCCAACAATCTAAAATCACTGTGTACATATTCCCCTACTTCAATTTCTTCAGAGTCTTAATTATCTGAGATTATCATATTTACTTATTCATTTATTTGCTTGTTCTTTGTTTTCCTTACCAGAGTGTAAACTCCATGAGAAAAGGGACTGTGTCTTATTCTCACAACTTTTCAATTTCTAGAAGAAATGTAAAACATGATAGGATTTGTCTTCATTTGGGTTTAGGAGACCCGGGAAGTGGAGAGAATATTGTCCAAATTTAAGAAAAATTACATGCAGAGGTGTTTGATACAATTTAGAGTATAGGAGTATAAGGACATAGTGAATAGGAGAACTGTGGACAGCTTGGAATGCTAGGCCAATGCATTTTTTACTTAACCTGGTAAACAGAGGGAGCCATAGAGAATTTTTGCACTGAGGAGTGACATAAGGTATGAGGTATGTGCATATATATTGGAAACATAAGAACCAACAGGATGATTAGAAAGCACCTACCATTTTACCCTTTGGAAAACAAAAAAGGGACTGCCTAACCCACTGTATTAGTCAGGATTCTCAAGAAAAACAGAACCAAAAGAGAGAGAGAGAGAGTGAGTGAGTGTGTGTGTGTGTGTGTGTAATGTGTTTGTGTACAGAGAGAGAGAGATTATAAGGCATTTGCTTCTATTGATTATGGAGGCTTGATAAGAACAGAATCTGCAAGGCAAGCTGGCAGCCTGGAGATCCAGGTAAGTGTTGATGTTGCAGCTGTAGTCGAAAGGCAATCTTCTTGCTCAGGAGAGATCAATCTTTGGTCTCTTAAGGTCTTCAACTGATGATACAAGGCCCACCAACATTATGGAGGGTCATCGACTTGATTCAAAGCCCACCACCAATTTATTTTTGGTAATTTTTTTGAGGGTGGGGAGGGGCAAAGGGAAAGAGAGAATATTAAGGAGGCTCCACACCCAGGACAGAGCCCGACACAGGGCTTGATCTCATGACCTTGAAATCATGACCTAAGTGGATATTAAGAGTTGGACTCTTAACCAACTGAGCCACCCTGGTGCCCCCTCCACCATTGTTAATACCATCCAAAAAAATGCCTTCACGGAATCATGTTTGACCAAATATCTGGGCACTGTGGCACAGCCAAGTAGATACAGAAACTTAACCACCACACCTACACAGAGCCAATGTGTACTGAGAACTCATTACAGGCACTAACTAATCTGGTCTTGTTCAGAAAACCATGCAGCCTAGGGGTGCCTGGGTGGCTAATTGTTTAAGCATCTGACTTTGGATCAGGTCATGGTCTCAGGGGTCCTGGGATCGGCCTCACGTCAGGTTCTTGTGTTCAGAGGGGGAGTCTGTTTGTCCCTCTCCCTCTTCCTCTGTCCCTCCCCCAACTCGTGCTCTCTCTGTCTCTCTCTCAAATAAATAAATAAATAAAATCTTTAAAAAATTAGAAAGCCATGCAGCCTACTAGATATCTAATATCCTCCTGACATAGTCTAATTTATATTTCAAAAGTAGAAATACCATCTATGACTTCCCAATAAGCCCTTTTGCTAATCTTTTCTTAGATGTATTAATTAACCCTGCACTAAGAGAGTCTCTACCAAGTCCTGCCATTTCAGAAGCAATTTTACCTTCCGCATGTCAGAGCCTTTTTGAGTTTTTAGTATGAATTTCTTTGAATGTATGTGGTGGGACGGGAGAGAGTGGCAGGGTCAGGGAGCAGGGAGGCATATGTACTTGTGGAAGGACATACAGGAGGTTACAACTATATTTGTAATATATAATTATTTTAAAACTTGGTGATGAGTGTATATATGTTTGCTATATTATGCTTTTTTTACCTTTGAAGTATTAGAAATTTTCATATCTATATTACTATATATGATCTATATAATTAAATTTTAATATATTTACATTATATTTGCTAATATATATATATTATATACCTATGTGTGTGTGTGTGTGTGTGTGTGTGTATATATATATATATATATATATATATATATATATATATATATATAGACCAGTAAATTTAGGTCATATTTCTAAAGTCACACAGAATTCAAACAAGATTTTGGGTGATGCCAAAGCCCTTACTGTTCTCATTCTGCCTCATAGTACCCATTAATAATGCCCTCTGTAAAGTTATACCAATTTTCATCATCAATTGCTTTAGTCAAGGCTAGATAACCCCTGTTTCTTCTCCCCAAATTCAATGCAATCTTCACAGCACACTGTTAACCAGCTAAGTTTCAGCAGCACTACAAACACAGCCCTGGGAAAACACCATCAAGAAGATTACAAACAAAGATCCCTGTTTATGAAAATTCCAAAACATCTGTCATAAGGTCTGGTTTGGTATTTCCCAGTGTAGATTAGAACTACACGCATATTGACAATTCTTACTAACTGCACCAGTGCCAGGATGGGGAAGAAGGTAGTTATTGGTATGAATTTGTCGGCTTTTATGCTTGGCAATAAAACATTATCCTTGGATCCCATCACTGTCTTATAAGATTGCAGTTACAGCTGTATTATCAAGGCAATAATATAAAAGCCCTTCTGTTAGCAAGTCCCAGATGCATTGGCTTGAAAACAAGATGGAGAGAACAAAGGTATATCTGGAGAATGCCACACAGCAGAGGACCTATAACAATCCTCAAAAACTATAACTGTGCCTAGAAAAACAATGTTGGCCATCACATCTACTGTACATAACCACCAACCAAAACATATTCCTCACAAATCCTCCAAATCTCAGAATAAGCACAAGCAACAGTAAAATTATTTTACTGATTCAGTAGAAGGCTTGGGCAAACAATCATAACACTGACACCATGGTCATTTTGTTTAGCTCCCAAGTATAAATACAATATAATCTAAAGCAGACAAGTCGTGTGTGCTGGGTACTTACCCTTTTGACAAATTTCCCTCTCCGATTTAATAATATTTAACCTTTGGGGATTACAAAAGTATCCAAATTGGGTGTATTAGTTTCCTTGGGCTGCCATAACTAACTACCACAAATTGGGTGGCTTAAAAGAACAGAAATTTATTGTTTCGGGTGCCTGGTGGCTCAGTCGGTTAAGCATCTGCCTTCGGCTCAGGCCATGATCCCAGGGTTCTGGGATCGAGTCCCATGTCAGGCTCCTTGCTCAGCAGGGAGTCTGCTTCTCCCTCTGCCTGCTGCTCCCCCTGCCCTACTCTCTCATTCTTTCTCTGACAAGTAAATAAAAATCTTTAAAAAATAAAAAAATAAAAATTTAAAAAAATTTATTGTTTCACAGTTCTGGAGGCCAAAAGTCCAAAATCAAAATGTCAGGAGGGCCAGGCTTCCTCTGATGGAAAAGAATCTTTCCTCGCCTCTTCTTAGCTTCTGGCATTTGCTGACAATCCTTCACATTCCTTGGCTTGTAGACATATCATTCCAGTCACATGGACATCTTCTCCTTGTGTGTTTTTGCACCATCTTTCCTGTGTGTGTTTGTCTCTGTGCCGAACTTCCCCTTTATATACAGACATCAGTCAGACTGGATGAGGGTGCACTCTAAAGACCTCATTTTAACATGATTACCTCTGCAAAGGCCCTATTTCCAAATAAGGTTGCATTCTGAAGTATCGAGGGTTAGGACTTCGACAAATAATTTTTGAGGGACATGATCCAACACATAACTGGGAGGCCAGAAACAATTTTAAAAAATGCAGGACTTTGGGAATAAATGAAAAGAGCAGAATTGTCTGTAACTTATAGCTTAATAAATTAAAAAGCAGTGCGATGTAGGATAGTCTCTTGACTAGTGTCAGGGACTTGGCCTAGCCTCAGATATGTCATGAATCCCCTTCCTAGCCCTGAACAAATAAGTTGACATCTTTGAATGTCAATTCCCTTTAAAACAAGTGGTTTGGGGTGCCTGGGTGGCTCGGTCAGTTAAGCATCTGCCTTCAGCTCAGGTCATGATCTCAGAGTCCTGGGATTGAGCCCCATGTCAGATTCCCTGCTCAGCTGCGACTCTGCTTCTCCCTCTCCCTCTGTGCTCTCTTGCTCTCTCTCAAGTAAATAAATAAAATCTTTTTTTAAAAAAAGTGGTTTGGACTTATGGTCTCTAAAAAATAAAATACATGGTGGGTGGCATAGGAATATAGCACTTGATTTAGCATCCTCTCCAGTCTTGAATGCCACCATCAGATTTATGCAGGGTAAAAAGAGGAAAGAAAAGAAAACAAGAGAAAAGAAAGCAAAAGAAAAGAAAAAAAGAAAAGAAAAGAGGTGGAAGGTGTACAATGATTTCCAAAGACAACCTTTATACCAACCATCACGAAGCCCTGGAGCAGCCCACACAGAGGGCCATACAGATCATAAAGTAAGGGTTTCTGGAAGGTGACCTGTGCCACACAGTGAGGAAGACACAGAGCCTTCTGAGGAGTAATGGGAAATGTGGTCTGTTGCACTAATTAGGTCAGGTACACTGGAAACATTCGACAATTTGACCACATTGAAGCAAGATGGCATAATTATGAGGATTCCTTAAACCCTTGGTTTGGGAATCTAATGATATTTCTCCTGCCTCCCCATTCTGTTTTCCAAAAAAAAAAAAAAAGCAACTGGCAAGGGAGCAGCTAACGGTTGTGCAACTACTCAGGCTCTGTTCTAAGCTATTTGCACACATTATCTCATTTTTTTTGAACCCTATGTAGTAGGGTTTAAAATAAGGATCAGCATTTATTGACTGCTCACACTGAGCTTGGCACTTTATATGTATAATTTATT
Source organism: Potos flavus (assembly GCA_028534135.1). NCBI lineage: Eukaryota > Metazoa > Chordata > Mammalia > Carnivora > Procyonidae > Potos > Potos flavus. The sequence continues at coordinate 17,772,352 of CM052901.1, forward strand.
GCCTCGGACAATACTGCAAAGTACAAAATACCGTTAAGCACAATGATTCCCATCATATAAACAGGGCACCTTGGGCTCAGAGAAGTGAGATAATTTGCCCAGGTTCACACAGATAATAAGTGGCAGAACTGGACTACCTGGCTCCCAAGCCTAGGCCCCTATATTTTACCATACTAATTCCCCATTTACAGATGAGGAGAGACAGAGAGGATGAGAGAGCGAGGCGGGGAGAGAGATCGTGATCCGTGGACGACTAAATTAGTCTTCTGTTGGGACGCCTGGGTGACTCAGTTGGTTAAGCGTCTGCTTTCAGCACAGGTCATGATCCCAGGGTCCTGGGATCCAATCCCACGTCGGGCTCCTAGCTCCTTCCGCCTCTGCCCCTCCCCCTGCTTGTGCTCTCTCTCTCTCTCTCAAATACACACAAATAAATAAATAAGATCTTTTAAAAAATAAAAAATAAAATTAGTCTTCTGTTAATAGAAGGGACCATGAGACGGATAAAAAGGAAGGGACATGCTATACACTAATCGAGGAAAATGAAAGTCTGCTACAGAAGTGATTCACAGATCATTCTTATCAATTCCATTCTAAGTGACTGTGAGGATTAGAGGGACTGTTCGAGGAAGGGGAGAGCCCAAGAAGGAGGACTAGCCATGAGAGGCAGTTAATTAACAACAGATGCACCAAATGAGATTGCGTGTGGGGTGTGTGTGTCTGTGTGTGTGTATGTTTGATGAGAAAATCAAGGCAAAACAGCAGCAGATGCTGAAGTAATACTCTCCCTTTGGAGGAAGGGAAGTTGGGACAGGGCATGCAGCTATAAGACAAAAGCAAAAACATCCCAAGGAAGGGCGCCTGGGTGGCTCAGTGGGTTAAAGCCTCTGCCTTCGGCTCAGGTCATGATCTCAGGGTCCTGGGATCGAGCCCCGCATCGGGCTCTCTGCTCAGCAGGGAACCTGCTTATCCCTCTCCCTCTGCCTGCCTCTCTGCCTACTTGTGATCTCTCTCTCTGTCAAATAAAAAAAAAAAAAAAAAAAACATCCCAAGGAGACTGTTATTGTTAGTACTTATTACCCCATGGAAATGACCTTCGATCAGGATGCATAATCACCATATTGCATCCAATTACAAGTTGAAGATGAAACATGATTGCTGGTGTCATGTTTGTATCTAATCAGAAGTTGGGAGGCAAGTATGGTAATGATGTGGGGAGGGGAGCTCATATCAGGAGGAGAGGGCAAACTTTGCTTAAGGACTCATCTCTTCTCTGCAGAAGAGTAAAGGTGAACTGGGGCTCTAAAGCCAAGCCAGCTAAAGGATACTATGGGATCTCAGACTGTAGAAAGATTTGCACTGCGGAATCCCCAGGAGTGCCATTGGGGCAGGGGGAGGATGGATCTCACTGACCCATGGTTTTCAAAGTTTGACTTTTGGACCCTGGCATCTCAGTCACTTGTGGTGCTGATTCCTGGGCCCCATTCCAATCCTCCTGAACTGGAACCTCTGAGGATGGAGGTTCGAGAGACTAAATTTTTACAGAATATCCAGGTGCCAATTCCTCTAATGTGTCCATTTAAAAAATGGTGGATCAAAGAGAAATGAGATGTTGCATACCTCAGCTAATACCAAATATAGGCCCCTGGGTCTTATCGCTTGGCATATTTTTTTTTTAAAAGTGGACTCTTACCAATAATGACGTTATAAATTATGGGTGACAAAACACAGAAGTTCTTTGCAGTCCTGAATTTTGAGGATTCTAGCAAGGACAGATTATTGCACCCTTTTTGTAACTTAGTTTAAAACCTTAATTATGGAACTCTAGAGTGCAAATAAAATCGACACGTGGATATACATTTCTTACCCTTCTATCTTCACATTTATGCTTTCCCTTTCAAAACACCTTTAATCAGGTCAAATAAAATGAATCAATCCCCAAAGTACACGCACATCCAATACACTGCATATTTGCTTTAAATGACTTTTATTAACATTAAACAACAAGGAAGGGCCCTTAGGTGGTTCAATCGGTTAGGCATCTGACTCTATGTGTCAGCTCAAGTCATGATCTCGTGGTCTGAGATTGAGCTGAGTCAGGCTCTGAGTTCAGCACTGAGTCTGTTTCAGATTCTCTCTTTCCCTCCTCCTCTCCCCTGCCCCACTTGCTCTCTCTCTCTCTCTCTCAAACAAATGAATAAATAAAAAATCTTTTTAAAAAAACAAAAAAACCCACTGTAATTTACTTGGCACCTACTATGTGTTAGGCCCCGGGCTAACAATTCCAAATGCATTACTTCACTGAACACGTGCAATAATCCTCACAGGTAAGTACCATTATTATCATCTCTGTCTTACATAGGAGGAACTGAGGTTCAGAGGAGTTATGTAATTTAGCCAAGGTCACACAGCTGGTCATGGGGGAAGCCAGGATAATAATAAGCTCTTGAGTGCCTTGCCCTCAAGCAAAGACGGGAAGTCACAATACACATGATATAAGCTAATAGGAAATTCGCAAACCCTTCAGGGTTGGCTTTGAAATGCAGTAGGTGATTTTTGGCAGCAGAACAGCCTCCCTAATTAAGTTTGATGGGGCCACTATTAAAATAAGTCTGTTGGTGCTGAACTCTTGTCAGCTGGGGCCACTACGGAACAGGGCCTGATCTCATTTTAAGAGCCAATGAATAATCCAAACTTAACAGTATTTAAAAGAGTAAAAAGTGATATGAGATTAAGAGTAAAGCAAGGAGTCTGAGCAGTGTGCTTGGTGTTCATATCTTGAATAGAAGCACTTGCTTTCACATTGAAATCTCCTACTTCTTCTAGCCAATTTATAGCTTTCATCTTCACGCTCCCCACAGATTTACTCTTTATAGTAATATCCATGTCATCTAATGACAAGATGCGATAACTAATGTGAGGTTGTGGCTGACCCCTAATATTCCCACACTGAAACTCTATTAGATTCCACATTGACAGCTCTTCTGACTCCGATCTACGAGCTTCGCACTGAGCCAAAGAGTACAAGGTCCCTCAAGAGCAAAGCAATTTATTTAAGTAACACAGTTAAGTAGATGGGAAAATGTGTTGCACTCAGAAAGTCAACGTTCTCCTACGGAAAGCAAAAAGCCCAGTGTGGCCACTCCCAATGTAGTGGTATAACTGGCACAAGTTTCTCTGACCCCCACTTCAGTCCTTCTGGTGGGTCATTTCCCAGTTCATTTCAGTGGAACCAGCTAAATTAGTTTCTGAAAGATGTATTTGCAAGAGGGTTGTAAGCTTTCTGTGGGGAAAACCCAGACTTTGGCTTACTGCCCTCAACACCCAGGGACTTCTGCAACCCCGGGAAGGACAGATACTGAGGAACCAACATGCCTGTGTCCAGATGGGTGCGACGGACCAAAACGCTTGAACTTCCCACTGTTTAAAGAGTTGTTTGGACTCCTTTCTGTTCGGAAAGATTCGGGGGATCCTGCCTACTAGCTAATGACTAAGAACTTCTGGGACTCTCCCCTAGGGAAGGTGAAAACACCTAGTTTCTAAGGTCATGTTTACATCTTCCCCTTGCAGTGGTTGGGAACTCCTTGACTCTAAGGCTGTAATATGTGTGAACACGGAAATGCAAAGTCTACTCAAGCAGAACTTGAACTGCCATCGATTCCTTTCAACTGATAGAGGTTTAATTGGTTGTGTAATGAGGCTGCCTAGGGGCTGAGCGCGGCCTGTGCTCAGGGGAGAGCCATTTATACTGTCTTCGAGGCCCACCAGAAATTGTGTCAACTCACTACGAGAAGGGCTGAGCCAACTGTAGCTGTCAGGTTGTCTCTGACAGAAGCTGAAGAAAATCAATCAGGTCATAAATATTTTGGAGGAAGCCTGGGTGATGGGCAGGCATTGAGAGGTGTGTTCTAAGCATTCTCTTGAGACACCAAGGCTCTATATGTATGCCTGAACAAACTTTTGTTGCTTTTTCCTTTTCTTGTGGCTCATTCTCTTCCTCAAAACATTTCCTCTCATTTCTCTTTCTTTAGTCCCATATCTGAAAAAGAAAATTATGCTCCTTTCCAAGGACAATCCTTCCACTGAATCCCATCTCAGCCACCCCCTCTCCATGATCTCTTTGTACAAATTAACCAGTCTCTTTTTCCCCACAGGCCCCTTCCTCTCTGCCTTCAAAGACACTCCATAAGCCTTCCATTCTGGCCCCCCAGGCCATCAGTCGCTAAGGCTCACTCACCTTCCTTCCGCTACCACATTCATCCCTTTATGTCTTTGAAATCTGGCTTCTACTCCCACCATTCTACCAAAAGTATTCTTTAGGGAGGTTTTGAATGCATCGTGATAACCAAATATGGTGGCCTTTGCTTCATGCTCATTCTCTTCACCTCTCTCAAACTGTTGTTTTACAAAAGAGCAGTGGCCACCAATCTATGTCATTATTCTGGTGCTCAAAAATCTTCAATGTCCCCCTAATGCCCGCTAAATAAAGGACAAACTCCTTAGCCTGGCCTTCCAGGCCATAATCTTCCTTCCCGGCCTCACTCCCCACTCCTCCCTGACACACTTTTTTTACTCTGGCCTAAACCACTTCCTGTTTCCAGTATACATTGTGACTATTTTATTGTGGTAAGAACACTTAACATGAAATCTACCCTCTTAAAAAATTTTAACTGTGCAATACCATATCATTAACTCTACGCATGATGTTGTACAGCACATATCCAGAGCTTATTCTTCTTGCTTAACTGAGACTTTCTGCTGATTGATTTCCCCCTCCCCCAGCCCCTGGCAACCACCATTCCACTCTTAGAGTCTATGAATTTGATTTATTTTAGAGACCTCATATACATGGAATCATGCAGGGCTTGTCTTTCTGTGACTGGCTTACTTCGCTTAACATAATGTTCTCAAGGTTCATCCATGTTATCCCATATTGCAGAAATCCCTTCTTTCAAAAGGCTGAACAGTATTCCACTCATGTATATGCCATATTTTCTTTACCCAATCATCCATCATTGGGCATTTAGGTTGTTTCCACATCTTGGCTTTCGTGAGTAGTGCTACAGTGAACATGGCGTAGATACCTCTTTGAGATCCTGACTTCATTTATTTTAGATAAATATACAGAAGTGGGATCATTGAACCATATTACCATATGGTTCTATTTTTTTTTATTCCTTGAGGACCCTCCATACTGTTTCCCATAGTAACTATATCATTTTGCCTTCCCACCAACAACGTGCAAGTCTTCTAATTTCTCCACATCCTTGCCAACACTGGTTGCCTTTTGTTTTTGTTTTTTATAATAGCTGTCCTGACATTGTGACGGTTCTTGCCTCCACAATATTGCTCACACCATTCACTCCATTTGTGATATCCTCTATCATATTTTATCTAACTCCATTTTAATAAATATTTCTTGAGCACCTATTTTGTGCAAGAGCCAAATCAGATATCGCTTCACTTTGTGAAGGTTTCTCTGGTCCTACAAACACTGGATCCCCACAGATTTTTTTCTTTCTTTCTTTCTTTCTTTTTTTTTTTTTGTATTTTCCTTGTGGAAATTCAAACTCTACAAAGACTTTAAAGGTTGTTTTAGCCCTCTATTAATTCATACGCTCTGTAAGGAGAGAGATCGTGTCTTTGTTTTCCTGCTGTCCTCAGCACAGTGCTTTCTTCATAACATACATTCAATAATTTTCTGTCAAATAAATTCAGACCATGAAATTAATGATTCCCACTTACAATTCCAATAAATTCTGAGGCATTTATCCTACTCTCCCCAAAGTCAACAAGACAAATATGCCCCCTTTGCACTCCTCTACTGGGTAAGAATCGTAAGGCCCCAGGAACACCATATGCCAGTGGTACTAAACAGGGCATATGTGAGTGATACCTAAAAGGGCAGGCTATTTCAAAAAAAAAAGAAGCAACACCAAAGATGCAGAAATTGTCAGATGCCAGAGCCAGCAATGCCATATGCCAAAAAACTGAAGCCAAAATCGTGAGTGCAGCATCACACAGGAGATGAGAAAGGCATATAGGTCTTCTGAAAATGTGATTGTTTCGAATTTCCTATATGCTCCAAACCCAGTACTAGCATCATTGTCACAAAGATACTGAGACTCCAGAAAATCCTTAGACTTGAGGCCCTTGCGTTTGGGGTAGCAGTAATTTACCTGAAAATAAAAAGCTGCCAGAAAAGTGGATGCTTAGCAGAAGATGAAAAGGCTGAAACATCAGCAATGCCTTTGTTTCACAGAAATAACACTAATTTAGTGAAAAGGGGAAGTGGACTTTGGAGAAGAAAAAATATAATTCCACCAGACTGTAGGTAACAAACAGCTCCTTTTCTCTGGGGTTGAAAGCAAGTGAAATGAGCAGCCAGGGTAGCTCAAGGGCTAAGGAGCATATTTGGGGCTTGTTAGTATTTTGCAGTGAGAGCTGACCTTGTGCTTTTCATTTCTGGGATAAGAACAATGTATCTGGGCAACATCGCGGGGTGGCAGAAAGATCACAGGCTTTGGGGCAGATTAATCTTAGTTCAAATTCTAGCCTTGTGCTTATTAATTGTACTTTGGATAACTTATTTAAGTCCTCTAAGCTTCCAACTTCCTCAGCTATAAAATGGAGGTAATTCTACCTATTTTGCAGGTGGCTGAAAGGCTAATGATAATAGCAACAGCATTCGCTGGGTAGCAGGCACTCCACAGTCAACACGCTTATTATTATCTCACATATGGCATCACACGAGCATCCAAGCTCAGCTCTTACCTCTGAGGAAACTGAGACTCGAAAGAGTGAAGTGATTTATTCCAGGTCATGCAGGTAGTGAATGGCACAGCCAGGACTGAAACCTAAATCTGGATGTCCTCTTATTCAGTACAGTGGTCAGCCTTGCTAAAGACCATCTTCAAAAGTAGTCACACTTTCTCCCAAAGGCTATGACTGGGGACAGTTGTCAGCTTATTTCTTACTCCTCTGTTGCTTCCATACCACTGTTCCTCTGCCATATCCCAAGAACCTTGTACTATCCTATACCCAGCCGTGTTGCTCTATCTGGCAAGAATTTTTGTTATTAGACCCTGAAACTTGGCCTTTTTGAGGTTATTGGATGTGTCTTATTCCAGTAACTCATAGTAGTAGAGGCAGAGATGACCGCAGAGGCAGCGATAGTAACAATAACAGTGATAATAGCTCACTGTTACTGACGGCTTGCTATATACATCAGGCACCGCACCAGACACTTCATATACATGAGCTTGCTCAACCTTCACAACAGCCCAGTGGGGTGGGCACTATTCTTAAATAACAAAATGTATGTTAAGTGTCTGGCTTACTGTGTACACTCAATAATTGCTCCTTCTTACTGTGAATATTATTTTTCATTAAGTCTGCAAAATACAAAGCACCCATAGAAGGGAGGGAACCATCGTTTGTCTATTAAGAGCAACTGTCCCAAACTATAAGAGACTCTTAATCTCAGGAAATGAACTGAGGGTTGCTGGAGTGGAGGTAGGGGGGAGGGATGGGGTGGCTGGGTTATGGACATCGGGGAGGGTATGCACTATGGCGAATGCTATGAAATGTGTAAGACTGATGATTCACAGACCTGTACCCCTGAAGCAAATAATATATTATATGCTAATTAAAAAAAAAAGAGCAACTATCCCAAAGGGGGCAAAAGACAACTTGAAAGAAGTTAACTACATTAGGTTTTATTGGCAAGAAATAAAAGAAATCCCACCCACTTGTTTTCCCAATAAAAGGTAAAACTATTCAATAAATAAAAGTGACAAAAGAAAACTTTGCTTCCATTTTATGTGTAAATAAGAGAGAGAGACCTTGGATTATATAGGAGGTGGAACAGAGAGAAGCAGCCCCTCTCCGTCTTTTGGGAGTTCTGGATCTGGGAAAATCAGAGAAGCTTATACAAGCTACAGATCCTTCCCTTCCCTGACATTTCAAAGAGCTCATAGCCTCTGTGAAGCCCGTCCTTCGCACTCTCTATTCCAAGAGAAACATGGAAAGAGAATGAAATCAAGTCAGCAAGAGGAGGAGAGAAGACAAAAATTTTTTTAACAGCCAGTATGCTCTGTTTGACCATTTATCAGCCACTGCTTCAGAAGCCTTTACCCCACACCCCTTCCAACTTTGCCACCTTAATGTCACCTCCAGTTATCACTCAGCAAGCTTGGCATACCCAAGATCATCAACCCTTCACCTTCACTAACTTCCTCTCAAACTTAATCATGCTCAACCCAAAGGTGGTGCAGACTCCATAACTTTTCCCACTGATATCATCCACCCAACTCCTCCTCCTGAAAACTAGGTCTCTGTGTAAAGCATCTCTCCCTCTCAAAGGCCTGCCTCTTAACACCCAGAGGTCTCTTTTGAATTTATGCAATACTCACATTGGACTTGACTTGGAGAAATTGTCTGTATATGTGTGGGTTTGTGTAGGTGGAGAAGGGTAAGAACTCAGAAAATTGCTTCAAGTTTTTCTAAGTTAAGCCCAAGGTCACATCCAAATGATAGGTCAAAGGTTTCTATATCTTTGCACTATGGTATAAAAATAGTCTCTCCTTCTTGCTCTTGATTCTTCTCTAGGGCAGTGGAAATAGAATTATTTTTCCCAGACTATTTCTATTTTCGATTCGAGGCTTTGGTGCACTAACCTATTGTACTTCTCTGAAAAAGCCTGATATTATGATATATTTTAAGACTTCCAGGGACTTTAAGCACCAAAATTCAAGTGCTCTTGCAATTCACTGATGGAGAATGGAAGCAGGTGGGTATTTATCATCTGTATGTGAACAATGACTATTAGTGATCAGAAGCTCAGGGTCATGAAATACTGCATGAAGGCCATTACTTTTTTTTTTTTTTTTAAGATTTTACTTTTTTAAGTGATCTCTACACCCAACATGGGGCTTGAACTCATGGCCCCAAGATTAGGAGTCGCATGCTCCCTCAACTGAGCCAGCCTGGTGCCCCAAGAAAAGCCATTACTTTAATATGTTGTGCCTGTGCAATATTCATGATAAAAGGTGAACCTTTTTTAAAAATAAAATTTCTATTTTAGTCACAAGGAGCATCTGCTGGGCAAGTAATTTTCTGGAAGGAATAGAATTTTACACCTGTCACAGAGACCATTCCCTGTTAGGTCTTTTAAATTAGAAAAGGTTAATTATTTCATGTCTGGTTATAACGACTTCATCAAGATTTCTTGTGAAATCTGATTAGAAGGCAAATATCTGATTGTTGGCCTGATAGAGATCACCACTGTGTCTTCTGCAGCTGGGTCGGTATGCCAAACCTGACAGAGCACATGTGGTGTTTGGTAATGAAGAGTAGTGAGTTAACATTAAAGAGTTTAGAGAGTTGGCATTAATCAGACATACATTACTATGACTTACTCTTTGAAACTAAGGAATTTAAAAAGTGAAAAGCTTGGCATTTTCCAATGTTAGGCATATAGAAATCAATCTTATTTTGAGTATATCGGGGTATTTTTTCTTTGTTTTGCAACATAGTCATTTAACAACTGAGGTTAAAAGTCTGTAAGGCTCTACATATTGCTTCTGTTTCCAAAACTATAGGAATTTTGGGCCACTGTTGCTGATGATATGGTTCCCATTGCCTATCAACTTGCATCCAACGTTGGTATGTTCTTCCTTTTCCTGCCCTTTGCCAGCTGCTCAGTTGGCCACTACATTCAACTTTGGCCTGTGTCTATAACATACACGAACAGACCTCCCTTCAAGGGCTGGGTTAATAGCTTTCAGCATCTGCTTGCATTCCAAACATTGAGTACTAAATCCAGAGAGGGCCTGGCATATGGCTACATTGTTCTACTTGTAGGAAACAAAAAACATAGGAATGCACCCTCAACTACTGAACTTTAAAATTCCATCCACTGCTGGCTTAAAGCAAAAAACTTAAAGAGCCCCGTGTGTGTGTGTGTGTGTGTGTGTGTGTGTGTGTGTGCGCATACACACATGCACATGCACACATTTGTTTGTAGAAAAAGATCTGAAAGTATTCGCATCAAAAATACATCAAGAGGGGCGCCTGGGTGGCTCAGTGGTTTAAGGCTCTGCCTTTGGCTCAGGTCATGATCTCAGGGTCCTAGGATCGAGCCCTGCATCGGGCTCTCTGCTCAGCAGGGAGCCTGCTTCCCCCTCTCCCTCTGTCTGCCTCTCTGCCTACTTGTGATCTCTCTCTCTCTCTCTCTCTGTCAAATAAATAAATAAATAAAATCTTTAAAAAAAAATACATCAAGATGTTAATGGTTACCCATAAGGACTGAGATTGGGAGTGAGGGTGTAAGAAAATTTCTCTCTTTATACTATGTAGGTCTTTCTATTATTTGAATTTTTTATAACAATTACACAACCCTTTTATTATTAAAAACAAAAACTACAATATATATAAGCATAGAAAAAGTTGGCGAGGGTCCACATCAAAGTGTTTAGAATTATTACTTCTGGAGGGTAGGATTAGAGAGAAGGACTTTTACCTCTCTATAGATTGTATATGCTTATAAATTTTAAATAGTTGGATTATGGGCATGTTTTCTTTTTTTATATGTAACACTATGGTATTTTTAAATTAAAGTTTTAAATTACTTTAAAAAGAATAATGGGGAGTGCCTGGGTGGCTCAGTTGGTTAAGTGTCTGACTCTTGATTTCAGCTCAGGTCATGATCTCAGGGTCATGGGATCAAGCCCCACATTGTGTGGAGCTTGCTTAAGATCCTCTCTCTCTCTCTCTCTCTCTCTCTCAAAAAAAAAAAAAATCATTACAGAAAAGTGTTCTAGACCTAATGAATTCTGTTAATATCTATTACTTGCAATGACTGATTTGGTACTCCCATGTGCTAGTGGTATGATTTTAAGTCTAACAATTTCCATTTTGCTTTCCTATCATCATTGAAGGATTTGGGATTATAAACAATCGTATGAGTCTTGGCCTGATTGGATAAAGTTGAGAAGTAAAGCATAAACTTTCTGTACATTCTGTAGAATTTAAGTTTCTCAAGTTCAGAGATCTTGTCTGCTTTGTTCACCACTACACCCCCAATGGCTAACATTTTTGCCTAACATATAGCACATATTCAATAAATATTTGTTGAATGACTAGATGAATAAACGTTCAAATTAAAAGACAAAGTGAGCCACTCAGGTATCTTTATAGTGAAAGAGCAGAGGATATGCCATGTAGATGGTAAGAGAAGAGAGGAGCATTTTTTAATGGGAAAAAAAACTCCACTGAAATGGGGAGTCAAAGAGACCTGGATCTAACTGACTGGATGAATGACCTTGGACGGGTCTTTTCCTGTCTCTGGAACTCAATGTCCTCATTTGTCGAGTGAGAGAATTAAAATAAATTTATAGTATTTGAATTGTTTATAACAATGGCCCATATTATTTAAAAGAAATCTAAGAGCATGTAAAATAGTTACAAAAGTAAAAATTCATACAGTTGTCTGAAATGATGTTCACTTAGCATTAATGATGGTTATTTGTGAAAGTTTATTTTCATTTTGCCTTCCTCAACTTATTAAATATTTTATAATGATCATGTGTCATTTTTATAAAAACAAACATCATTGCACTATTTTAAAGTGATGATCAGCCTATGGAAAAAAACAAAAGAATTACTGCAATTACCTAACATGATTAAAAGGAAGGACTAAGTGTTACAATCCTTAAGGTTAATATCAAGCCTCTTCCAGGCTTGACATCTCTCTGGAGAAGGTCATGGGGTGCCCAAAGTTCTGCATGCCCCTGTTGAGACCACCATTCCACTTCCCCCAATAATCCCCATTATCAATTGCTATGCACTGAATAAAGCACCAGTCCCAAGAAGAGGTTACATCTAAAACTGACCATCTGCTCCCCAGCCAAGAGATCATTGGGACTCGTCAAGTTCTAAACGCCTATTTACTTCAGTCATCACAAAAATTTCAAACCACCTAGATGATCCATTATCATTCACCTCCTTTTCCACATGAAAATGAATTCCTATATCCATTAATCAGACTCAATCTACCACCCCCTTTAAACTTCCCCAACCCTTCTGTTCTGCTCTCTGCAAAATCCCTGACATCCTTAATTCTCTAAAACTTCCCTTGAATTTCATGCTTTATCAAAAACTTGGCTCCCTTCTGAAGACACTGCTTCCTGTATAGCCTTCTTAAGTGGTGGCTATTTTTATTCATACATGATGTACCACTGGGCTGAGGAGCAGGGTATGTGTCCTTGATCTTCCTTGGCACTTTCTGTTCATGGGTCCTCCCTAAACCCCTGGCCCAACTCCTTTTAATCACTTTGCTATCAGACTATATCACCAACTACATCTCCTTATTGCAGTCATCTATCCTCCTCCTGTTCAATCTCCCTTATTCATTCCTGGTTTTAGTTCATGGGTTCATTCTTTCTCATAACTGCTTATGTCATCATTCTCGGAGATTTCAATATTGATGTGGAGTCTACATACATACATACATACATACATTGTCTATGTTGTAAACAATCCATGCAATACACTGGCCTGTCAGTTGCTTGAACTCCAATCCAAAGATCTTATCCTCTTACCAAGCTCAGCCACCCGTTCTAACACTCATTTCTTAGACCTTGTCATTACAAATTACTGCAACACCTTAAAAATCTCAATTTCAGTACCCCAGTCTCATCTCTAATTCCCTCTAATACATCCACTCCACCAATTCTCCTACCCCAACCATTATTTTTTGCTCTGCATTACCTCCCTCATATTGTTTCCATGTTTATCCAACTTAGACCCCATGGTACAATTATAATCACTCTGTGGCATCCATTCTCAACTCTCCAACTCCCTCTTCCACCATCACACCTACCTGGAAAAAACCTGAACCAAGACTTAATTGGACTCTCCATCTTCTTTTTATCTGTATTCCAGCAGCTGATCCTAGCTGGAGCAAGTTTCAATTTAAGCTTCATGACCTCAGATCATAAGCGGACTCTCATGTTCACTAGAAATCACTCCCAAACATTTATCTCTAGCTCTGAGTCCTCTCCTAAGTTCTAGGCTCATATAGCTAACTGCTTGCAGTACTGGACATCTGCACTTGAATGTCTAATAGGCATCTCAAATTTAATTTGTCCAAGATCAAACTAATTTTTTTTTCCCGTAAATCAGTTCTTTGTCTACATTTACTATCTCAGTGCTTGCTAATTTCATCCTTCCAGCTTCTCAAGCCAAATGCCTTGGAGTTATCTTGCACTCGTCTCTTTATCTTAGGCCTCAGCCTGTATTCCTCAGCAAAGTTTTTCACTCCAGCATCAACATATGTTCATAACCAGATCACTTCTCACTGCCACTATGCTGCTGCCCTGGTTGAAGGTCCCCTTATCTCTTGCCAGGATTACTGCAACATCCTCCTGTTTGGGGTTAAATGTGTCCCCCAAAAAGGTATGTTGGAGTCCTAATCCCCCAGTACCTCAGAATGTTACCTTAGTTGGAATAGAGTCATTGGGGATGTAACTCAATAGGTTAAAATGAGGTCATACTGGAGGAGGATGGGCCCTTAATCCCATATGACTGGTGTCCTTATAAGAAGAGGGGAGAATCACGAGAGGAGATGCCCATGCGAAGATAGATACACAGGGAGAAAGCTACGCGACAACATAGGCACAGAATGAAGGGCTGCAGCTACAAGCCAAGGAATTCCAAGGATCAACAACTAACAGGAAAAGGCAAGGATGGATTCTGCCCAGATTATCAGAGCGAGCATGGCCCTGATGATACCTTGATTTCAGACTTCTAGCTTCCAGCTCCGTGAAACAATAAATTTCTATTGTTTTAAAGCCACCCCATTTGTGGTACTTTATTGTGGTCCTAAAAAACTGATGTACCTCCTGTTTTGTTTGTTTCTACCCTTGACTACCCGCTTCCTCATTTTAACGCAGCAGCCGGGATAATCTTGCTAAACCTCTGAGTCAGATCATGTCTTTCATCTGTTCAAACCCTGCAATGGCTCCACTTTTCATATAGAGTAAAAGCTTTGCAAAGGTCTGTGAGTCCCTATAAAATCTCTTCCTCTTTTATGAATCTGGTCTCTTCTATTGCTCTCCACCTCACTCACTCTACTCCAGCCATACTGACCTACTTGCTGCCCCTCAAACTTCCACACAGGCTCCCATCAAGTCTTCTCATTTGACGCTCTCTGTCGAAACAATAACAGAGAGTTTGACCCAGTGCAAATTCCTGTAGGCTTGCTTACCTTTAAGCTGAGGGTGGCCCATATGTGCTTTGTGGCTTATATAACTTTACGTATAAACAAATGCGTACAGGCCAGAATTGGGGGTAAAAAGCATGGTTTTACAAACGGTCCACTTGGAAAGGCCATTTAGTTTAATGGCTAAGTAAATAAGACTTAGGGAGTCTGAAAGACCAAAGTTAAGTCATCAAATTACTTAATGGTGAAAGAAGGAAAATGACCCATCTGATTTTTACTTTTAAAAAATCACCCCCCAGGCCTCTGTTTCCTCATCTGCAAAGTGAGAAAATAAAAATCAACTGCACTATTAAATCAAATGAAGCATGCAAGGTACTTGCCACATAGCAAGCATTGGTAAATATCAGCTATTGTTATTACTAATCAATGAAATTTAAAAGAAGTTTAAATATGAGTACCGAGACACCAAGAATAATTATTTTGAGGTCTACTGAAGAATAAGCTAGGTTAGAATTTGAATGGACACATTTTCCTTTAGGACAAGTGTGGGCTTAAAAAGTTCTTAATAAAATTCATATCAAATATTTGCGGAACCCTAGGATTTCACCAAGTACAGAGAGAAACTGACGCTGTTTGTTTAGGCCTCTCTCAGCACTGACACTTTCCGATTGTGTCCAGATGATGTATTCATCATAGCTCCTATGAACTGGCACAATCCTGAGTCTTACAATGGGCTTGCTTCATGGCCAGAGTTCCTCAGAAAGTATTGCCACCCCTAAACACCTCCTCAAATAAATTCAGCTCTGCCCCAATATCAGGACTGATTTGCTTTTTGAACAAAGTAAAAATCCTTTACCGTTTTCTCAAAAACTATCAAACTCACAAAAGAAAACGTTTAATCTATAAAAATTAAAACCAGTCTCATAGCTCCAAAGCGAGGATGACCTATTAGGACAGGATCACTGACAGGGTAGTTGTGATGATTTCCACCCCTGTGGAAATGTGAGAAAATTGCAAGGAGAACCTACAGAACCTCAAGTGGGTTCATGCTACTACCTACGGCAGAGAAGTAGAATTAGACTTAAATAGAAAAGCCAATATTTTTGACAGCCGCAGTGTAAACCACAGACTACATCTTCTCATCCTAAAAATAAAGTGGTCAGACATAAGATAAATTAAAAGGATGCCAGGATACCACTCTGGTGCTGCAAAAGATGGATGGAAGTTCATGTTTTGTTAGATTTCAAAAAATGTGACAGTATTTTAGTTTCAGAACTTTGTATGGTCTTTGATGAAAGTGCGTCCTCTGGTGGCTCCAGCCATGATTTGCAAGTGAACGAGCACCTTAAGTCCGATGCTCTCCACCTTGAGGGACTTTCAACTTCTCTAGAGGTGAAAAAAGGAAAATGATCTGATTTTAACTTTAAAAAATCACCCACCCTTCAAAAGCTTATAGCATCGAGTTCAATTTACTTTAATTCTTTTTTTCAACATAAAGGAAGATACCCAGTGTTCACTTTGTCTTTGAGTGATGAGTTCACACTTGCTTTCTTCTTTCCTCTAATAAGCATGCATTACCTTTCATTTTCAAATATTTTTACTTTGAAATGTTATAATCAGATAGAAAACTATACCTGTACATATACCACTCAGGTCTCTAGGATTATAATATTTGCCATATTTGTTTCAGAGTTTCTAATTATTTTCTATTTTGAAATTTATAGAAAAGCGACAAGTACAATTAAGAGCTTTTTTCTAGTTGCTGATACCAAATACTTTAGTATTCAATATGACCAAAGACATTATCCTACATAATCACAATGTAACCATGAAAATTTTCAGACCTCACGTTCTGCCAATTGTTTCAATAATGTCCCGTGGTGGTTCTGATAACCCATACCAGACTGTCCACACCGATAGTCACCTTCCTCACCTTGCTTGAATTCCAACACTCCAAGCTAGGTCGTCTCTCCTACATGAATGCTTTTCTCACCCCCATCAGGTTCTGGCAACCCACACCAGACTCCTCCCCTCTCACCCCCATGTAGAGCACAGCCTTGCTCACCCTGTTCAGGCTCAGAAACCTGGCGCACTTCCCATAGATGCTCTCTTCATCCTGCTTGGGCTCATACTCCCCTCACCAAAGTTTTTCCTGAGTAGATACCCTGCTCATACTGTTCAGGGTCTGACACCCCACACCATGCCATTCATATGTGTGGACGCCCTCCTTACCTTACTCCAGCTCTGACTCCCCATGCCAGCCTGCCCACACACAAAAAAGAATCTCTTAACCTTGTTTAAGTTCTGTTATGGGTTGAATTGTATACTCCCCCAAAAAAGATATGTTGAAGTCCTAACCCATAGCATCTCAGTAGCTTGCAGATGTAATTAGTTAAGATGAAATCGTACTTGAGTAGGATGGACGCCTAATTCAATATAACTGGTGTCCTTACAAGAAGATGGCCAAATGAAGACAGAGACATACAGAGAGAGTGTCACATGACAATGAAGGCAGGGATTGGAATTGTGCAGTTGAAATCCAAGGAATACTAAAAGTTGCTGGCAAATCACTGGAAGCTAGGAGGACACAAAGAAGGATCCCCCTGCAGGTTTCAGAGGGAGCGCAGCCTTGCTGATACCTTGAATTCTCAAACTTCCAGCCTCCAGAACTGAGAATAAATTTCTGTTGTTTGAAGCCATCCAGTTTGTGGTACTTTAAGGCAGCCCCAGAAAACTAATACAGATTTTGATATTGGGAAGTGGGGTACTATAAGGCTGTAACAAATACTTAACAATGTGGTTTGGAATTGCTTATAGGTAAGGGCTGGAAGAATTTTGAGGTTCATGATAGAAGAAATCTAGATTGCCTTGAAATGAATGTTGCTTGAAATATGAATGTTAAAGGTGCCTTTGGTAGGATCCCAGACAGAAATATCAAACAAGTTGTTGGACACTGGAAAAAAAAACTGATCCTTATTATAAGTGGCAGAAAACTTGGCCAAATTATTTTCTACTATTGGGAGGAAAGTGGAACTTGTAAGTGATGATCTTAGTTAGCTAAGGAAACTTCCAAGCCAAGTATGGAAAGCACACTGCTTGTAGTAAAATGATAGAGGAAAGAGATAAAGAATGAATTGTTAAACAAAAAGGAGCCAGAACTTAAAGGTTTGGAATATTCTCAGTCTAACCGCATTGCAAAAAAATGGGAAAGCATGCTCTTGAGAGAACAAAAAGATGTGGCTGGACAATCTCTGATAAAGAGATTATGAGTGTGACTCAAGGATCCAATCAACCATCTCAACAGATGCTAGGAAGAGATGCAGTTATCCAGTTAAGATCTGTGGAGAACCTTCTTTTCTGATGACTTGGACTTCTGTGAATTGCAGGGGAGGCTGGCAAATTTTTTGAGAATTTTATTGCTCACAAACACTACCAGCATGGACTAGAAGGAATAGAGAGGGACAAAATGAAGAATGATTGGAAGAGCCATTGATGCAGGCACCTGGGCAAATCAGGCCTCCTTGGTTCCAGAAGGCAGAGCCACCACTTCCTTCTAGAGGACAGGGCCACTGCCCAGGAATGAGAGGGTGAGGCCACCATCTAGACTGAATGGGGTGGAGTTACTACTCAGGACAAGGGTGAGGGGGTGGCTGGGGTTAGGATGGGGGGCAATAATAGGACTGGTCATGTCCTGGGTTCCAGAGATCAGAGCTCCCTTCTGGGCTTAGGGACTGGGTCCTCTTCCCAGGGCTAAGAAGGCCAGGTCACCATCTTGTTTCCAGAGGGAGGAACCACCTCCTCAGCTATAGAGGGTAGGGTAGCTGCCCAAGACGAAGTGGGTGGGGCCTCCACCCAGGGCCCAGGGGGTAGGGTTATTGTCCAGGGGTGAGGGTCAGGGAGGCCACCTAGAGCTAGGGGCCAAGCTATCTCTTCTTTCGAGATGGTGGGCTGCCACTCAGAGCTGAGGAGGTGGGCCCAGTGAATAGAGCCACAGAGAATTATTCTAAAGCTATAAATTCTAATGGAATTGCCCTGTTATGTTGCAAACTGCTTTAAGCCAGTGACGCTTTTTTTCCCTTCCAATTTCTCCCTTTTGGCATGGAAATGTTTGTTCTATACTGTCCCATCTCTGTATCTTGGAAGCAGATAATTTGTTCTCTAGGTTTCACAGATCCACAGCTGAGAAGGAATTTTGTCCCAGGATGAACCATACCCTGAGTCTTACCCATACCTAGTTTAATGATATTTAGATGAGATCTTGGACTTAGCCTTGATGCTGAAATGGGTTAAGACTTCTGAGGTTGTCAGAATGGGGAAAATTGCATGTGGGAAGGCCATGAACTTGGGGAGAGAGGGCAAAGGGCAAATTATTATTGGTTGAATTGTATCCCCAGAAAATGATATATTGAAGTCCTCACCCCCAGTGTCTCAGAATGTGATCTTATTTGGAAATAGGGTCATTGTACATACAATTAGCTAAGTTAAAATGAGATCATACTGGAGTAGCGGGGGTCCCTAATCCAATATGACTGGTGTCCTAATAAGAAGATGACTACACGAAGACAGAGACACACCAGGAGAATTCCATGTGACAACGAAAGCAGAGATGGATTTATGCAGCTGCAAGCCAAGGAACACCAAAGATTGCCTGCAAACCACCAGAAGCTAGGAAGGCTAAGGGAGGACTCCTCTGAAGGCTTCAGAGGGAGCATGGCCGTGCCAACATCTTGAGATGGTGGCATCTCTCTTCCTTCCCCCACGAACCTGCGTGGGCTTTTGTAACTGCCTCAATCAATAAAATGCGGTGAAAGTGATGCTGCATGACTCCTGGGGCTAGCTCATAAAAGACAGCATAGCTTTCACCTGGCGCATGTTCTCTCTCTCTATGTCCGTCTGTCTGTCTCTCTCTCTCTGCCCTTGGAATGCAGATACAATGTTGGGAGGAAGCCCAGTCAATACAGAGAGACCAGGTGTGGGTGTTCTGGCTGATAAGCTCAGATAGGCTCCTAGCCAACACCTAGCATCAACTGTCACACATGTGAGTGAACAAAGCTTTAAGATGATTCCATCCTCCACCTTCAAGTCTTCCAACTGAAACCCTAGACATCATGGAACAGAGACAAGCAATACCTTCTGATGACCTGTCGGAAACAGAAGCCAAGGAGGTAATGGTTTTGTATTGTTTTAAGCCACTAAGTGGAGGGGTAACTTGTTACATAGTAATAGGTAAGTAATGCAAATTGTTCATAGTTCATAGTTCTCTGGAATAACAAGAAGCTACCTCTGGATATAACTGTAAATGACAAATCCTGGACTTTGGAGCTGATGTTATAATAGGATAAAACTTCTGGGGTCTTGGGAAAGGTAAGTAGATTTTGCATATAAGAGAAACATGAACCACAAGGACCAGAGGATGGAATGTGCTACATTGTTATATTAACCACCTCCAATGAACAAAACCTCTCTGTATCCATGCCCTTGGTTAATCCTCTCCTAGGCTTAATCATGTGACTTGCTTTGACCGATGTGATTCAGTAACAATCTTGAAAGTACTTGTACTTTCAAAGGAGCTTGCCCTTTCTCAATGCTGGGACCCGTAAGACCACTGTGTGAAGAAGCATGGTCTTATCTGCTAGAGGGCAAAAAAACAAAACAAAACAAAACAAAAAACAACCAAAAAAAAAACCTCATGAAGAGAGAACCCAATTATCCCAGTCATTCCAACTGAGGCCCCAGAATTAACCATGCAAAAAAGGAGCATAGTCATGCAAGGCAGAAGAGACAACACGAGCAAAGGCACAGAGTTATAAAATAGCAGGCTGCATGCAGAGGACCAACTAAAAGCAGTTCTGTATTACTGTAGGGTCAATTTTGAGAGGTGGTATAGCAATAGTGTCTTGGAAGACCAAGCCACAAAGATATTTTATGCTTTGCTTTCATTCTTCCAGAGCATCATGAGAAGTTTTAAGCAGGGGAGAGACATGAACAGTTTGCAATTTAGAAAGATCACTTTGATGGTAAAATGAAAGATGAGTTGGAGAGGTGAAAGATGGAAGAGATATAATGAGGCTGTGATAATAGTGAAGACAAAAAATGATGAGTGACTTAACTGGAGCAGTGTAGAAGAAATGGCAAGGAGGGAAGAGATATGGGAAATATTTAGGAGATAAAGACAGTCGGACTCTGGGATAGACTGAATGTCAAAGTTGCAGAGAAATAGAGGCATCTAGGAGCATTCTCTGGTTTCTACCTTGGATAGAAGTGGTACCAGTCACTGAAAAAGGAAATACAGGAAGAATGATGAGGTCTTTGTTTTGCTCTGTTTCACTAAGGGGAGGTTGAGTTGAATTTTGACTAAGTCAATTTCAGTTGCTTGCCAGACATCCATGTAGAAATATTTGGCTTGCAGTAGAATATATCACCAGGCTAGAGTTTTAAACACAGAAGCTTTAATTATATATGTGGAATTAAAATAAGAACACATGTAATAATGCAGTGCATTGATTAAGAATACAGCTTTTGGAGGGAGCCTGGGAAAATGGTAGAGTAGGAGGACCTAAACTCACTTCATCCCATGGATACACATAGATTACAGCCACATCAGTATAACTAACTCAGAAAACAACCTGAAAACAGACTCTCCGCAGTAAATCATAAAGAGGAAGGAGGGAGGTATCAAGAAGGTAGGAGGGAGGGCGCCTGGGTGGCTCAGTGGGTTAAGTGCCTGCCTTCAGCTTGGGTCAAGCTCCACATCAGCTCCCTGCTCAGTGGGGAGTCTGCTTCTCTGACTGTCCCTCCCCACCCCCACTTGTGTGCTCACCTCTCGCACAAAAATAAATAAAATCTTTAAAAAAAAAAAAAAGAAGAAGAAGGTAGGAGGGGCAGAGCCCCAGTTGGAAATCAAACTCTTGGGGAGACTTACCACAAATGGGAGGGACACCACAATCATGGAGAAGGGAGAGGACGAGACAACATACCAGGCACCCCACACGTGGAGGAACTACACTGGGAAGACAAGTCCCCATTAACATTTGGCTTTGCAAACCAGTAGGGCTTAACTTCACTAGTTTATACAACCACCAGGGCTTAACTCTGGGTACGTTAAAAATCAGCAGCCTTGGCTCATGGGCAGCCAGATGGTTATAGGAAAATAAGTCCTCACCCTTAAAGAGACAGTATAACAAAAAACCCCTCAGAGATACAGCATAGAAGAAGCAGTTTGAAAAGTATCTGGGGTATATGGGAAGGAGATTTATTTACTAATCTCGGAACACATGCTGGAAGGGCAGGGATCTTTAGGAGACTTCTCCAAGAACTAAAGTGTTGGAAGGCAACATTTCTCTCCCTGCTCCTCCCAGCCTGGACCCAGACACCTGTGGGAACCAGCATGAACACTCTCCACGTAGCTTGCCAACACTGCAAACCCCAACCTTGCATTCTCCTGAGGATCCACTCCATCCAAACTGCCCCACTCAGCAGGAGTCCCTCCAAAGTGGAGTCTCATTGTGCAAGCAGCCATGACAGAGACCAGTGCCACTCCAAAGTGACTCCTGCTCTGGGGAGAGGGGAAGATAACCACACATACCAGTTCGACTGAAGCCCAAGCAGCAGGCTGGGGGCAGACATCTGATCTAACTGCCAGCCTTACCCACCAACAAAAGTCTCACAGCGGGCAGCACAAAGAGAAAGCCCTATAGTTTGGGATCATTGCAAACCCAACAGACTAGGGGCAGTCATCTGGTCTGACTGCAGGCCACACTCACCAAAAAAAAAAAAAAAAAAAAAAGCTACTCAGGGGTCAACACAGGGAGAGTGCCTTGCAGTTCGGTGCCACCACAGCCCCTGCAAATGAGCTGAGGGCAGGCATCTGGTCTGATTCAACTATAAGCCCAAAGCAGCCTCGGACTGGCCCCTTAAGAGCACAGAAACAAAACCCTGCCCACAATAGACAACATGGGCCATTGCAGCTGACTGGACTAAAGGCAAAGGCAGCTCAGCCACAAGAGTAGGGCACATGCAACACACATAGGAGACCCCCCTGAAGCACCTGGTTCAGGTGAACAGGGGACACTGCACTACGGGGCACTAAAGGATCTCTTCATAAGGACACGACTTTCAAGATCAGGATACATAGCTGACTTTCCTAATACATAGAAACAAATACAGAGTGTTGGATAAAATGAGGACATAGAGGAATAGGTCCAAAATAAAAGAACAGGACAAAATCAAAGCAAAAGAGCCAAAGGGAACAGAAATAAGCAATATGCCTGATAGAGAATTCAAAGTAATGGTCATAAGGATACTTACTGGACTTTAGAAAAGAGTGGAGGATCTCAGTGGGACCTTCAACAAAGAGAAAATATAAAAAAGAACCAACCAGAGATAAAGAACCCAATAGTTGAAATTAAAAATACACCACAGGGAATCAATAGTAGCTTACAGGAAGCAGAAAAATGGATCAGCAAGCTGGAAGACAAAATAATAGAAAGCAGCCAAGCTAAACAGCAAAATGAAAAAAGAATAATAAAAAATGAGTGTAGGTTAAGGGAACTCAGCAACATCATCAAGCATTATAACATTCACATTATAGGGATCTCAGAAGGAAAAGAGAGAGAAAAGAGAACAGGAAATTTATTTGAAGAGATAATAGCTGAAAATTTCTGTAATCTGGGGAAAGAAACAAATATCCAGATCCAGGAGGTAAAGAGAACCCCCAACAAAATCAATCCAAAGAGGTTCATACCAAGACACATAATAATTAAAATGGCAAAAAGTGATGATAAAGAGAGAATTTTAAAGGCAGCAAGAGAAAACAATTACATACAAGGGAAATCCCACAAGATTATCAACTTTTTAGCAGAAATTTTGCAGGCCAGAAGAAAGTGGCGTGCTATATTCAAAGTGCTGAGAGGAAAAAACCCTGCAACCAAGAATACTCTATCAAGCAATACTATCGTTCAGAATAGAAGGAGACATAAAGAGTTTCTCAAACAAAAACTAAAGGAGTTCATCACCACTAAACCAGCCTTACAAGAAATGTTAAAGAGAATTCTTTGAGTGGAAAGAAAAGGCCATAATCAGGAGTAAGAAAATTAGAAAAGGAAAAAATTTCACAGGTATATAAGAACATAATAAAGGTAATAGATTAATCACTTATAAAACCAGTATGAAGGTTAAAACACAAAAGCAGCAGAATCAATTATATCCATAAAAACCAGTCAAGGGATTCACAAAATAAAAAGGATGTAAATTAGGACATCATATACATAAAACATGGGGTTAGTAAAAATGTAGTGCTTTTAGAAGGGGTTCAAACTTAAGCAACCATCAACTTAATATAGATAGCTATATGCATAGGACTTTTTAAAAAATATTTTTATTTATTTATTTGACAGAGAGAGAGAGCACAAGCAGGGGGAGCAGCAGGCAGAGGGAGATGGAGAAGCAGACTCTCCACCAAACAAGGAGCCCAACATGGGGCTCAATCCTATGAGCCCGGGATTATGACCTGAGCCAAAGGCAGACATTTAACTGACTGAGCCACCCAGGCATCCCTATGCATAGGATGTTATATGTCAACATATTGGTAACAACGAATCAAAAAACCAGTAATAGATATGAAAAAATAAAGAGGAAGGAATCTAAGCATATTGCTAAATAAACCCATCAAACCACAAGGGAAGAGAGCCAGAAAAGAAAGGAATAGAGAAGAACTACAAAAACAATCATAAAACAAGTAACAAATCAACAATGAGTACATACCTGTCAATACTTACTTCAATTGGAAATAGACTAAATGCTCCAATCAAAAGACATAAGTGGCTGAATAGATAAAAAAGTGAGATCCATCTATATGCTGCCTATAAGAGACTCATTTCAGACCTACACACACATGCAGATTGAAAGTGAAAGGATGGCAAAACATTTACCATGAAAATGGAAGTGAAAAGAAAGCTGGGGTAGCGATATCTATATTAGACAAAATAGACTAAAACAGACTATAACAAGAGACAAACAATGACACTACATAATCATAAAGGGAACAATCCAACAAGCCTATATAACAATTGTCAATATTTATGCACCCAACATGGGAGCACCCAAATACATAAAACAACTATTAACAGACATAAAGGAAGTCCAGAAAGAAAATCAACAAGGAAACAGTGACTTTGCATGACACACTGGGCCAGATGGATTTAACAGATATATTCAGAATATTCCATCCAAAAATGCAGAATCCACATTCTTTTCAAATGCACATGGAACATTCTCCAGAATAGATCACAGGTTAGGCCAAAAACAAGCCTCAACAAATTCAAAAAGATTGAAATCATATCGTGCATCTTCCAACCACAAGGGTATAAAACTAGAAATCAACCACAAGAAAAAAATCTGGGAAAAGCCAAACACATGGAGGTTAAATAACATGCTACTAAACAATAAATGGGTCAACCAAGAAATCAAAGAGGAAATTAAAAGAATACATGGAGACAAATGAAAATGAAACTATAACAGTCCAAAATCTTTGAGATGCAACAAAGGCTATTCTGCTAGGGACTATTATAACAATCTAAAGAAGCAAGAAAAATTTCAATTTAAAATTTCAATTTAAGCTAGAAAAGGAAGAAAAAAATCCCAAAGTCAGTGGAAGGAAGGAATAATAAAAATTAGATCAGAAATAAATGATATAGAGACTTAAAAAATAATAGAACAGATCAATGAAACCCAGAGCTGATTCTATGAAAAAAATCAACAAAATTGATAAAACTTTAGTCAGATTCATCAGAGAGAGGTCACAAATAAATAAAATCAGGAGGAGAAATAATGACTGACACCAAAGAAATATAACAACTGACACCAAAGAAATACAAAGGATTATAAGAGAATTTTATGAAAAATTATATGCCAAAAATTAACCAACCTAGAAGAAATAGATAAATTCCTAGAAACATATAACCTTCCAAAATGGAATCAGGAAAAAATAGAAAATTTGAACAGACTTATTACTAGCAATGAAATTGAATCAGTTCAGTAGAATTCACCTCTGAAGCCACTTGGTCCTGGACTTCTGTTTTTTGAGAGAGTTTTTTGATTACTTGTTCCAAAAAAAAAAAAAAAGAGAGAGAGAGAGAATACAGCTTTTGGAGTCAGTTAACTTGGATGCAAATCTCAGTTCCATCACATAATAGCCATTGCCACTGCAAGCAATGTCTTCATCTATAGAGATGGAGCAAACACAGATAAGGTGTTGTGAGGATTAAAAGAGATGAGTGTTTAGCATAGCACCTGAAATTAGTAAATTCTCAATAAATGGTAGTTATTGTTACTAAATGCCCAGGAGAACAAAGTACACCAAACACATGGAGATAACAGATGGCCAACAAGCATATGAAAAGCTGCTCAACGTCACTAATCATCAGAGAAATGCAAATCAAAACCACAATGCGCTATCACCTCACCCCATTAGGAGAGCCACTGTCCAAAAAATGAGAAAAAAACAAAGAGAAAATAATAGTGAGGACATGAAGAAATTAGAACCCTCGTATACTGCTGGTGAGACTGTAAAATGGTGCAACCACTATGGAAAACAGTACAGAGATTTCTCAAAAAATTAGAAATAGAATTATCATATGATTCAGCAATTCCACTTCCAAGTATATAGCTAAAAAACTTTGAAGTAGGTCCTCAAAGAGACATCTGTACAGTCATGTTCATAGCAGCAGTATTCACAATAGCCAAGAGGTGGAAGTAACATAAATGTTCATTGGCGGTTGAATGGATAAAGAAAATGTGGTGTATACATACAACGTAATATTATTCGGTCTTTAAAAGGAAAAAAAATTCTACCATATGCTACAACATGAATAAACCTGGAGGACATTGCTAAGTGAAATAAGCCAATCACAAAAAGACAAATAGCATGTGATTCCGCTTATACCACTTATATAAGGTATCTGAAATAGTCAAATTCATAGAAACAGGGTTACCAGGGCCTGGGGGGAAGGGAAGAAAGGGGAGTTGTTTAATGGGTATAGAGTTTCAGTTCTGAAAAATGAAAAACTTCTGGACATCTGTTGCACAACGTGAATATACCTACCATTACTGAACTGTACAGTTAAAATTATTAAGATGGTGAATTTTATGTTTGGCCAGTTTTTTTATCACAATAAAAAGATGCATAAAAAGACGTGGACACAAAGTACAAATTTTTGACACACCAGGTGCAGTCTCCAGTCCTGAATGTATTTACCCTCTGGCGAACTCCTAGGCAGCAGGGACTGTTTTACTCACTGTTGTATCCTCAGCACCCAGCACAGTGTCTGGCATAGGGCAGGTACTCAAGAAATGTTGGCTAAGCTAATGAGAAGGTAGAAAGAAAGAAATAGAAAGGGGGAGAAAGGGAGGGAGAGGAGGCCAGAGAGATGAAGAGCCCAAGACAGGGAAAAGGAGGACAAGGGAAGAAAGCATTGGGCCCTAAAAAAGTTATTGTGCCCTATGTGGAACCTGGAGAGAGTATGCCTAGGGCAAGAGGGGTCATAGTATCTATAAAGTCGGCTGATGTGGAGAGTCAAGCCTCTGGCCCTAGGACAAACCACACAATTACTGGTGGACATGTATTGAACAGAATCACATAGCTTGTTGAGGGGGCCAGGAAGAACTGTAAAAATTACAGCCTGCTACCCACTGACAAAAGTTGGTACATTCCGGTTTAGTTTAAATGAGAGATGTTGGGACGCCGGGGCGGCTCAGTGGGTTAAATGTCTACCTTCCGCTCAGGTCCTGATCCCAGGATCCTGGGATCGAGTCCCCCGTGGGGCTCCTTGCTCAGCGGGGAGCCTGCTTCTCCCTCTGCCTGCTACTCCCCCCTGCTTATACTCTGCCTCTCTCTGACAAAGAAATAAATAAAATCTTTAAATGAGGGCTATTGCTCTCGGAGAGAAACCTAATGTCCACCGCGCGCTCTCACACCACACCTTTGGACCACTTCCCCAAACGCTGAGGCTCTTACACTCGCGCATGCGCCAAAGGTTGGCCGGGGGGGGGGGGAGCGGGGGGCGCTTGAGTGGTGAGTAGCCAGCGCACCCTTTCCCTTCCCAGGGGGCTCTGCGCGATGAGGACGTCAGCACGCCAGCGCGGAGCACCGCACAGTGAGGGGCGTGGCTTAGAGGACGCGTTACCCTGGCGACCACCCTCTCGGCGGCTCAAACTTGATGAGGGCGTTGAGCCAGAAAGGTGTGCGAGAAGAGGAGAAACGAAGACGGCTTGCAGCCCCAACCCCCGGCACCCTGGGGACTGACGGGCGGCCATGGATCTGTACATCAGCAACTGCTACAAGGCTGCTGAAGCAGCTGCCTCTAAGGCGGCTGCCAGCAGCCTAACAGGCGACAGAGAGCTCTGCCACACCGTGAGTGGTGGCGAATCTGTACTCACCCTCCTCCTTGCTCCTGGGCGGGGTCTCGGGAAGGCGGGCGGACGGAAGGGGCGGAGACCTCATCAAAGCGAGGTGGGGGGAAGGGGTGGGTGCTTGACGACTCCGCTTCAGGCTCCCAGGCCCCGCAGCCAGTAGCGAGAGCTGCCGGCCGCCAGGACCAGCCTTGGGTGGGCCCCAGAGATAGGGCTGGTAACCCCGGGAAGCTGGGAGGCCTTCCGGGTTGTCAGCAGGGCGGGCTCTTTCAACCCTGAGTGTAGAATTCTTTGGTTTATTTGGAGGTATTAGCCCATTTTAATGTGAGTAGATTGGTCTAAACTAAAAGAACAGTTCTTAAAAATAGCCAAACTTTCTCATTGTACCTGACAGGGCTCACATAAAAAAAACGTTCCAGAGGTCGGAGCAGCTGATCTATTGGATCTTCCTCTTGGGGTCAAGCTGCCTGTTATTCCAGGAAGCAACAATATATTCTATACTACAAATATAAGTGAAAAGGTAAACTGAGTTTTAATAGTGCTTAAGTGATTTTCTTTACCCTTTTTAATAGCTCGCTGTTAAACTCGAAACTGCTATGATTTTGCTTTGAGTCAACTTCAACTTAACACACCAAGTTAAGTTAAATGAATTGAAGTAATTAGTGTCTGAACTTCCCTTTAATGATGGAAGGCCCCATTATCTGCCTCAGCCATCCAGTGCAGTTTATCTCCAACCCAGAGCCTCTGTTCCCAAAGATTGGGGGAGGGGCTCTTTCCTGCCTACCTACACTTATCTTGCTAATTCTTACATCAGTGCCTTTGTCCATCTGGCTCCCACAACTTGGCAGGCACTCTTCTCTCCTATCTGACCTTCAATTTGAGCCATCCTTTAAGAGCTACTATACAAAGCCTTTCCCAAGTGTTAACAACACCCAACTGTCTCATCTTTCCGTAGAATTTACATGCCCTTGGTCTGCACTATCTTACTCAGCACTGAATCAGGACTGTTAGTGATGCAGTGTGCTGCACTCAAATTGTTACACATTTTAAGTCCTCTGCCTAACACCTGGTGCTCTGTCCATAATTTAGGCTAAGCCTGAAGGAGGTTCAGAACTTTCTAGTTGAGAATGTGTTTTGATCACAATAGCAAAAGATTCTACAGGAATAATTCTGACTTCCTTACTCCTGCACTGTCCAGCATGTCATCAAGGATGAATAGGGGCTTAAAAAAAAAGGATGAATAGGAGCTTCTTGGTATTTCTGATAACTGTCTAATATATATGATTTTTTTTTAGGTTTTATTGCTGGAAAACAATAGAGTTTCTCTTGAAAACACGTAATGTTCTACTAAATAAATGCCAACCTCACAGAAATTGAGTCACACTCCCACAAATTAGCTTTCCTGAAACATACTCAAAACCTATTTCACTACTAGTAATAACACTGCTTCCTAGTTTGTAACTGTAGCCCAATCTGTTGGGTTTTCTCCTCGAATATCTTCTATTTGCTATATTTCTATTCTGTTCCTTTTGTTCACTTGTTCACTACTTCTTATTTCCAGATTTTTATATACTAAATTATACTGATTATCTCTGTACTTTATTATATTGATTACCCCAAAATATATGCATTCAATCATGATCGGGCACTACATTCAGGTATCCTGAAGGCTAACTTTGTGGGATCTTTGTCTTTTAGCAGGATCTCCTCAAGGAAATAAGACTTAATATTTTAACCTTTAATATTTTAACCTTTAGGTGTTATTTTTTTTAAAAACTCATTTTACCCTCATGACCACCTTGTAAGGTGAAGCTATGATTTATCTAAGGTCACAGGTAGATGGTAGCAGAGTTCAGACCAGAACCACTGTCTCCTGCTCTTAGGCCACACTCCCTTACCTGACCTTGCTGCTTCCTCAACAGCAGACCACTGTAGCAGATCACTACAGAAACAGGGAATTTAAAGGTCTTTCATGTTGTTCTGAATGCAGATAGAAGCAAAATGATGGTGTTTGACTGTCTTCTTTTCAGTCAGATTAAAATGTAACAATGTAACCTAACTGTCTTTAGCTATGCATTAATCCAAACCTGACAACTGATCCTATACAACATTTTGATACCAAACTTATTCTCAGGTAATGTATTTATAAATTAATTTGCTTATTAGTATACTATACTTACGTAGCAACTGTTCACAAACTCCTTAAATTGCTTTTATTGAATGTTAATAGTAAATACTTTGCCAATTAACTTAGACATTCTGCTTTCAAGAAAAGATAACATGTTAAGTGAAAAGAACAATTTACATACTTTTAAAAGTCTCCCTTGTGGGGCGCCTGGGTGGCTTAGTGGGTTGGACCTCTGCCTTCGGCTCAGGTCATGATCTCAGGGTCCTGGGATCCAGCCCCACATGGGCTCTCTGCTCGGCGGGGAGCCTGCTTCCCCCTCTCCCTCTGCCTGCTTGTGATCTCTTTCTCTCCATCAGATAAATAAATAAAATCTTTTAAAAAAAAGTCTCCCTTGTGACTTCCCACTGGCATATAGTGATGATATAATAGACTCTGCAGTTCAGGGAAACCAATTATTGTAATTGACAATAGAAAGCTTCACCTGGCCTCAACAAATGGATTTGTCTCTTTCTTAATAGCTCAGTAGCCCAGGGTTGGTCAACACATCTGTTACCAACAAAAGTCAACATCTAAAAGAAGAAGCAATAATCAATCCGCTAATTGCAGCAGTGTTTCAACTGCCATCACTGTTGATCACTTCTCTTCTAGGAAAGATATGGGCTTCCTATTTAGTCTCGCTGTGAATTAAATCATTGCCCATAAGGATGTCTTTCTTTGCCTTTTTAAGGAAACATTGGTAGTCAAGGAATCCCGTTTCCTGATATACGTTCACTAGGAAAGACAAGAGGCTGGCATCAAGCAGTCAGAAATTTTTACAAAGGAAGCTTCTAAATGGAAGAAGAAAGCTAGAACCTATCCTGCCTCTCTTGTCTTTCCCCCCTGCCCACATATAAAGCATCCTACCTGCCTTGCAGGACTCATAGGGCCACACACCTCAATGTTCATGAATTGGACAAAGGTTGAGGCTACCACCCCCAGCCTAAAGACAGCTCTGGTAGAGGAGAGGGGAAGAGAAAGACAGTTAGATTTACCTAAATCAGTTAATTTTCCGGATTCCCTCACTGCAGATTCTGCTTGCCTGTTTTATTTTCACTGACCGACCTAGTCATCTCAACAACTTGAGGTTTAAAAGCGCAATTTCATTCATTTTACACACGTAATACTTTTGAATCTGTGTGTTTGCAGCTTTATCAGCCTTCTTATGACTTTAACCTGACTGATCCTTATTGCCGACTTTTGGAAACCAGCTATAAAAGCCTGCATGATCCCCATTTAAAAGCATACCATAAGCGAAAGGATATCCTAAGGAGATTAAAGAAGGGCGGTTACATCACCAGCAATAATAAAGTAGGTTGAAGCCTCCTTCCTGTTAACCAGTAGAAACCTAGGGACTTGATAGACCCTCGGTTCTGTACTTCACTAGGAGCCTGTGTCAGCTTTGGTTAAACAATAAAGAATATTTATTAGAAAACTCAATTACTCGTATTTGGATTTCTAAATAAGACTACTTATTCCTTCTTGACCTTTTTTCTTTGATAACAGCAAAAGATAAGCACCAAATGATTCAAGTATGTAAAAACATACATACAAATGTTTTTATTTATGTGTTTTCTCCCTACTGTAGTGTAGTGCCTTTCCTCTGGCTTTAAAAGTAATAAAGGCACAGTATACCTATCAAGGAATATTTCCCATACTTCTTGAGAAGACTAGAGACAAAATGGAAACCTAGCAGAAAACAGCATGATGAAATAAATTGGGGGGGGTGTTAAATGTCATTATTATACTGGTATTTTAATAACAAACTCATTGAGAATTGTAAATTTCTGATTATGATGTGAACCATATTATTGAAATAATACTATTTAGATAGAAATTTCCTGGTGATATAGCAATTTTAGATACTGCTTTCCAAATTGCTACAAAAATGTGCTATTATTACCCTTGATCCTAAAATTGTTACTAAAATGAATATTCTTATGACACTCTTCTCTGGAAAGATTTATGATTGTTACAACTTTCTATTTATATCTTTGGTTTTTGGTTTTCCTTTTATAGGTCATATGTACCTTGAAAGAATTGAATAAGTACAGGCAGTATCTGACCACTTTAAAATTAGACTTCGAAAGAAACTATGTAAGAGAACAAGTAAGTTAATACTTAAATTGGTTTTATTTGTGGGTCTGTAAGATAGTTTTTATGTAGGGTTTGGAAGAAAGATTTGGTCCTCTGCAGAATATTTACTTATAATTACTTGACCTAGAATTATGAAGATAACAAATCAAATAAGATCCCTAGTGATTTATAAGAGATAAAAATGAGACCTTTGCCTTTAATTTACAGAGAAATTTTCACTTATCTGGAATGGAGCCACACTAGACTTAAATGTAGGTTAAAAGAATTAACCATTTGTAAAGTATAGGAGGTTTACCAAGCCCTACACTTAAGAGGGCCTATCAAAGGACAGGTTTATTTCTAGCCAGTATAAAAACTTTGATTTTTTTTCTCTCAGAAAATGATTGAAAAACAAGTAAAGAAATTGTATGAAACCAAAAGAGCCTATGAAAATTCTGGAAGCGAACAGTTCCAGGAATGGCTGTTACAGGAAGACACACAAGCAACTCCAGACCAAGAGCTGATGCTAAAGCACAGGTATGACTGAAGTCAATACATATATTTCATGGACATATTATAGACCCCAGCAAGTTATAAAAGTACTAGAAAGAAGTGAAATCAGGACCCAAAAAAAGGATTAGACACTATTGAACCCCTTATAGTTTTCAATGTGGAGAGAAAGGAAAGGAGATTAAGAGGTAACGCGATTGGGAACCCCCTGGTACCAAGGCTTGTGGGGAGAGTTTCTACCGGAGAAACTGGATTTACTAGAAGCCCAAGAGGTGAGCCAAACTGAATTTGAAGAAATCCAAAGTCCAAATCCCTGAGCTTAGGAAACCCACATCCACAGTAGCAGAGAGAGAGAACGTATATTATGTTAAGCATGTTTCAAAATTAAGTTGAAGGAAGTCACTGCAGAGTCAGAAAGGGAGAGTTCCTATAACTTGATCTGATGCTAATACAAACAGGTGTTGTTCCCCAACCAGTTATGTATGTTCATTCAGCTACCACCCACACACATTCAGTGTTACTATTCAGAGGCCAAGCCCATGCCCCAAGAGGCAGAGATGAGCTATAGTTCTTTCTCTTTCTCCTTTATCAGAGACAAGGGCCAGTTCCCCTTACCCTGCCTCTTGAAGTCCATGGGTTCATGTCATGATATGCCAGAATACATGCTGATCCACCAAGGTCCTGGACCGGGAGTCTGCGGACCTCTCTGTACATGGAAGGTCATTCAAGGACTTGGGAATTACAGAGAGGCCAGTACCCACTTATTTTTCAAGGAAATTCAAATCAACTTATGTTTTGAAGTCAGTCTTTAAGTTGATTTCAGCTGTCTTTGGAAATTCATGTTCCCAAAACTGCAGAGCTGTACGTAATCTCTATGTAAAATGCTCTTAATCACTCTGTTCCCCATTTTGCCATTGTCCCAACCACAATAACAGACATGTATAACAGGATCTGGTAAAATTAGTACAGTATGGTGAGCTGGTGGATCAGGTTAGCTTAAAGGTCTCTGAGAAACTACATTTTCTGTATTCAAGAAATAAAAAGCAACCCAGAAGGTGGTTTGAGAATATCAAAATTGATAATATCATCATAAGGGAAATTTACCTTCACTTATATTTGCACTTTTACTTAGATATTTAGATATGATTAGCAGGGAATTAGACAAAGTTGAGCACACGGCAGAAAAGCAGAGCGTACTCCGGATGAAGGAAGAACAACAACGACATCAGGACCACGTTAGAAGAAAGCTTCGTCTCCGCAGACAAATTGAAGAGGTGAGGAAAACCAAATTTTAAACATTGGAGGGGAAATTGCATATGGTTGTTGCATTGATAAACATTTTCAGCAGTCCTACCATATTACCCGAAGTTACTTCAGGTCTAAAAATTAAACCACTATTAAAAATAATAATTTAAAGAATAAACCACTATTAATCTTTTATCACTATTATAATAGACAAGCTTTTACTTAACATAGTGAGATTGATACCACAAATTATATTGCATTTATAGTAACACCTCATCTACTCTTAAAGTTTTAGAAATTAACTCTAGTGAAAAATAATCATGGCTGTATTCTCTCAAAATTCAGACAAGCCTATTTATTTATCTTCTCTACCAAAATACACTCAAGGGCAACAGATCACATATGATATACCTCTTAGGCAATAAAAGAAAACCCTCTTGCCAACTTCTTCTTAGATCCATCTTTGAAGTCAGGCTTATACTTGAATTAAGTTTCCAATAGCAAAATAATTTCCTTCCTTTTGCCATTCCATTGCATCCACCAACATATTCCCAATAAAAAGCAGTAAGAGAAGCCCATTCTAAAGCCAACATAAGATTTTCATTATGGCTAACCCAATTTTTGTAAGGCCCTTGACTTGATCTAATTTGCTTATTGATTAAAAAAAAAAAAAGATAATGAAAGAGAACCCCTGCTAACTACCATAACATTGTGCTCCTTAGGAATGGAAGACAAAAGAAATGTTACTTCTGACAAAGATTGGAGACGAAGTAAAAAGGGAAGCAAAATTTGAGGAACAACGTCAAAAAGTCAGGGAGGAAGCTCATCGGAAGGTAGCGTGAGCCTTTACTGATAACTTGGGCTATTTGAGGAAAGCCTTTTGCCAATTTTGATATTTTAAAGTGTGAATTATCAAAAGTGGCCTAAACTCACAAGGATAGCTACTGATGGAGAAACCCAGTTTGGTCTAAACCTGGACTTCAAGGACTGCTCTGAAATGGGACGGGTCTCCAGAAAGGGCACAATGACTTAAATTGTATCTAGTTGTTACAATTCATTCTTCTTCATCCTGGGCAACAAAAGGAAACTTACCCCTTACTACCTTCCTAGTTTTGTACTCATTGTGACTTCATAAATCTCAAAATAGGAATGAGGGTGCCATTCAAGTAGATCATCATATTTGAAATATCTGTTTTGCATTTCCAGTGGCAAGCTGCTATTAAATTTTTAAACATTAAATATATATTTTTAATATTTTAGAAACAAGCACTTCTAGAGAAAAAAATCGCTTTTCATTTACAAAAAATGCAAAGAGATGACGTTACAAGAGACAGACCGGAGGAAAATTTATTTGAAAACAAAGGACAGGATGAAAGAGAAGGTGAGAGAGAGACAATAAATGATAAAATATCTAAGTAGAATATGCATATCTATATATTAAATATTGGTGGCTTTGTAAAAACCAAAAACAAAAACAAACAAAAAAACCTCTGTGTGCTTATGTGGTAAGGTCAGAAGACCTTTGGAAAGGGAAATCCTAGTTCACACTACCTGTGCCAAGCACTATGCAAGGCACCTCCCAGTTACAGCTCAAGTTGTAAAGAATGTACACACACAATATTATATACATTATAACAAATTCAACACTTCTATAAAGTGGCTCAGTAGGCAACAATGCCTGTACTACAGATTTGAAAAGAGCCAGGGGCACCTGGGTGGCTCAGTGCAGTGAAGCGGTAAAGCATCTGACTCTTGATTTCAGCTCAGATCATGATCTCAGAGTCATGAGATTGAGCCTCGTGTCAGGGTCGTGCTGGGCGTGGAGTCTGCTTGGGATTCTCACTCTCTTCCTCTCCCTCTCTGCCCCTCTCCCCACTCCCTCTCATGTGTGCTCTCTCTCTAAAAAATTAATTAATTAAAAGGGAGCCAATAAGAAGGGACAGTAAAAAAAAAAAAAAGATATGACAAAGAAGGAGAAAAATGTTTATAAAGGGAGAGACAAACAGAGAAAAGGAGCCAGTAAGAGAAAACGTTACCAACAAAAATAGACTGAAACGGAGACAAAGAAAATATTTCAAAAACGAAGAAAAAACTTTAACTGAGGCCTAGTAAGAAAAGATTATACAAAACAGAAAGAGAGCAAGCTAGTAAGAGAAAGAGAGAAAAAAGGTTTTTTTTAAAGGAGACAAGAGTCATTTAAAATATACCAAGCATGAAACAGAGATAGAATAAAAAAAAAATAAGACCAAAAATGTTAAAAAGGAGAAGGCAGTAAGAAAAGATGGTACAAAAAGAAAGAATGAAATGAAGAGAAGAGGGAAAGAATGAATAAGAGAGAGAAAGAAAACTGAACAGAGGAAACCAGTAAGAAAACACACACACACACACACACACACACACACACACACAGGATGAGGGGGGTGGGAGGAAAACAAAGGCAAAGAGATAAGAGACAGACTAGACAAAGGAGAAAGGAAAACAAACAGGCAAAGAAAAAAGAGTGAAAGATAAGGGAGAAGAAACAGACATACAGGGAAAAAAATAAATGAGCAAAGAGAGTGAAAGGGAGATGGAGAATAAAGTTTAAAAAGGATGTCAGTAGGACAAAGCCAAATAAAAAGAGAGATTGTGAGACTGAGAAACAAAGGAGTTTGAAAGAGCTATCTAAAAAGAAGTCAGTTTAGGGGAGCCTGGCAGGCTCCTCCGGGAGAGCATGCAATTTGATCTTGGGGTCATGAGTTCAAGCCCCCCATTAGGCATAGAGCTTACTTAAAAAACTTTTTAAAAAGAAGTCAGTTTAAAAATACATTAAAATTAGATGGAGGGATCAATCAATCAATTCATACATACTTACATACATACATTCATATACAGACACGTAGATAGAACTGACTTTTAAAAAGAGAAGCCAGTAGTAAAGACAGGACAAAATAGAGAAAAAAGGGAAAATAATTTAAAGTAGTGAATATAATGAGATTAAAAGAAATGAGGGGAGTGGGGAGGGGATTGGATTAAGGAAAGAAAGGGGCAGGAAGTAAAGAAGTTTATAAAAGGGATGAGTCTGGGAAAAGGAATTACAAAGAGTATGACGTGAGAGACAGAGACAGGATGCTGAAAAGAAGCTAGTAAGAAAATTACATAATCATGGACAGGAGAGGGGGAGATTGAGATCTGAAAAGAAGAAATTAGTTAATAAATACATTAAAATATGAGACTGATAAATACAGTAAAATAAAATAGATACAGAGATACATACATAGAAAAGAATGGACTTTAAAAGTACTGTCCACTAAAAAGGAAACGAGCATAAAAAAGATAAATAGGAAGACGTTCTAGGAAGCAGGTATGGCAGTTGAAGAAGGGAGGGAAGGAGAAAGCAAAGCATTTTGAAAGGGATGAGGCTAGGAAAATTGGTAAAATAAAAAATAACAGGATGTGAGAGTAAAGGACACAGGAGTTTAAAAGCAGGAGCTAATGTGAAAATTAAGTACAACTGAGGAAGCAGGGAGAGAGAAAGATCTAAAAAGAAATTACTTAAAAATAGAGTAAAATAAAGACAGGTAAATTGATGAGACAGCTCAACAGTAGTGGGTGGATGGATAGATAGACAGGATTTCAAATAGTAGAAACCAGTAGTAAGACAGGACAAAAAACATACAAAATGAGAGAGAGAGAGAAGGAAAGTTGTTATAATGAGCCACAAAAAAAGAGAAAGGAAGGGAGGGAGCAAGAAGAAGCAAAGAAGGAAGAAAAGTTTGTATAGGATGAGTCAGTAGGGAAATGTTACTTACAGGGGTGGGATATGAGAGTGCAAGGGAAGACCGGTAAGAAAATCAAGTACAACTGTGTGATGTGCAAGAGATTTAAAAACTAGAAGTCAGTAGGAGCGCCTCGGTGGCTCAGTCGTTAAGCGTCTGCCTTTGGCTCAGGTCATGATCCCAGGGTCCTGGGATGGAGCCCCCCATTGGGCTCCATGCTTGGCTGGAAGCCTGCTTCTAACCTCTCCCTCTCCCCCCCCCCCTTGTGTTCCCTCTCTTGCTGTCTCTCTCTGTCAAATAAATAAATAAATAAATAAAATCTTAAAAAAACTAGAAGGCTAAGTAAAGAAAGACAGTAAAATAAAGACAGAAAGATGATTGGTAGCTGTATAGATAGCCAGCTAGGCAGGTGTATAGGTAGAAAAAACTGATTTTTTAAAAGATTTTATTTATTTATTTGAGAGAGAGAGCAGGCTTACGAGCAGGGGGAGGGGCAGAGGGAGAGGAAGAAGCAGACTCCCCGCTCAGCTGGAAGCCTGCTGTGGGGCTCCATCTGAAGGCAGATGCTTAACCAACTGAGCCACCCAGGTGCCCCGAAAAAAACCTGATTTTTAAATAGGAAAGCAGCAGTGAAGACAGGACAAAGATGCATAAAGAAAGAGAGGGGAAAGGGTAAAAAGTTTAAAAAGAGGAATAGTAAAAAAGAGAGTAGAAGAAGAATGGCAGGAAGAAAGGGAGAGAGAGGGTGAGCAGGTGAGCAGATGGGTGAAGGTAAGAAAGAAGGAAATCGGAGAAAGGGAAGGATAAAGAAAGCAGGAGGGAGAGGGAAGGAAAGGGAGGAAAGAGGAAGAAGGAAGGCAGGTATGCAGGCAGGGAAAGAAAAGAAAGAAAAAGAGACAAAGAAAGGGAGTAAGAAAGGGTAAAGGGTATCTGGAAGAAAGGGAGGGAAGGGGGAGGAAGGGAGGAATTGAGGGTAGAGAGATCTAAAGGGAAGTCAGCTAAAAAATAAGGGTGAGGGGCATCTGGGTGGCTCAGTCATTAAGCACCTGCCTTTGGCTCAGGTCCTGATCCCCCAGAGTCCTGGGATCAAGCCCTGCATAGGGCTCCCTCCTCAGCAGGGGGCCTGCTTCTCCCTCTCCCTCTCCCTCCTCTTCCTTGCTCCCTCCCTCCCTCCCTGTGTCTCCCTCTGCCTGTGATCCCCCTGCCACTCTCTCTGTCAAATAAATAAAATAAAATCTTCAAAAAAATAAAATAAAAATAAAAAATAAGGGTGAAGGGATGGATGGAAACCACATAGATAGGTAGACAGGATTTTCTGAGGAGGGTCTCGTACAAAAGACAATATTAAAAGGTAACAGGAGAGAGTGTGAGGGGAAAAAAATTTAAAAGGGGAACCAGTATAAAGGAGTATATGAAGAATGGAGGGAAGGAGGGAGGAAAGGAGCAGGAAAAAGAAGAAAGGAAGGGAGGGAGGAGATGAGAAGAGAGGGAAGGCAAGAAGTAGGGGTAAGCAGGGAGGGAAGGAGGGAGGAGGGAAAGCAGAAGTGCAGTTTCACCAAAAGACAAAGCAATACAGAGGAGGAGAGTGAAAGGAGTAGGAAGGAGCCATAGACACAGGAGATGAAGGTGGAAAGGTAGAACGGAGGGGAGGGGAAAGAGGGAAAGAAGAAGGCAAGAAAAGAATTCTAAACTGGGGTGAGGCTAGGAAAATAGTAAAATAAAAAGAACAAATATTAGAGTGAGACACAGAGGAGTTGAAAAGGAGGAGCTAGTAAGAACATGAAGTACAGAGTAGAGGACAAGGAGAAAGCGATCTAACAAAAGTCAAGTAAAAACTGAAATAAAGATGGAAGGATGACAGCTAGATGGTAGGGAGGTAGATGGTAGCTAGAGAGATAATAAAAGGTGGAAGCCACTACAGGAGAATATATGGAAGAGGTAGAATGAGAGAAAGAAAGGAGAGAAGGAAAGGAAAAAGGTTTGGAAGTGGAGCCAGGACAAAGAGAGTAAAGGGAGAATGGGAGTGGGAGGGTGGGAAAAATAGGGGCAGAGGGAAGGAGGAAGGGAGAGAGAAACGAAGACTGGAGGGACAGAGGGTTGGGGGGGTGAGGAGAGAGACAGAGAAGGAATGAAGCAAGGAGAAGGGAAGGAGGCTGAAAGGAAGGAAGAAAGAGCAGGAGTAGGGAGTTAAGGGGGAAAAGACAAGTGTATGAGCAATGAATCCACGGAGGAAATTGTTAAATAGGGGAAAGAGGGAGACAGTGGGAGGAGAGGGAGGGGCTGATAAGTAAAGCAAGGGCTATTGTGTATGATGGTGGGGAGAGGGGTGGATTTACAAAGTAGAAGTCAAGTGTGTGTCAACTATGCATCAATAAAAAACATAAAAGTCAATAAAAAATACAATATGATAAAGACGGATAGATACCTAGGTAGGTAAATGTGGGTAGATGATGGATGGATAGATAGATAGACAGGCAAACATGGATAGAAAGATAGATACCTAGATAGATAGGCCTGATTTGAAAAAGGAGAAACCAGTTAAGAGTACATAAAAGAGAGAGTTAGAAAGGGAAAGAAATGGAAAACTTTTTTAAAGTGGACCAGTAAATAGTAACAGAAAAGGAGTGGATGGGTAGGATAAAATAGGGCAGGGGAGAATAAAACAGAGCAGGATAGGATGGGGCAGGGTAGGATAGAGTGGGATAAGATAGGGCAGAATAGGATAGGACAGGAGAGGAGGGAAGGGAAGCAGGAGAGAGGAAAAGAAATAGAAAAGAAGTTTTAAAAGGAGTACAGAAAATAAAGGGCTTTTTAAAAGATTTTATTTATTTACTTATTTGAGAGAGAGAGAACATGAGCAGAGTGGGGGGGGGGGCAGAAGGCGAGGGAGAGACTCCCCACCGAGCAGGAAGCCCGATGTGGGGCTCAATCCCAGGACCCTGAGATCACGACCTGAGCCAAAATCAGCTGCTTAACCGACTGAGCCACCCAGGTGCCCCTATATAAAGGGCTTTTTTTTTAAAAATGAGAGGGAAAATGTGTGCAAGAGAAAGTTTTTAAAGGACGAGCTGGTAAGA
This sequence comes from Potos flavus, assembly GCA_028534135.1. Taxonomy (NCBI): domain Eukaryota; kingdom Metazoa; phylum Chordata; class Mammalia; order Carnivora; family Procyonidae; genus Potos; species Potos flavus. The sequence continues at coordinate 17,812,810 of CM052901.1, forward strand.
ACAGACAATGTGAAAGGAAGGAAAGAATGAAAGTTTAGGAAAGGGGAGTCAGTAAGAAAAGGTCATAATGTAGTTTGGTGAACCGATAAGGCTGTAACTTCTGCCTCTGGGATAAAAAAAAATCACTTCATAAACAATGAATCTTGGAACACTACATCAAAAACTAACGATGTATTTTATGGTAACTAACATAACACAATAAAAAAAATCACTTTAGCGGCTATATTGCTTCCTTTGTCTTTAACTGTTAACTCCTACTTAAGGTAGGAAGAAAGTTTCAGGTGGACATCTTAAGGAGTGGCCACCTCAAATGCTTTTTTAAAAAGAAAATATAAAAAAAATCATATCCACAGTATCACATAGGTGACAGGAGAATGAAGAGATCTCTTTCACATATGAAATAGACTTCTACCACTATAATAAGGCCATCATCTTCCACCACGGAGACCCAAAAGGATGCACATCTTTTTTTTTCTAAGATTTTATTTATTTGAGAGAGAGAGAGCAGAACGAGAGAGTAGAAAGAGCGCACACGAGCAGGGCGAAGGGCAGAGGGAGAGGAAGAAGCAGGAGCCCCATTCGCCAGGCTCCGTCCCAGCACCGCAGGATCACGCCCTGAGCTGAAGGCAGAACCCCTAACTGACAGAGCCACCCAGGCGTGCCACGGATGCACATCTTAAAACTCTAGTGGAAATCCAATCAGCACACACAGTTTGGAATCCTTTTGTCTATCTCAATGATGAGAAGCAGGAACTTCGGTCACCTCCTTCCCAGCGGAGGTCCACGCGCATTGTTGCCTCTGACTGAGCTCAGAGGCAGAGCCAAGGATGACCACGAGCACTCTCACGGGGTCTCCAGCATAGTTATTACACTGCTGTGCCCCCCACCCCCAACACAGAGAAAAGGCCACGTTCTCACTGGGCAGGCTGGAGGGATGGGGTTTTTCCCTTCTCCCAGAAGACAACTTTGTTTCCCCGAGTATAGCTTTAACTGCACAAGATAATACTGTACAAGCAATTGGCCTGCCTCCCCATCGCATCTCTCCTCGGGTTTCTCAGCCTTGCCGCTACTGACATTTTGGGCTGGATAGTGCCGTTGTGGGGGCCATTCTTTGCCTTGTGGAATGTTTAGCAGCATCCCTGGTCTCTGCCCACTAGATGCCAGGAGTAACCCTCCCCCACTACATCTGTAACAATCACCATGTCTCCAGACATTTCCAAATGTCCCCTAGGGGACACAAGCGCCTCCCACTGAGAACCCACTACTTACCCTCTCCAATTCCTCCCTACAGCTCCCTGTGTAGATTAGCGTATGGCTCTCCCATCGGGCCGAAAGAATAAACAGAATCTATCTTGGATAACTTTGTCATTTCCATGATTTTAAAAATAAATATTTTCTTGTGTTTCTTTAAGCTTCTTCAAAGATGAGGAAAACGAGTGATACTGCCAATGACCAGCAATCACACCAAGAACAAAAACGTAACTGAAATGATTACGATTAGAAGTGCTAAAATAGTAATTTGTGGGAAGACGGGACTTGGCACTGACCTCCTCTGCTTATAGTGCAGAGAAGTCCTCCTCTGTCCCCCGTTGTGAATGATGGATTTCGGGGAATGTTTACCAGCAGTGCTACGGCCTCTCTTGCTGACTGGAGCAGACTCCCTAATTACACACTCAGTTCATGGCACTGCCTGCACACGCCCAGGACCAGGGCAGCCCACATTTTGCAGCTGACAAGTCCGCAAACCCCGTTCACAGCCCTGCTTCTCCAGGGCCCCCGCTCCTGATCTCCTCCTTTTCCGATACCAACAAGACCCCGAGGGATTTTTTTTTTAACCTGTTCCTCACTGGCTGCTATTGCCACTGCTGCCTCTCCTTGCTCGGCCTCCGCCTCCCAGGGAAGCTTTTACCTGCATCTCATGTCGCGTTCCCCTGGAGAGTCATCCTTGCAGATTGCTGACTGCAGGTGTCATGGAGGTTCCTGACGCCAGTGGCCCTGGGGACCTAGTGAGGACCAAGACCCCAACCAGTGCTCCTTCTCAAAACCCTGCCCTTCCTCAGACTTTGGACTTTCCAGGCCTGAAGTGACTCCTGTCACTTCGCTGGCGGCAGAAATACTTTATTCTGCCACGAGTTTTTCTGCAGCAGTGGGGCCTGCTGCTCTTCATTGCCCATTCTCGATCCCCTGTTCCTTTTTGAACAGCCTGACAGAGTAGTAGGTGGCGTCGTTCTAAAATGTCAACCTATTTCTTGAGTAGGCTTCTTCAGTACATGTAGGGCTAGCGCTGTTTACCGGATCGAAGTGCCTGCCTGCCTTTTGCTTTCTCGCTCGATCACCGGTTTTTCTAACATACTCCTTTGGACTTTGCTTTCGTGGGGCCCCCATAATGGCCCAGACTTTCAGGGAGCCGCCCCCATCTTTCTGCTTCTTTCCCAAAGATGATGTCCAGATGTCTGGGGTCAGAGGTGTGGCTTACGTTCTTACTCTTCTATGTGTCAGCAGTGTGGGCATCACCTAAAGAGCTTATTAGAGATGCAAATTCTTAGGCCCCACCCCAGACCTACCGAATCAGAATCTACATTTTCACAAGATCCCCAGGGCTTTATATGCACATTAAAGTTTGGGGAACAGTGGCTTCCATAACCTCATGGAGGTGGAATAAAGTCATGGTGCTTGGGTGAAATGTCTTCTGCCTCCTCTGGTCTCCAGAGAGATGTCCTTAGCTGCACTGAGATAGTGCTTGGCCTGTTGGCATTCACAGTTGAATTCAGCCATCAGTGCAAGGACTGGTCTGGTCTCACTGAGCTTAGAGCCCTCTGGCTTTCCCATCCCACCTCCATTCCAGCAGGTTGCTCTGTAACACTCAGGGCGGAGCCCTCTCACCTCCAACCCAGTGACTCCCCCTGGCAAGCTCCCCAGCTAGACTCTCAGCACTTTCTGGGCCATGTCCATCACATAGGAACCAAGAGCGGCTTAAGAAAGCAAAACCTCAAGAGGAAATAGGAAGAGGTTGGTAAAAAGGTACAAACTTTAGCTATAAGATGAATAAAGTCTGAAGGGCTGATGGAAAACGTGGTGACTATAGTTGACAGCACTGTATATAACATATTTGCTTGACAGCAGAACTTAAAATGTTAATTAACTAAATGGGAGGGTCCTTTCACAATATATACATATATCAAATCACCCCAGTGTACACTTTCACTATCTTACGAGTTTATATGTCAATTAGATACATCACTAACAGTGAAATTAAGAAAGAGGGAGAAAGAAGGAAGGGAGGGAAGGAAAGGAAGGGAAGGAGAAAGGACCAACCTCAGAGAAAGCCTTGCTTTGCTTGACCATACTGTATTGCAGAGTTTCTGGGCCATGTCCCAGGTAAGGAGGAGGAGGCAGCAAGTGGGAGGTAGCCTAAGAGATTTCTTTCTAGAGTCCTAAATGGGGAGCAGAGCAATAGTTCTTTTCTCTGTGTGCTAACTTCACTTGTCTGAAGCAACCAAGGCCCAAAGTAAGAAAAATGTGAAGCCTCATCTGATTTCTTTGTTCTCCAGCCTCTCCCAGCACCCTTCCACTTTCCCACCATCTCTGAGCTATTAAAGGAGTGAACTTCTCCCCAACTTTCCTTATTAAGTCATATCTTCCTTCTTTCTGAGCCCAGATAACTCTTCTTGTTGGGCGAGGGTATCTCCAATGCACTAAGAGTTTTCTGAGCTAAGTATTCCAGTCTGTTGCTACACAAAAAGAAGGTTAAATTTGGGGGAATTCTCAAGACAGCCGCATGGCTTGCAAAGCACACCGTCTTGGCTATGCCATCCAATTTGGAATGACAGGTGCTAAATATTACTTGGATGTTTATCGTGGCATTCCTTCTGTTAAAAATTCTAACCTCCTCTCCCCTAGTTCCACCCCCAAGCAGGTAGATGACTGTGGAAGACTAGGACAGAGTTCTTGTACTTAGGGAGTCAAAAAGGAGAAAATAATGTAAAATTTTAAAATAGCCCTGTTGCATAATGTCTGTTTCGCATCTGTCAAGCCCCAAAAGTAAGCACAATAAAAGATGGGTCTCCAGACCTACACCTACAAGGTATGCTCACTCTAAAAAAAAAAGTATAGAAAACATGTAATATATAGAATGCAATAACCTAAAAAACATGGGGAAAATGCCACGAACATTTTACTAAAGACATACGGATGGCAAGTAAGCCCATGAAAATGCTGCTTAATATTATTAGTCATTAGGGAAATACAAAGCAAACCACAGTGAGATACCACTACACACCCAGTAAAATAGCTAGAATTTAAATAACTGAATTTAAGTATTTGCAAGGACTTGAGGCAGCTAGAACTCGGACACTGCAGGTTGGGGTGTAAAATGGTAGAACCACTGTGGAAAAGAGTTTCCTAACTTAAGTTAAACCACCATGTGATCCAGCCATCCCTCTCCTAGGTATGTGCCCAAAAGAAATGAAAATATATGTCCACATAAAGACTCATAGCAGCATTATTCATAATAGCCAAAAAAAAAACCTGGAAACAACCTATATGCCCTTCAGTGGCCAATGGATAAAATGTAGTACATTCCCATACTGTGAAATACTATGACATAAGAAAAAGGAACAAACAATTGTTCCAGGCAACAATATTGATGAATCTCAAAATAAATATACTAAATGAAGGAAGCCAGACCAAAAAAAAAAAAAAAAAGAGGGAGAGTACATCCTGTTTGATTCCATTTATAGCAAACTCTAGAAAATGCAAACAATTTATAATGACAGCAGATCGGTGGTTGCCCAGGAGACAGGGAGAACTAGAGAGAGAGGGATGAAGTATAAGGGGAACAAGGACACTTTTGGGGGTGGCGGAAACGTTTATCTTGATTGTGGTGATGGTTTCATGGGTTTGTACATATGTCAAAATGGAACAAATGGTATGTTTTAAATGTGTGTGGTTTCTTGTACTTCAATTGAATTTTGATAAAATTGTTTTAAAATCGTATGACTTCTCTTTCATTTACTTTTAGAACCAGGCCATTCTCATAGTTTTGTAAAGATTCCTGCCAAAAAATCATCAATCTTCGTATCTTCTCAGCAAGATATACAGAAAAACAAAACAGAACAAAAGGTAGATGCTTTGTATTGATCATTAATTTATCTGGTTAACTGTTATTTCTATGGGATATCCTCTTCACTGGCATGGTACTGACTGGTCAGAGATAATGGGGTCCTACATAGGTCTGGCTCCTTTCCCTAGCAGAGAAGGTTCTGAGTCAGCTTCATGTTAAATGTACCATACAGTTTAGCAGAAACTGACTTCAATATTTGATGATACTGATGATAGCGAATGTTTACTGAGAATGTGCTGTGGGCCAGGGCCTGTGCAAAGCTAGAAGGAGGGGAAAGGGAAAAAACAGTTGATATAGGATACAGAGATGGAAGAGACATCATCGCTGCTCATGAGAACTCACTGTCCAGAGATTTAGACCCATATAAACAAAGGTCCTTACAATAAAATAGGAGAGTTTTGACTTGTTCAAAATGCAAGGGGAGCACAGAGGATTTAGAGACTAGTCCTGCTTAGCAGAGTCTAAAAAGACTGTATTAAAGGAGGGCTTCATCAAATTAGGTCTTGAGGTGTGAGTAAGGAGTTTCCACATGAACAGAATATGCGGCTGTGGTGGGGCGGTATTACAGACAGGTATTAAAGTGTTAAGCGAGAGTAGCAGTGCGAGCCAGCCAAGCCAGGGCAGGGCCGGAGAGGAGACTGAAAAGATGGGTTGCAGCCAAGGCTTTGTATAGTTACTGGAGAATGGGTTTGGCCTCTCCGTAGTAGAGAGCCATTGCTACTCTTTGAGTAGAGATGTGAAATAAGAATGAGATGGGTTTTAAAAAGATCATCTGGGGGCGCCTGGCTGGCTCAGTTGGAAGAGCATGCAACTCTTGATCTCAGGGGTTGTGAGTTCAAGCCCCATATTGGGTGTAGACATTACTTAAATAAAGACACTTTATTATTTTTTTAAAAAGATGTCGTTTATTTGAAAGAGAGTAAGCGAGAGAGAGAACGAACAGCAGGGAGGAGCAGAAGGAGAGGGAGAAGCAGACTCCCTACTGAGCAGGGAACCCCATGCAGGGCTCGATCCTGGGACTCCGGGATCATGTCCTGAGCTGAAGGCAGATGTTTAACTGACCGAGCCCCAGATAAAGACACTTTTAAAAAAAGAGAGAGAGAAGCCTTTTTTTAAAAAAATTAAAAATAAATAAATAAATAAAAAGATAATCTGGTTGAAGTGTGTGATATAGATACAGTGTTTGAGAGAGAGGAGATTGGAGGGAAGATAGTTTTGAGTCTACTGGGATGGTCCAGATAAAAATGATAGGGCAGTGGCAATGAGGGTAAACCAGAGGCCACAGATTTAAGATATTTCAGAGTCAGACTATGTCAGAATTTGGTGACTCAATAAATGTGTAGATTGAGAGAGAGGGAGAGGATGATGATGATGATGAAGATTTAATTTTTGTATATAGGTTCTCTTGAAGTGGGACGTCTTTTCTCTGTGCTCCCATAGTGCTCAGGCTGGCCTCTGTGTCAGAACTCATGTTTTCTTTTCCTGTCTGTCCTACTGGATGATTAACTTCTTGAGGTCAGGAATTGTATATCTTATTTTAATTCCAAGCCATGTACTCAGTACACGTTAGACTGGATTGGATTGGCCCTATCTGAAATAAATGGAGTAACTCTAAGCTTTCCAGAAGAGATCACTGGATGAATTGTTATGTCTTTAACCAAAAATATGGAAGACAGAGGAGGAGCAAGTTTGGAAAAATGGGAGTACATGGGCACATGATAAGCTTCATTTTGAACTAGTTTAGGTATCTGTGAGAAATATTCAACAAAGAAGTTGATCCTATGTATTAGCATTAAGACCAGAGCTTAGGAGAAAGGTAAGGGATGGGGAGCAAAGGGAGATATTGTATCAATCTGATTGCTCTAGAGCCAGCAAGTCTCTTTTAGAAGCTTAATTACTAATGAACGCTTTTTTCTTGAATGTTAGAGCACACAGAAAGATAAAGAAATGGCTAAAACATCACATACTTTAAATGATGAAGGTAAGGAAATGAACAATATTTATAATTGCTCTGTTATCTTTCAGTTAAATAATTATGGTTTTGTCATGTAGTTTTCCAAGTTATGCTTTTTCCCCGAGTATAAAATCTGTGATTATTTTGATTAAAGAAGATATAAAAATTATTCATGGTTGTAAATGTCAGTATCCCACATTTTTGAGAGATTGCTGGGTGGATAGGCCCTTTGGAATGTGCAAACCAGGGAGAAGTTAAGAGTCTCTGCTGTGGCCGCCTATACCGATAGGCAGAGTAAGTTTCTGAAGTGCTGCGATTTGTGCAGAGAATTCTCCCCAGGAAAGTCTCTATCCTCTAATGCCACCCTTTCTCCCCAGATGTAAAAATACATCCAGTTTCCCATGTCCCCAGCTAGACTAGAGGTTAGCTAAGTCTCTGTTGGTCTCAGCGAAAGATTCCCATGCATATTCTATACACACACCAGGAGCACTGGGACATCTCTGCCTGGGTGGCCAATTAGCACCTCAAATCCAGCATGCACAAAACCAAATTCATCATCTTCCAGTCACCCCCAAACCTATTCTCTGTTCCTCCTTTTATTCAGGCACAAAGCCAGAGTCATCTTTGATGACTCTTATTTCCCATATTCTACATCCAAAAGTTGTTACATTTTGTCCAATCTGCCTCCTTTAACTATCTCATAATCTTCCCCTCTCCATTCACACCACCCGTGCCCTTAACTACTGCAGTAATTTGCCTGCAGTCTCTTTTCCCTCCTGTCAGTCTGTCCTGCAGTTTGTTGTGAACGCAATCGTCTCAAAATACAGCTTTGAACATATAATTCCTCTATTCATAAATCCTTGGTGGTTCCCCCTTGCCTACCGAATAAAGTGCAAAGCAGTTCATTCGGGGGCAGGAGGAGTGGTGGGAGATTAAGCTGGCAGAGTAATTTAGGGCCAGAAGTTAGGGAATTCAGGCTTGTCCCTCACGGTGGTGGTAAGACACTGGAAGGCATCTTATATTTGGAGATACTGCCTTTACTTGCATAAATAAATACATCCCTGACTGCAGTAATTCCAGACATTATGGCAGCAAGAACTATATCATTTTTTCATATTTAAAGGTACCTTTTCTTTCCCCTCAGGAATTAAAAGTAGCTCATTTCAAGCTCCAGATGTTTCTGCTAAAACAGAAAATGTCCCCAGACATTCTATACAGGCTATTTTGAAACAAGAGGCAAGTATCATTTCTTTTGTTCTAGATACAGACAGAACAAATGAAGTATGAAATTATGATCAAGATTGGTATAACACAGTTTCATTCATTAAAAGACAATTCAAAACAGGCTTATTCCCTGAGATTAACCACCCTATTGTAAGATTTTATAAAAATTGAAATGCAAACCCACAGTAATAACGCTGTGTTACTTCAGACTTCCAAAGTTCACGGCTATCAGTTATGTTAGTGTTGTCACACTGTAAGTAGAGGGAGTATCAGTAACAAGTTGGAAGATAGCAAAAGTAGTAATACTGAGACTTTAAATGTGTTGAACAGATCCAAAATTTGAATGTTATATTTGCTTCCATTTAAATAGAGATTTACCAGAAGTCACTCGAATGCTCCCACTTAGCCCTTAGGTTAGAGGCTTCCTAAATGCTGAGCTTCAAGAGTTTCAAAGTACAGACCTGTGCCCTGCAGAGAAAGCAACAAATTGGGCTTTGAGAATCATTTTCTTATAGTGCTGATGGGTTGTTCAGAGACAGCCATGCTGCCTCGCCCTGTTCCCTCTGTGATCAGTGATCACTCATCGGATGGTGAAAAGTTGGCAGCATTCGGGGTGCGGCCTCTGGTCCCAACATGGATTGCTTTTGTGGACTGCCAGATTGTCATTTTAAGAATAAAATCCACACATCCTTGGCTCTGTTAGCACAGAGCCACAGAGTATAGCACAGAGTATTAGCTGGCTCAGCTGTTCTAAAAAATTAACATGGTTTGAAAGAGATTTATCACGCAGGAAATTCACTAAAGTCTTCCCAAAAGTCTACCTTCACCACTAAGGTAGAAAGTGGCATCATTTCCAGTGTCCTACATGAAATGCATGGAAAGCAACAGACTCAATTATATATAGCTGCTCCAAATGTAGCATGTTAGCCACAAGATGCTTCTCTGTATAGACAAATATTTATCAAACGCCTGCCACGTACAGGGCACTGAATCATTATGTCCACATCCATAATCGCTATGCTTCATTTCCAAAGAAAAGAAACTTGACTACTTTGAGTTTAGTAGTTGTACATCAGGAATTACTTTTTTTACTAGCCTCACTATAGAGCCAGGAAAAAAGTCTTCGCTGAGTGTCACATGGATGACAAACCTCATCCTACATACTTTGCCCCCAAAAAAGTCAATAAACAAATTTAGACTCTCTGTTTTTAAAGGAGGCTTTAAAATACACATGAACAATCTGACTACATCAAATGGCCACAGAAACCTAATTTATTTTGAGAAATAGCATGACCACTTTTATTACAATAGAATAGGATACGATGTCCCAACTTATTTCACCCATTCCATCAGTGCCAGGGAATGTACTTCTGGTGGCTTGTGTTTAGCTCTCAGACCTGGGAAAAAATTAAAGTCTACTCTGTTGGATTTATCTTTCTGCACAATTATCTCAGTAGGTAAAGCTCTTGGCCAAATCAAAGAGTCATGTTCTATGTAGGCGGAAAACCTGCTCTATGCCTTCCAGCTTTCTAAAATCATGTCCCCTGTAGTTAACTTTGTTTAAAAACCACACATCATCTTTTTAGCTGTTCAATTGATTACCTTCCATGCTGCTTAGTGCATTCCTCAGTTAATTTTAGAATACCGATGAATTCTATAAACCTGTGAATTTTGTAAGTAATGTATGTAGTATAGACCAAATAAAACATGTACTTTTATCACAAATGGACTTTTAAAATAATTTTCTTAAATTTCTGTATTTTAAATGTGAGAAATAGCCGACATTCAAATTCTTTTAAAACTTCTTTGAGGATTTTCATTGTTGTTGTTTTTTCTCTTGTGGCATATATAGGTGACATATGCTGGTGTTAATGAAAAAAAGACCAAGAAACCAAGCTTTAACCATGAGTCAGGTAAACAATAGCAAGAGTTATTAAGTAAATCTTGCAATCTACTCATCCATTCATTGCATGAACATTTGAGCTTCCACTACATGACAGACATTGTGCTAATTACTGCATACATACAAGGTAGAAACCATACAAAGTAGAAAAGCCGTGCTCGCTATCCTGGATTTTACAGTTTAGTGGGGAACACTCATGCCAGTAATCACAACCCATATGATAAATATAATAATGGAGGTATGTACATAGTCCAGGGGAAACCTAGGGAAACTTGTCCAGAAGAAGCCACAATTGGGCTGAGACATGAAGAATAAGAAAGAATTCTCTCAGCAGACAAATGGAAGGAGAACCTTCCAGGAAAAGGGAATACATTTACCAAGATATAGACATTAGAGCATAGTATGTTTTTGGAAATACAGATCTTCTCAGAATTGCTTTATCTAAAAGTTCAAGCTAGAGAATTGCAGGAAATGAAGCTAGACTGCTAGAGAAGGGTTAGATCATTAAGTTTCTGGTAGGCTATGCCAAAAAATCTACCTTTTATCCTGTTACTGAAGGGCAACTATTGAAGAATATTGGCAGGGGTGTAATATAATCAGAATTTGTCTTTTCTAAAAAGGGAAAAAGAATTAGAGGGGAGGGGACTAGAGGCAATGAGAAAATAAAAATAATAGCATTTATTGAACACTTACTATATGTCAGTTACTACACTAAACTCTTTGTATCCTCTCATTTAACCTTCCCAACAACTTAATGAGGACAGAAGTATTTTTACCTACCATTTTACATATAAGTAAACTATGTCTCAGAGTGGTGAATTACCCTGCCCAGGGTTTCACAGTGTATGTGACAAAACCAAGGTTTTAACCCAGGTCTGTCTTACTCAACCAATTCTAGCCTCAATGCCATGCTGCCACTTACTACAATTAAAGACACTATTAAAATAGTTAAGGCTAGAAATGAGGCTTGAACAAACTCAGTGACAGTGAAGGTACAGATTTGACTCAAACTAAGGAGGCTGAATGGATGAAATTTGGTTACTGATTGAATGTGAGAGATGAAGGTGTTGAAGAGAACTCCCAGATTTCTAGACTGGGCAACTAAATGGGTAGTGAATAGTGGTGCCATCCAGTAGACAGGTAGTACAGAAAGATGAACAAGTTTGGAGGAGAAAAAATTAGTTCAGCTTTTTGAGGTAGATTATACTTTGTCCTCTTAATTCCCTCTTCGATCCGAGAGTTATCCATATTTCTTATCAAGAAATTAATATTTTGGGTCACAGTTTTTTAAATTACATTCAGAGAATATAGCCTGTGAATCTTGAACACACTAAAGTTGTTAAGGTTTTCTTTGTGGCCAAATATGTGATTGCTATTTGAAAGTGCTCCATGGACATACCAAAATAATGTGTATTCTCTATTTGAAGGATGGAAAGCTCTAAATGGATATTAAATTACATTTATTGATTTTATGTCTTTACTGGTTTTTTCCATCTACTAGACTTTTTTTATTGTCTACAGATGTGTCCAGCTATTAAAGAGGTGCATTGAAGTTCTACACTCTAATTGTATATTTATCAAATTCCCATTGCATTTGTAATAGGTTTCACACAGGCTCTTCAGGACATTTAATCCACCATATTCCTAGAAACCACAGAAGAGTTACTTATTTTTTCTAACAGGCATATTAGTTATCTATTGCTAAGTAACAAATCACCCCAAAGCTTGGCAGCTTAAAAAAAATTATCTTATAGTTTTTGTGGTTAGGAATCCAGGACCAGTTTAGCTGGGTGGTTCTGATTCAGGGTCTCTCACGTGGTTATGGTCAAGTTGTCATCCAGGGCTGTTGCAGTCATTTAAAGGCTCAACTGGAACTGGAGGCTTCACTTTCAAGATGGCTCACTCACATGGCAGTCAGCAGGAGGCCTCAGTGCCTCACCCTGTGGACCACTCTCTAAGGCTTCTTGAGTATCTTCATGATGTGGCATCTGGCTTCCCCCGGAGTGAGTGATCCAAAGTAGAGGGACTGAAACCACAATATATTTTAGAACCTAGTTTCAGAAGTTATATACCATCACTTCTGCCCTGGACTGTTCATGAGAAGCAAGTCACTGAGTCCAACCCACACTCAAGGGTAATAGAGTTAACCTCCACTTCTTGAAGGGAGTATTCCCAAAGAATTTGTAGACATACTTTGGAACCACTACAACAGTATTATCTTCATACTTAATTTTTCAGGTTTATACACTATTAATTTCAGCTCCTTCCTTTCCAAAACTGTACACATGCAAAAATATACTCATACACAAAGAAACTCAAGAAGGCACATATAATTTTAAGTAAATGTTTTCAAACAGATCATTGGAATTTACTGGTTACTCCCAATACACTTTATATTTCTTAGGAGAAAGATAAATAGCAATTTGCCTTTGACCTGGCTCTAATTGGTAATACCACTTTCTATTATTCAGAGCATTCTGTTTGTCTAAGACTGTTTAGTGATGTATGTGTATAATTGATATACACCATTCTGGTATTCCTATGGAGATATTCTATATGAAGACTTGCTGTACCATAATTATCTAGAAATATTTTCTAATATCCGCTTATGGAACTTTGCTAGATGGCATGCAAGACATGTTAGACAGTATTTGAGTAGAAAGAGATTAATGATTGTTAGACTAATAAACATTGATCCAACACCTGTGTTAAAGAATTGGCTCAATAAATAAGTGTTATTGAGTGCTTACTATATGCCAGACACTGTAGACTATAGCATAGTAAGTCCTATAATAGAAGGAAGTATAGGGTGCTTCAGGAGCATTGACAGAGGATGCCTGTCTGTGCAGGCAGTTTCAAGTAGGGCTCTCTGAAAGAGGTAACACAAGCTAAGTGAATCCTGAAAGGTAAGGAATTTAAAAGAGTGATGTTAGAGTTATAAACTAAATAGTAAAGGCATAGGCAAAGGGAATTGCATGTTGTTCAGGATCTCTGGAGCACAGGATACATGTAGAATGGTGGCCAGAGATGAGGCTGGTGAGGTAGGCAGTGGCCCCAAATTGTAAAGCATATTTTATGCCTCCCTGGCAGTCCCTGGAGGGTTTAAACACAGCAGTGACAACAGGGAATAAAGACCTAATAGATGTTAATTACCATTTTACAAGTAGCTTGGGAAGGCTACCAACAGGTAGTAATTTTCTTTTTTCTCTCTGAAAATTCACCTGTAGCTCAAGGAATCTTCCCTTCTCATGATTCGTCAATTAAGTAAGTATCTAAGAAAGCTTAATAAATTAATGTGTTATTTTAAATTAACCTTTTAATAATTACACAGGAGGGCTGCTTAAGAGCAGCTGCTCCCACGGATCCTCAGTTCTTGTAGTTCTACTTGCATTCGTTTTTTGCAACCTCTCGGGACTAAGCTAAAATTATAAAGTAGGCAAAGTTATTTATGTTCTTTCACCTTCCCTCTAGTCTCACTTTTGTTCTGTACTCCTCTAATCCCCAAGGCCTTCACTCCCCTTTCAGGTAACGCTACCTCTTCTTTCCAGGTAACTTTCTGGGATCTAGATCTATTCTTTTCCCTTCTCCACATTCAAACATACATTACTTGTGCCTTTTGAGGTTATCGATTCTCTAATGATGATGAATTAGTTTACCATATAGTATTAATGACTTAATCTGTTACCCCATCCTGAGGATATTTGTACTGTAATCTAAAGTAATGAATCTCTAATGATACAAAAATCAAGGACAGTGGAGATTTTTTTTTTTTTTTTTTTTTTTTTTGGCCTAGGTGCCTTTCAGCCCTCAAACCTTCGTGGCCACTTATTCTGCTAAAGCGCAGTTCTCGGGGCGCCTGGGTGGCTCAGGTCATGATCCGGGGCAGGAGCCCTGCATCCGGCTCCCTGCTCAGCGGGAAGCCTGCTTCTCCTTCTCCCACTCCCCCTGCTTGTGTTCCCTCTCTTGCTATCTCTTTCTGTCAAATAAGTAAATAAAATAAAATAAAAAATAAAGTGCAGTTCCCTTCAAACTTGAATATGTAACGCACATCACATAACTCCTGATGGAACACACATATCCAACACCATCATCTTTTAAATCCTCAAACCAAATGAGGTCCAGGATAGATTTTATAAATTCCAAATTCTGATGAAAATGGTTGGGCAAGGTGAAGTAGCATGTGGTGGAAAATGGTGTTGACATTCAGAGCGAGCTTCCTAGAAGAAGGATTTTATGCTTAGGAGTGATGAAGTCAGTTTGACTTACTGAGTGCTCATGATGCAAAGAGGCTGAAGGAAGGAAACCGACTAACCCAACATTAGGATAGTTTAAAGAAATAAAGGTAAGGAGTGATGATTATGTAGTTTTAGAAAGTTAATTCTTGCTTCCCTCTTCCTCCTGCCTTCCCACTACCCTAGACTAAAGAGCTACAGAATCACTTGACTCTTTTCAAAAGCAAATGCTCTGGATACCCTTTTGCTAAAAATCTTAGCTCATCTAAGATGAAGAGCTCTGCACATGACCTGGAGATTCTTCCCCATTCTTCTCACATACGCAGGGTTAAAGTACTTCTAGCTATACCTAGGACAATTCCAGGCCAGAGCACAATAAAACATGGCTACCAAGACCATCTGGTCTGGCTCTGTCCATTGCACCCAAGTCATGTCCCCTTACCTTACAGAGAGGAATACAGGTTTAGGGGCTTGGACTTAGTCCTTTGTCTGATACAGCTCCTTGCTTCCCAAGCCTTCATGCTAGATGCATCACATGTGTTCCACCACTTACCTCTCTCCCTTCTCTCCTCTCAACTTCTTCTCTGTTTTTCCTAATGCTTACACAAAGGCCGTACACAGTAAGCTTAACAAAATAGAATTAGAAACCAAAGAAATCAGGACAAAAGGAAGCAAATGTGATAAGATAGCAGTAGGGTAAATGGTTGGAATAATTAAGCTTTGCATTTGGATACTGAGGATGTTCTTATGATTGGGATGGAAGATAAGAGGAAAAGACCATGCTCAGAAGTCTGTATTTCATCCACTGAATGATGGTCTAATGGCTTTGAGGAGGGATGTGATATTATCAAGTCACTATCTCTGCTGAACACCTGTGACAGCAGCATGTAGGACAAATGAAAGATAGTTAAATAGGTGCCTGTTACAGAAGTCCATTAATGATTTGTGGCCTTGCACAATGGCCTTCCTTTTGGGGTAGAGAGAAGTATGCATCTGAAACATGTTAAATGGGAATTTATGTGCCAAACTTTCTTGAGAACCTACTATGTTCAAAGTATAGTTCTGGGTATTAGAGAGATACCAAGATGAATAAAGCACTACCTCTGACCTCAGTTGTGCTTTACACAGCAACAGGACAAAAGACAGGGAATCTTGAGGAATGCCAGAGAGTGAAATGGGTGCAGGTCAGCCATCCTGATAAAATGTCAGGAAAAAGGAAGGCCACCCGTGGTACCACCCAGTTTTTGGCTTTCAGATTAAACCATTGATGTTAGGATACAGAGGTGCTGCTTTAAATTCCCATTTAGCCACTGGAATGAGTAAACGGATTTGGCAATAGGATGGACTGTGTGTGTGGATGAGCAGGAGGTATCAGGCATTACCTCAGAGCTATGGGCATGAGATACAAGCAGAAGGCCACCAATTAGATTAAAAATTAGACATGCAGAAGGATTAGGCAGACTAAAATTTAGGCTTGTCACATTAATCCTCAAGGGGTAGCTGGCCAATATGAAGATGTCTTTAAGTTATCTTCTGGACTAAAGTGAGTTTGTATGGAGGAGAAGGTCAGAAGCAGAAAGGTATATTTATAGTTTTGTGACATGGCAAATTAAACTGTGAAAAAGTGTGCCTTCTCTTTGGGGCTTCTGGACTAATGGTCATTAATATCACTGTCCTCTTGATTTAAGAAGTAGGAAGTTAAAAAAAAAAAGAAGTAGGAAGTTAGCAGTACAAATGACCTAAACCTTAGACACTTTCCTAGTAGCGTCAGCCTGTTGAGGAAAACCGCCTAAGACTAGGGAAAAGTAGATGGAATATCATGTCACTACTGGAATGGTGATGGAACTTTCCAATATAACAGCAAGTTCATTTCCATGTTTCTGTTTGATTGACTCCAACAAAAATCTGATAATTCATTGTGAATTGTAGATCGTATGTGATATCACAACTATTTTCTAGTGGCCTTATATGAGGCTTTCTCATTTATCTGGTTAGTTTTGTTCTCAGATCTTTGCTATTTCCTTTTATCTAAATGAATGCCTTTGGGACAGAAAGCCTGTGAGGACAGGTAGCAACAAATACACAGGACTCACTGGGTTCCTCTCGCTGCCAGTGGTAGAGAGAGCAGAAAAAAGAATCTGGATGCATTAGGTTGCAGAGGACCTACAAGAAGAAATTGCTCTGGAGTTGGCCTGAGAAACTGAGTCTTAGAAAAATAAATGAAGCCGAAGGATAGGAACTGTGTCACTGACATCAGCACTCATGTTTCAGGTTCCATATTGCAAAAAGGTACTAGTCTGAGGATGGGCTATTTCTCCCTAACCCTAGCTGAGACCTATAAGTTTTTTCTTTTCCTACTAGGAATTACATTGTAATTTCAGAGATGGGTTATATTTTTCAAAATTGAATTGTAGGCCTTGGGGGAAAAAGTAATGTTGATAACATAAGGGCAGGCCAAGTAAAAATGAAGATAGAGTACGCTTTTTCCTTTAAGAAGGTCAGCAAGAAGAGAAGCAAATGATCCACATAGGCAGGGAAATATGTAAATAAATCAGAATTAAAGTCTTAGACCTTATTTTTTGTAACTTTTTTTTAGTATTGTATAATTTACATGATTGTGTTGTTCTCCGACTATAATTTAGTAAAATATATTTTTGGTTCCAGGTAGTAGGTGATAATAAATAATTTTGATTAAAACAGAATAGATTGCAATGACATGGATAGAGCTAGAGAGTATAATGCCAAGTGAAATAAATCAGTAAGAAGACAAATACCACATGATTTCACTCACATGTAGAATTTAAGAAACAAAACAAATGAGCAAAGGAAAAAAAGAAAGGCAAACCAAGAAACAGACTCTTAACTATAGAGAACGAACCGATAGTTAACAGACCGGAGGTGGGGGGATGGGGAAAATAGGTGATGGGGAGTTAGGAGGGCGCTTGTCGTGATGAGCACTGGGAGATTAAAATAAAAACTTTTAAAAAAAAGAGAAAAAGGGATGCCTGGGTGGCTTAGTCATTTAAGCGTCTGCATTTGGCTCAGGTCATGATTCCAGGGTCCTGAGATTGAGTCCCAACACGTTCCTTGCTCAGCAGAGAGCCTGCTTCTCCCACTGCCCTTCACTCCCCTTGCTTGTGCTCCTGTTCTCTCTCTTACCAACAAATAAACAAATGAAACCCTTTTAAAAAAGAAAAGAAAAGAAAAAAGAAAAAAAGAATAGAATATTATGATACCTAGAAAAGGGCTACCTCTAATTTGTTATTGCATATGATCAGAAACCTATTATTTTAATCCATCGTTACCAAGAAGCATCCATGGATCTTTTCCTATTGTAGAGTGAGGGGACGAGACTAGGAGTTTTGAGGAGGTGGGCAGAAAGCGAGTTATCAGGAAGCTCTGATCAAGCAGAGCAAGCAGAAAGGACTAGCCCACCCCCTCTCTCCCCAACCCTATGCTCTTCCCAACTCACTCTAAAAAAAACGTGGCTAAGTGGTTCATGAATAGTAATACCAGACAGATGTTAGTTTATGCAGCAGCTGTTTACTATTCTACTGTTTATCCAGCTATCATTCTATTTCTGTGAGTAATGGAGCATGTCCTGTACCCATGGGCCAATATCTAAGTAGGAAGCTAAATAGGGGGATTAGACAAAAAATAAAGGTTATTCTTTTTTTGTGAATTGCTAGGGAGAAAAAAAAATCTCTCAAGCACAAAGGAAATAATCTGATTCGATGCTTAGGAATTGGAGGTGGGGGGAGTTACGTAAATTATTTATCAGAAGTAATAAAATCAATCTCTCTTTACTTTTCAGACAACAACACTATCAAAATTGCTGTCAAAAAAAAGTATGTATGATGAAATTCACTGATAAAGCAACACATTAAGGATATTTTATAATACGAAATTAGAGAAAAGTCTCTGAACCAGATAATGAGCAAAATCATCTGTTGACATCAGTTTCCCTCTTTGCCTTCTTCTCTTCTTGACTTTTACTCTCAGTTAATCTTGAGTTTTGCAGGGGTCCAAAGTTCCTGTTATTGGCCTTTTGGGAAGGGGGCTCAGGAGGATAGATTGAGGGAGCATTAGGAGGTTTAGTTATCATGAGAAAAGCATCAAATACCACAAACCCGCTCCATAATGGGAAGCCATTAAGGGAAATGCCTTTGCACACCATTGAGATCTGGCTTAGCTGAGCATCCTGTCCCTTGGGCATGTGAGCCAGGATGCCTAGATCTGTCTCCTAATTTTCCCGGGAGTAAGAAAAATCTTAGGATAGTACTCCATCAAAAGAGGGGGCCTGGTCACCTGAGAACTGCCGCTTGGACCAGACAAAGATGAGGGTGAATTTGATGAGCCCCAGCTCTGGGGCTAGACAGAGGAATCATGAACACGAGAGGAGTTTAGGGGAGTAGTACACACACACGCACACTCTTTCACATACACCCCTGCTCAACTCAGAGAACGTACAACAAACACAAAGACCTAGACATACTGGCACCAAAAGAATATTTCTTGGTTTAATAGTATAGTGAAAATAAGCTGAAAACCAGATTCTATTTATCACATTTCATTTCATTAAAAACTTTAGGAATGCCCCTGTTTTATGTATCAAGGTTGAAAATGCCTCTTCTCAGCTACCTTAAGAGTAATAATGTAGGTCTTGTGTATATTTTCTCTGGTATTAAGAAAATAATATATATTGAAATTCTTAACTCATATGTATTAGAACAGATTTGGACCAATTTAGACCAAGAAGGTAAGTAACTTACCTATTAATGGTTAGCTGTTATTCTTAGAAGTGTTTGATTCAGGACATGTTTATGTAAAAGAAGTGTTTTTCAACCATATGTTGTTATTCCAAACTATGTTTTTCAAACTCAATAGCCATTTTCTAGCAGAGCAAAAGGTGACAAAGAATGCATTAAGAGAAATAGATAGTGGTGATGTTTGCACAACGTTGTGAGCATAGTTAATGCCACTGAACTGTATGCTTTAAAATGGTAAAGTGGTACATTTTATGTTCTGTGTATTTAATCACAATAAAAACGCATTAAAAGATTTGGGAATTGGAGTGGGAAAAAATGGCTTTATCTGAAGTGGTTCTCAAACCTTTTCTAATGGATCAGGAGAGATATGCTACATTTGACAAAGTGTTAACTTTTCATTGAATATTGGCCTAAACCTGAACAATCTGGAAGCTAACTTTGGAGGTAACTGGGAGGCAACAACCACATTCTAGGGAATCTGGTGCCCAAATGCCAGGATATAGAACAGTGCATAGCCAGAATGTCAGGCACCCAGCCTTTGCTACCACTGACTTATATCCACAGCTTTGAGAAATAAGAGTTTCTGTGGAAGGTATGCATTCTTGGTCTGGCTGTGTTGAGGGTAACAATAACTTAAAAACAAATACTATTTTATTATAGGCAGGAGGATTTTTATGTTTCCAAAATAGATCTGCAATAAGAAGTATATAAACAAGTACAGAGTTTGGCAGGTGCAGTTTGCATCTGCCCCCAGTCCAGTCTAAGCTGTGACAGTGAGTACAATTAACCATTGAGGAAAAGGTCATTCAGGTCTGGTCCCTGGGTTTCTACTTCCACTCACAGTGAAGGAGACCCCCAACTTCCCTCTACTGCCCAGCCTTCTGGCCCTTTGAGTCCATCCCAGTTTGAACTCAGCCTTTTTGACCAAGATTAATGTGAACCATCCTCTGCCTCCCTCTCCAAGACAGTTTGCACTGATAATCTTTTGTTGGACCCAAAGCCTGTTCATTTCAGCTAAATCATCAGTGCTAATTGTTGACTATTCATTAAACCTTAACAAGTAGCTGTAGTCATCTGCATGCATAAAACACAGCGAATTGGCAGAGGAAGGCAGCACAACCAGTGGGCCACAGAGCCCACAGGCTGACCCTTCTGCTGTGGTACTTTTTCACCCTTACCTCCTAGCTGGACAGATGCCTACATAAAAGGAGGCTATCTCTGCAAAGGCATATAAATGTTTTGACTGCAAATTTGTTTTGTGAAATAGTTTGTCAAAGGTAATCTGGTTTGTATTTTTAAGAAATAATGCTTGGATCATCAGTACAGTCTTACTTTTTGCCAGAGCAATTGTTTTCTATGAGCCTAGACACCCACTTGGCTATTTTTTTAACCAGGAAGCCATTTGTGCTTAGCAATAAATGCCGAAAATCAATATTCCAAGGGATTTTGAATCAAAGGGAATCATATTCAAAGAACAGATCACAGCCACAGAGAATAAACCAATTTGAAATTAATCTCTTATTCTAAGTAGGTCTTTTCCTATGTTCTCTCTATACACCATGGCTGGATTCTAGCTATGCATTGTTTGATACAAGGAATTAAAGGTTAGCCCCTGTCCCTACAATAGAGTAAATCCATATGTGATTTCCCTTGTGTCCTGCTTACCTCCTTTCCAGGTAACTTCAGAAGAACTGAACAGTATAGTTCATAATATAATGACTTGGGTTGTGGCTTCAGTGACCAGTATATTATATCCAGCCATCACAAAATATGAAGAAAGGTTGCAAAATATTATATACCCGATGCCTGATGACTCTACCCTCTCTTCAGATAGTGCAAGTTGCTGTAGCACATGCAGTGAAATGCTTCTATATGAAACACGTATTCAGGCAGAGACATTTCAGGCAGAGGCCTGTGCGGACACAGCTGATAGGTCAATAGGACAACCAGCGGCACCCGTAAAACCATCTTCTGCCCACAAAGAAAAAAGAGTTACGGGGAAAAAACACAGGAAAGGACAACGTAAAGCCTCTGAACCTAAATATAATAAAACTGCTGAATCCCCCAATAATAAAACCGCTGACTCCCCCAAACCTAAAACCAGTAAATCCGATAGTCACCTTTTTGCACCGATTGAAACAGGCACAAAGAAATCTGAAGATGCTATCACTAAAACAGATGCCTTAGAACAGCCGCCATCTTCTGATGAAAGAGCAAAAGTTGTAAATGAGATGCAGGAGTTAAAAAATGTTTTTGGTAACTTTAAATATCACCTCAAAGAGGAATCCGAGTTGATTTTAGAAAATATTTTTCATGAAATGGTGTCTGAATTAACCAAGACCATCCCCACTCTTGCTTCTGTTACGGCCGAAACTTTAGTTGATCAAACTGACACTGACAAAGGAGACTTGTTCTCCAATGTCAATATCTCCTCAGCAGCTGCTGAAATTATGGAAAATGTGCTTGAGAAGCTACAGTCTGCAGTTGAGAAAAAATGTACTGAGGTATTTTCACAAGAAAATTTGTCAGTTCACTTTAAATCAGACTTAACAACCAATGGGGAACATTTCATTTCTCCAGAAGAAAAAACTTCAAATGCTTCACCGCCTTATACTATGGAGAACATGAGTGGTATCGCAGAGGACATGGTTCATGTGATTTTAGAAAAGCTGACATCTCTTGCATCTTCTAAGCAAAATGAACTTGCTCATCTTGAAATCACAACTGAATCTGCTTATCAGCAACACAGAAAAGATCCAACATATGCATTCCTTCAAAGAGCCAGCAAAAGTAAATCCAGCGCTGAACCTGATGCAGCCAATTTGATTAGCAAAGAAGACATACAAAATTTAGTGTCAAATATTTTTTCCCAGTCCTCTCTGGTTGGTTATATAGAAGAAGCAATCAACACTATACTAAGTTATATACAAATTGGACTTAATAATGAGAGACTTATTGCATCTGAGGAAACAGTGATCATCCTTCATCTACTTGATGATGTCTTGGCTCAGTTAAATCAGAAACCAGCAAAAACAGATGTCCAAAAGAGAAGACACCCCAGACTGAGTAGTCCTTCTGGCACTGAAGAAGGGCACAGACTTGCCAGCACCAGAGTAGCTAATGATCCTAGACATGGATGCTTCTTTCCACCCATTAATGTTCCTGGCATGGTTCTTTATTCTGAAGATGAAAATAAAGAAATAGACAAGATTGTGGAAAATGTACTGATTTCATCTATCAAAGATGAAAAAGCAAAATTACAAGAACAGGTTCCTGATCACTGGTTAACAAGGGAAAATTTGAAGTACAAAAGAAATATGAACTTACCTACAAAGCCTACTTATCAAGACGAAGTAGCATTTCACAATTGGGGATTAAAGACTGACCTTCCAGGCTCTAATAATAAGGATCTTTTTAAGGACAAGCCATGTTTGAATAGAGGCCTTTTGCTTTTCAGTGAAGATGAAAAGCATCAAATACAAAAAGCCTCAGAAGATATAATTACAAGTATTTTAGCACAGATGCTCCAAGACCTATCTTCTCGGCCGTCTGGTCACTCAGATTATAAAAATAAGGAAGCTTCACTTCTTACATCAGGAAGCCCACAAGATCTGTCCAGTCAAGAATGGATGAACCAGATGTTCTCTGCACCAGAAATCCAAATAGTAGCTCAAGAAATTGTAGATGCTGTATTAAAAATACTTCACATAGCTTATAGTCACATTATCAGATATTCATCAGTACCTCAAACTTCTCTAGATAATGCTGACATACCAAATAAAGAGCCATTAGAAATATGGCTTGAGAGTAAAAGGAAGATGAAATTTTTATCCGTACTTGACATAGACCCTA
Organism: Potos flavus; assembly: GCA_028534135.1. Classification (NCBI taxonomy): domain Eukaryota; kingdom Metazoa; phylum Chordata; class Mammalia; order Carnivora; family Procyonidae; genus Potos; species Potos flavus. The sequence continues at coordinate 17,835,866 of CM052901.1, forward strand.
CAAAAGATCCCTGGTTAGAACCTGAAGAAACTGAATCAACACCTGAACCTGTAGTTCACATTAATGATAAGATCACTTATACAGTTTTTAAGAAGCTGGACTCATTTGTTTGTCCAAAATTGCAAAACTGCTTTAAACTAGAAAGCCATGCTGATCATTCAAAACCTGCACCTGACAAGAAATCTTCATTTCAATCTCACCTTAGTACTTACACAACTAAAGTGGTAAAAATTGTTTTGGATGCTATCCAGAAAGAACTCAAATACAATAAGAAAAATCTAAATCTTGGGAAGTTTGGCCCTCCCAAAGACTTTACAGCTACAGGAGTTTTTGCTGACAATGAAAAGGAATTAGACTCTGTTGTCACAAAGCTAAATAATGACATTATGACAAGTTCATTAGCAACTTGCATTTGTGAACTGTTAAGTGGAAATACAGGTAAAAGCAATGTTCTGCTCCCTTCAGATAAGCTAAGGTCTAAAATCTCATATGAAACTGCTGAGATTGATCGGCAAGTTGTGCCTTCTCAGTGTCCTCATATGCAAGAGGAAGTTCACAAATGTACCAGATTGCAAGTGTTAGATAGAATTGGGGATACCTTATGCGACATGTTACACAAGCTCATAGGAGATCGTCCATGTTCTCCGCTATCTGATGAACAAAATAGAGAGTGGATCAAGGAGAATTTGAGGACAACCACTGCGTTACAGTCTAATATTCAGCTCATTTCTTATACAATTCTAGAAGATATCATTAGAAAATTATGTAGTGCTGAGATGGATCACATTTTCACAAATTCAGAATTTAAAGCTATCTCAGATTATATTGATACTGACAGCCTATCACTTGCTTTGCTTATTGAGGAAATGGGCAGATGCTCTGACATAATCTCCAGCATGTTTTCCAGTGTGATCCAGCCAGGTAGTCAAGAGGTGACTAACAACAAGGGAAAGACAACTGTCCCCAAAACAGGGACCACAAAAGAAGAGCACCCAAATAAACTGGAAGTCATGTCTTCTGATATCTTTGAAATGGTTTTTGCTAAATTGAAAGGGTTTGCCAAAAGAAATTTAGAAACTCTGGGCACTATAATCAATGGAAATAAAAAGAGCAACAAGAGGTACTGGGAAAGTGAAAGTATCAACATCTGTACAAACACACATGAAAAACAACTGCAGTCTGCTTTATACATGCATGCAAAGAAAGTATCAAGTACTATTTTGAAGGCTATTCAAACGGAATTAAATGTGAGCTTGCCAGATTTGGAAAGAGGCATAACCAAGCCACTACAGGAGAAAGAAATGCTTAAGAATCTAGTCGATTTAATTTTAGATGCAGAGCCTCCTCATGTATCTAATGAAACTGAACCAGAAGAGCAAGGTATTGAAAATTACAGATACAGGCCAACCTATGGAAATTTTCTTCCTGGAGGGGCTGACCCAGAGTCCTATCTAGAAGATCCTGCAGATACAGAGAAAAAAAGTGCTGGAGAGGAAAGACCACCAGAAGAAACTAAATCAGAATCTCTTAAGCAATGGGAAATAGAAAGAACATTTAAAAAATTTGAAGTAGAACTCAAAGAACCAGAAAAGTCCCCAGTTGTGCCCATTATAAGAAATATTTTGAATGAAATTTTTCAGAATGACTTAATTGATCAATTTAATGTGCTTACTCTCTCCCAATCCCCTTTATGTGACATTCCTCATCCTGGTGATAAGCCAGTTGGTCAAAAATCAATTCAATCTATGGATAAAATAATGGATCCTCTAGTGTCTGAGGCAGATGTAACCACTGTTGCAGATAATGTTATTAGAACCATACTTGAAAAACTTTATTCTGCTGTCATGACAGATAGAAATGCAAGTGAAAATAGATCTAACATTATCACCTGTCCAGCAAATATCTCTTTTCCTGAACACGACAGTGGAGAAAAGGCCTCTCTTCAGTCTACCATACCGAACAGAAATCCATGTATACTTCAGTCCACATTTAGTAGTGGTAAAATGACCAAAATGAATGTAGTCGAAGATATTATACAGTCAGTATTAACAAATTTAGAAACATTTGCTACTTCCAAAGTGAAAGCTCTCTTTGGTCCTCACATCAATTTTACAATTCCAATGGCTTTGCCTCTACAGGAGGATGAGACTGCTTTCAGCCAACCATGGCTATCAACCAAAGAGTCATATTCTGATGATCAGTTTTCTTATTGCTCGGTGGATCATAGCGAGTCAGGAAAGACCACCTCAATATGTCAACTGACTGCCTGTAAATTAAATTCATATGCAACAGAAGTGGCTAGACAAATTTTACTAGGAATCAAACGCAAGTTAGATAAAGAAACAAAAAATCCATTCTTAATCCATAATATTGTGGTTTCTGACAGTATCCCAAGCCAGATTGTTAACGCAATGTTAAGTGTTGTGTCTACTAAAGGCAAATATGTAGAACTACTTGACAGAGAGATTGATCCAGGTCAGCCAGAAGATATTGTTGAAAAGCTGTTCAATAAAAGTGATTATCGAAAAAAACTTCAATTTCAAATACTAGATACCATCGAGAGTATCTTAAGTGACATCTGTGAGAAAACACTGGACGAAAATAATCTCCTATTTGCTGCATCCACTCTTAATAAATGTAACATAAGTGGGAAACATTTAGAAGCAAACCCTGAAACAAACCCCAAGTGTGCAAATAAAGCTATTCCAATGCTTTTAGTTCCTAAGTCATGTGTCACAATGATTTCCAATGATATGGTGGATATTGTTCTTCGAAATCTCACTTCTGCTATCATGCTTGGCGTAAATGCAAAGGATTCTATTTCTCTGAAATTGCCCCTGACATTTTCTGATGCATTTCCCAAAGCAGAGCATCAACGATCTCCTGTTACGGACTCAATCAATGAGGGGGAGAGGGAGAGATTTCCATTTGCGAGAAAGGGAAGAGATGTACAGCTGAAATCAGTTTATTCTGATAATAATCAGACAACCGTACTTAAAAAACAAGATGCCAAGAAATCTGCTTCTGACCCATGTGAGGAAAGTGTTCGCTTTATTACTAAAGCCATTTCGAATAGATTAAAATCTTTTGCCACAGAAAGAATAGATTTGCTACTTACTCTTGATACTCGGGCTACAGAAAAAACATATGTTGGCCCAGAATTTACAAATTGTAAACAAAACAACAGCGTATTTCTTGAAGCAAATCAAATGCCATCGGATGTGAACATCCTAGAAATCTCAACAGCTAGAACCGTTCTCCATCAAGAGGTCACAGATTACACATTTGCTAACTACAGGGAAAAACATGGACCTGCAATTCATATATCACAAGCTAGTCTTAGGGAATATGCTGACATAATCGCCAGTACCATTTTGATGCTTATAAAAAATGACATAGATTTAGAAATCCAAAAGATGTATTCATATCCGAACAATACTTCATTCCAAGAAAACATAATTGCGAGTGAAACTGTCAACAACATCTTAAAGAATTTACATGATAAAATATCTTTGAAGGCAAGTAGGTTTTACTCACAGCAGAATCCTAGCCTGTTTACACAACCAGTTGTACAAAATGAAATATTGCCGGGTCAAAGAAAGATGGAAGACAACACTGAACTGTCTCTTTTTCCAAAATACCCATATCAAAACCAAATTATATCAGAAGCAGAAAACCTGAGAATGGTTTTGGAAGAAATATTTATAAATGGAGACTCTAGACAGGAAAAAACAACTGCTTTGTTAAGTGCAGTTAAGGAAATTTTAAAGAAGGTGTATCAGAGGGTAATGGAAGACATAGACCATTGGCCTCCATTTAATGAACCCCCCCACTTTACATTTGATTCTAAAATGAAAACATCAGCAGCAGCACGGAAAAAAACCTTGCAGTCACATATAAGCAGTGTTGCAAATGACATAGTTGAAAGTGTTTCCAGAAAAATGTTCTCAATAGTAATGACATCCTTATATGAAAAGAATGAGACCAGGGGAGAATTGGAAGCATCTGGCCATGATGAATTACTGGTGAACCAATCAAGCTCTCAGGAATCAAAACAAGCAGAAAGAAGAAGTGTTCCCCCTGAACATGTGACACTGCAAGTTTATCCTTACACAGGCATTAGAAGTGCCACTTCTTTGGAAAACACCTTATTGCAATTTTCTCCATTGCGAGTGGGCGAAGAATTGGTCCAAAAGGTTCTCAAAAAGATCACAAATTTTGTTTCACTGAATCTAGGAGAGAATTTGTCCTCTAAAGATCAGTCTGATGGAACACAGTCTCTGAGGCCATGCAGTTCTAATGCTAGTTCCAAAGATAGCCCTAATATAAGTTTTAAAACAAACTTCAAAGCAAAATCAGAAGTTATCTCTTTGCCTAAATTTGAAACAAAACCACAGCTAGGATCTAGTGGTGCTAAAGCCAAAAGTAAGTCCAAGTTAAGTCCTAGAGAGAAGGCTTTCAGAGGCAGTCGGTCCAATAGTGCCATTGGTCTGCCATACCTCCTATCAGCAGGGGATGCCAAAAACTCCTTGGTGAGAACAAAACTCCCCATTGCAGAACTAAAAATGTATGCCAAGGATATAGTAAGCAATATTCTGGAAACAATTGTGAATAAATTTCAAAAGGTGAGGCAAAATAGACTAATGGTAAATGTAGACACTTTAACTTCTGATCAAATCATGACAGCAAGTAAAATAGTTAATGCAGTTTTGGAGGGATTATATACTACGAAAAATGACAATTCAGCCAACCAGATAAAAGGCTCACACTCACATGATCTCAAACTTTCACAGAGGAATTTTGGGACAATCTCTCTTGCAAATCCAGAAGTACGTTTCTCTTTAGAGAATGCTTCTTCCCAGCTACAGAAAATCTTCCCTAAAGAAGGTATTTTTAGACAAATGTTTGATGAATTGCAAACAGAATCAAATGACAGGGAAAATGAAAACTATAAGCTATTGATGATAGCTGAGACTGTTCTGAATGAAATTTCAGTGAAAACAAAGGAATTAGAACAATCTGTTTCACTTTTAAATTTGTCACCTCTTGAGGCTTGTGAAAGCAGGTACGATAACTCTAAAAGAGCTGCTTCTGGAGCTGAGGGTTCCCAAGCACAAATTAGTATATTTGGCCAGGAAATTGTTAAAAAGCTATTAGAAAAATTAGACGTGTACTTCATGACTCAGATGTTCATAACAGATGGTAAAGAAATGCTAGAAAGCAAGAAAGAAACTACAGCTAGAAGTCAAGGTGGCTCCTTAAGAACAAACAACCTCAGCAGTGTACCAATCTGTAACACAAAGCTGAAAGACAAAATATATGAGGGCTCTAGCCACCAAATTGCTCAAGAACTCATGGAAGGGGTTCTGAACACCTTAGAATCATTTACAGACCTACAATTTAAACATATCTCTACATATGCTTTTTCTGAAATTGTGAAAATACCTATTGAAAACTTTTTTGCTGTCCAACAGAAGCCATTCATGAAAACAATATTGCCTGAGTTACACCCACGGAATAAGTTTCCTAATGGATCTAAATCACGTAGTATGATTTCCCAGGAGAACACGCACAATACCCTTCGACAGCTTCACTCATTCCATTTAGAACTGCTTACTTACACTTTCAATATTGTCAAGGACATGCTTGGTATAATTAAGAACAAGTTAGACAAAGGAAAATGCCAAGTGGAACCATCTTCAACAAGCACATTTGAAAAAAACATTGTGGCAAGTCAGATCATCAGCACACTGATGGACCAGTGTACTCATTTCTATGAGTTGATGATCAAAAGCCATCCAAAGGAAAATCTGCTCAAAGTAGCTGAAAATGCCTACACTGCCAGTTGGCCCAGATTTCCAACTAGGATGGGAATGTTCATGTCAGAGTCAAAGGGAGTTAGCTGTGGGGATGATCTTCCACAAATCCCTGGCTTATTTTTTTATTCAGAGAAAGATAGAAAAGTAAAGGAGAAGACTTCTTCTAATCTACCTTCATATGTCAGATACTCTGCAGGAGATACACTTAAAACCACAGAGCCATTGGAAGCGCTTAAATCAGAACTTAAACCATCATGTTCTAGAAGTGAAGCCCAAGGCCTTAGCCATTTTGAACAAGCTGTGAAAGGAAACAGCTCTCTCCCATTACAAAAACCATTTCAGAAATCCAGTGACTCTGTGCAAGCAGCGCTGGAGCACCCCATGTCCTTCACAGAAATGGAAGAAGGTGAAAATCCAAAAGTTCTTCACTATGAGCACCCCAAGCCAGTTATTAAGCCAAACCAAATACAGACAACCGTTTCTCCACTCAAAATAGGTATAGCTGCAGAAAATATTGTCAATACCATGCTGTTGAGTTATGGCCTTCCAAGTCAAACCCCATATTCTAATGAAAGTATAGGAACAATGAAGCCACTTTTTGTATCAAAGGAAGGGCCTTTGTCTATGATGTCTGAAGAACAAAAGGATGAGAAAAGTTTGCTTAAAATATGGGAAAAAAGAATCAACTCGAAAACCAAAGAAGAAAACCAAAGCCTTGCAGCAAGTGGAGAAGATTTCACTTTACTGGAAAAGTGGAAAGATAAGTACCCAAAGTTAGAGAAACCAGAACCTCCTGAAGAGGCTGAAGTCATTGCTTTTGCAGATCAGGAACTGGGACCACAAGAAATCCATCTAGTAGCAAGATATGTTACTACAGCTGTGGTCACACATTTCAAGAACTTTGAAACCAGAGGTGAGTGAGGGATGATTTATAAAAAGTTGGCATCATTTTAGAGAAAAAAAGTCAATGAGTTTTGTCACTCTCACATCCAAGAAGCTACATTCATTGCTTCTCTGAAAATAGGCTTGGATTTGGGGTGGCTGTTTAACTATGTGTTTTTTAACTGGTCAGTGTGCTAAAAGAAAAAAAAAAAAAGGTTGAGCACATTTACCTAATTGTTATTTGGAGGAGTATTGTTCAGTTATCAACAGATGAAATTAAATGGGCATAATTTAAAGTGAGATATTTTGGTTGGGCATGAGGTATGCCTATGATATGATGAAATCAGTTATTTTGCTTGGGACATACAGCTGCTCTACAGGCAATTCTCCAATAGAAGTTTAAAGAGGGTTTTCTTTTTCACATGCTTTACTTAAAAAAATGACTTTTTAAATTACAGTCAGACTTCATGCATAGTTGACTGTAATGATCCCACTTCTTTTTGAGATGTTATACAGTTAAAGTCTTTGCAGTTATTGATGATAGCGTTTATAAGAACAATGGCATTAAACTTCTTGTTCTATTCATGTTCCAGTGTACTAACTTAAGTTCTTTTTAAGTACAACACTCCAAACCCATGTTTACAAATAGGATATCTGCACTCCCTTTCTGCGAATGCTTGCATGCATATACTGGGTTGAACCATATGAAATAACCATTTTGTGTGTCAAAAACTGTCAAACATCAGCAATTTCATCCAGTTCAATTTACTGTATACTATATAGTCCCAAACTGGATAATTAAACAGATGAAAATATTTTCAAGAATTATATGAGGTCTGTATCATCACTGGAACCACTCTAGGGCTTTGCAGCTAAAGCTGAAAATCATTTCTCTGCCCTAGAATTTCCAGCTTTTAAAGCTGGAAACATAGCTATACAAGGAAGAAACCAGCACTTAGAGATCTGAATTCTATTAGACTATTTTCTTAACTTCATGGCTGAAGTAAGGTTCCACAGGTGGGAAATAGAGATATGAAGAGAACTCAGTTCTGAAATTTCTTGACTAGGTTTTTCTGTTTCTTGAATTAGGTAAAATTCATGTATAAAATATTGCTAGTATTTTGAATGCTCAACATTTTCCCTTAATGCATGTTAAAAATAGTAATGTTTTCTGTTTTAAGGTCCTCTTGATGAAAAAGTATTTCCTGTTTCCACACCATTAAGGAAAAAATATGAATCAAAACAGCCTCTAAGAAACATTAACTATGATACTTCACTTTATCAATTTTGTGAACATCTCACTGAATTAGTTATTTCTTATATAATGTCAAGCATTTCTGATTGTACTGAAGATGGTGGAACAAAACAGAAATCACTGGAAAACCAAGGTGCAGCTTTTAGCAAGGTTATTGTAATTCATTCACAAGTATTTGCAAGTCGGTCAGTTTCTATCAGAGGACTTGCTTTACGCATTTCTGAAATCATTATTCGAATCCTTTTTAATAGCGACATTTTAAAGGCAGACATTACACAAGAAGTGGTTTCTGTGAAAACAAAATATATTTACTGCCCAAGAGTAGCTGTGGCTGACTTTGATAATCTCTTTCAGGATCTCTTAATAGGAGTGATCCATATTCTGTCCAAGGAAATAGGAATAAAGCATCAGCCTGACAGGAGAGGAAGAAACAAACCACTCTCCAGGCTTAAAACCCATAGTTTGCCCATTCGCAACAAAACTAAAACTATGAAAAGACAGACAGGCTCCAGAGGTTGGAAATCATCTCCTACTCACCGAATTAATCAACTAGTACAGAAAAATAAACTAAATTCTCTGGCATGCAAGTTAAGCACTCTGGTTGGTAGCCTAAAAACTCATGAATCCAAAGAAATAGTCAATAAAATTTCCAATATTGTTTTCAATTTGGTTTTGCCAGATGAATGCCCAAATTGGGATATGGATTCTGGTAAAATACCACGAAAAAGATTCCTATCTTCAAATAACCCGCGAAGTCATAGAATACCTAGAAATAACCCAGGGCTCTCCCCAAAATCAGTTTTTCTTCTGAACATTGTATGTGAGAAATTTATTAAAATACTTTTGGAAGAACGTACAGCCAACAACCTCCTTACAGATGGTCCTCTTTCTGGTGAAATACCAGCAGAAGGTCAACTGCTAAACATACTTCAAAACATAGAGAATTATTGCAGGGGAACAATGGGCCATGGCTCACCATTTGAAGAATATAATGTGTCAGCCCTTTTGGAAAATCTAGCAGAAATAGATCAAGAATCTATGCTTAGTATTACTTCCCACACCTTGGTAAAATCCTTAATGGAAAAACTGTCCTGTGGTATATACCGACCTCCCAGAAGTCCACTTTTTGCAAACAAGCATTTAATGTATAGAAGAAGACAAAGATTCCCTGGTTTCCCAAAAGGAGAAAGGCCAAAATTAAAAGAATCAAGACAGGGTAAATGCTCTGTAAGATTCATGAATTATGACAGCAAGCCTTTGAGAGAACCACTGAATAACCTCACTGCGATTCATTCCAAAATGCAAGCCCCATTTGGCAAGCAATTTTCAGGAAAATTCCCTCCTCTACCTCCTCTCCAAAAACCAGGTAAAAAGGAAGTGAATGCAACAGCTGTTCTTAACATGCAGTATCCAGGAGGCATGAACACAGGAGTTTACTCTGCCACATTTCTGGAGGAAATCATTGCAGACATTTTCCTTAATCTCTCTACCTCCTTGCAGGGCAAAAACGTAAACATCACTGAAGCTCAGCTCAATGAGGTAAATATATTAGATGTCAACTCTGTGGTGAATGAGTTTAACAATGCTCGAGTCACCGTTTTACGAGATGTTGAAGAAAGGATATGTTTTCCACCAATTGATAAAGAAACTGTTAGAAAGATTGTTGACTCAGTTAACAGTGCTGTTTCATGGGACTATGCATTACAAGTTACTGGTGGCAAGCATCTGACACATGCTACCACCTCAATAGCAGAACAGATAACTAATGGCATATTGAGAGAGAGCGTAGACTACCAACTCCCACTGTGCTTTGTAGGAAAGCTCATGCCTAATTCATATTACCCTCTTAAAGCTGAAAATATATTGCAGAAACTTCAAAACAACCTGAGAGAATTTAATGACCAAGGTCAACATTCAACAGGCTATACTACCATGTTATCACACTCATTTTTAAAAGATGTCATCAGGAAGCTATTATCTCAGCTCATTTCTCCACCCTGCAAGGCTTCATGCTTGGGAAAGAAATATGTATTGACTTCAGATTTTAATGAGGTGTCTACCTGTATAATAAATAAGGTTTTGTCAGCCATTTCAAAGCATAAGATTTGGCTCACTAAATATGATTGTCGACATCTATACACAGAAAAAAACCTTCAAAATATGGTGGAGTCTGTTTATAATAATGTTTTACAGATGTCTGACTCTCTTGTGTCAGTCCAGAAAAGCATAGTGAGCCAAAGCCCAATTATGATTGACCGAATGGCCAGTCTCATTATTCTAGAGATTATTGAAAATCATCTTCAACCCTTTCTGTGTGGAGAGGGCTTACCTTGTTCAATGACTCCACTGGATGAAATATCCAATATGGTTAAAGAGGTTCTCAGTGAGGTCACAGAGTCACATAGACCCCAGAAGCCATCATCACTAGGTATGGACTTTTATCCTAATGCATTTGTAGAAGATATTGTTGCCCAGCTATTATCAAAGGTCTTCAACCCAAAATATAACACTGAATGTGAACTGGATAAAATGACCCAAAAAATAGTAAACTCAATAAATAACCATTTTAACAAAGCTAAAATCTGCATTCTTCGTGATGACGAAAAGCAGTGTTTCCCCACTGTAGATGTAGACACTGTGGATGAACTCGTCAATTCAGTTTATGAGAATGTTCTGCAACAGCATGGACTAACCACTGAGGTTGATAATGAAGAACTCAAAGATAGTGATAGTTTTGCAGAAAATGTTACCAGTTTAATTGTAGCAGCTATTTCTGATTATCTTTTTCACCCCCTGTTTTCTGGGGACTTGTCAGCTTCTTCCTATGCTACTTTAACAGCAGAGAACATTATTCAGAACATCTTTAGTGGCAGCAGTGAATCTACCAAGCCACGCCAGCATTTATCTCCATATAACACCTTGCTGCCATACACACTTTTAGAAGACATAATTAGAGTGCTGTTATCTAGAATCTTTCCTTCTACATATAACATAGTTCCATACAGCAAAACTCCAAAAGGTAGATCAGGAATTAATTGTGATGAAATCTCTTCAAAGCTAATCAGTGATATCAAGATGAAAATTTCCCAACATGAAATTCGATTTTCAAAAGATGAAGAAGAAACCGAATCTATTTATTCAGAGGATGATGCTCAGCATCTCGTTGATTCTGTGTTTAGAAATATGTTGCAAAACTCTGGGTCTCAAGAAACAGTTGAGCACGATTTTGTAAGTAGTAACAATGTTCTTATTGATAGAATAGCCGGTTTTATCATTAAAAATATCTGTCAACAGCATCTCCGTCCATTTGTGTATGGAAAGTCATTACTTCCTCCATCATGTACATACTTTGATGATGTGAGAAGGCAGCATTTTTTTGCTGGTGTTTACTCCTCAGCCTTTTTGGAAGATGTGATTTCTGGGGTTTTAAGCAAAATATTCCATAGGGCGGTAGGTATTGTCCAAACAAACTCATTAAGAGATTCAGGAAAAGAACTGTTGGAAACAGCTGAAGAACTCATATATTTGATAACAGAAGAATTCTCAAAAGCTCAAGTTAGCATCCTAGAAAATGCTAAAGCACAATTGTGTTTGCCACCAGTGCATACAGAAGTAGTGATTGAAATTATCGACACGGCATATAGCAAAGTTTTACAAGAATATGAACTGGAACCTGATAAAGACTTTCTCAATGATACAAAAACTTTGGCTGAAAGGGTAACTAAAATTATCCTGGCTGAAGTTTTTGATTTCCAAATTCATCCAGATTTCATAGCAAAGCTGCCTTTTAAATCATATTCAAGACTCAATGCTGACGCTTTGATAAAGAGAGTTCATTATGCCATTAGTAAATCAAGACTCCGAAGACAGACTTATACACCATATACCACCATATTATCACATACACATTTGGAAAAAATCGTCACTCAGGTTTTATCTCAGATAAATCCATTGAACTGCAGTGCAGAAGACCCAGACTTTTTGCAGTCAGACTTCCGCAACACAGTTGTGAGGCTGATTGATGAGGTCATGTCAATAATTTCTAAACACGCAATATGCATTATTAAACATGGAAATGAAAAGCAAAATGTGATTTCAGAGAAAGATATCCAGGCTATGGTTGATGCCATTTATGCTGATATTTCTCATTCAAATCTGTACCAGTCTCTTACAAAAGATAAAAAAGGCATAAGTAATATACCTATTACAAAAATAGCAAGTTATATGATAAAAGAAATATTTAACCATCATCTTGAGTCATTTTTATCTACAGATAAAGCTCTTCCTTCAGGTACAGCGGGTCAAACTTATCAACAGAGAGCAAGAGATCCTCAACAAAGAGAATTGTTGTTTATTGTGAATTCAGCTATCTTTTTAGAGGATGTAATTTCTGAGCTTTTATGCAGAATCCTTTATGTATTTTCACATAATGTCTTGGCTGCCGAAAACCCATGTAAAGCAAAAACTAATGTAACTAACATTGTTACGACATTAGTAAAATCAATTGTGCTGGAATTCACCACATCAGAAATTTTAGTTGCAGATCACTTGGATGAAAATCTGCATTTTTCAGAAGAATATAAAGTAATAGTCAAAAAAACTGTCAACCTAATTTATGAAAAAATATTAGATGATTATAAATCTCTGATTCATATTTATAGAGCTATACAAACTGATGCTGTCAGTTTTGGGCAAAAAATATGTTATTTACTATTAGGAGAAATTTATGATTATCAAGTGGAGTCATTAGTTTTGGGAGAATTATCAACTTCTTCCTATTCCTCCCTCCAAGATGAAAACATCATCAGAAATGTGCTTGACAGCATCAACGATGATAGCCATGTTTTGCCGTCATGCATCACTGTATTGCCGCGTTCCCTTTTAGAAGATATTACTTACAAGCTTCTAGCACATATATTCCCTTCATCTGAGACTGAAACTGAACTCAATGAGAAAGAGGTGCCACCAGATTATGAGTTTGTGAATGCAGCTTCAAAACTGACTGATGAAATTATAACAGAAATTTCTGAACATGAAATTAGACTTGCCACAGCAGAGGAACAGGTGGAAAGTATGCAATTAGGGGCAAGTGAGAACTTTGTTAACTCCATATGTCACGATATTATGAAAAAATTTAAATTAGAAAATGAAACACAGAGTGATACACACAAAAAGGGAGGCTTGTTCCTCAGGAAAATAGCTGGTTTCATTATGAAAGAAATTGTGGACCACCATCTACAGCCATTTTTACATGATGAAGAATCACCTCGCTGTGACTTACCCAAAAATGACCATATCATTGAACTCTTGAATCCTGATAAAGAAAAAATACTCACAGGCTTCCCACAGGCTTCTGTGTATTCTGCTACATTTTTGGAAGATGTCATAATTGACCTTGTTCGCAAATTTTATACTCTCCCAAGTATTGCTGAAAACCCTAAGGACAAAGAGATATCAGAAAAAGACCCCATAGGCATGGCTATAAAATTCACAAATGCCCTGATAGGGGAATTTAGGAAAAGTAAGATTAAAGTCCTAGCAAATTCTGGAGAAATGTTTTCTTTTCCACCAGTAGATAAAGAGACAGTCAATAAAGTATCTGATTCTGTGTATGATGAGGTCATAGAAATGTATGGCTCTAACAATGTTCAGAAAGATGATAGCAGTAACATTGTTATAGAGATGATAGCTGCTTTAGCCAAAAAGGCAATCTCTGCTTTCAAGATTCAACCACTTTTTTCAGGAGACTGGTCTTCCACCTTCTTTTCATTTCTAAATGTGGATAACATCATCCAAAGAGTTCAACACCTACCATATAATACCGTTACAAAAATAAATAGAAGCTTGAAGGAGAACCCAGTTTCTTCACTAGAACAATTACCTACACTTACTCCTCTAACCTCAGGCCTGAAAGACACAATGAACACTTTGGAAATAGGTAGAGGAGCACTTCATGGAAAAGAGAATCTCAAAAAGGAGAAGACATCTATGAAGATGGGTAGCATCCAGGAGCCACTATGTACCTCTGTAACTAGCATTATGAAGGGCGAGTTAACTACCCTAGCATCAGGGTTAGTTGGAGGTGTGGCAGATAAAAAGAAAGGGGATGAAAAGAAAAAAGAAAGGTCAACTGGAAAAGAGAATGAGAAGGCATCAAAAGTTACTCCTCCAACAACTAATATGGAAAGTGAAGCTACTCGGGGGCCAGATTTGAATATGGCACCTAGAAAGAAGGAAAGCAAGAAGAAAGACACTTTGGGTATAAAAGAGGAGAAAGGGCAAAGTGATGAAGTATACCAACATCTTTCATTAGCTACTGATAATACAAAAAACAAGAAGGTTGTCCTGGAACCAGATTTAAAAATAGATAAAAAGAAGAGTGACAAGAAAAGAGGGAGTTCATTAGAAAAAGATGATAGGCCTTCTGAATTACCATCTCTGAAATCCAAAGTGAGAAATAGAAAGATCCAAGAAAAGAGGAGAGATTCTCCAGCTTACGGAGTTACAGATGACAAACAGACCTTTCATCTTAAACGTGTCCAAAATTTCACTGAAACCATTTACGGAAATGTTTTAGAAATGTCTCCTTTCCAAGAACCAGTAGATGATTCAAAATCCCCAAATCCCCTAGGTGATAAAGCGGTATATGTAACTCAAGCAGATGACAAGGGTTTAGCCCAGCCTACCTCAACAAATCCAGCTAAACACAATGCTCCTGCAAAAGAGGAAGAGAATAAAAAAAGTAAAGATAAAGAGATTAAACATAAACCCAGTAAACCAGACAATCCACCGGAAAATAACCGTGGGATTTTTCCTGCTAACTTTTTAGGAGATGTTCTCTCTGAAATAGTTAACAAATTGGTTTTTAATTCCTCGCTGGGTACAGATGATGCATGTCAAAATGTAACCAAAAATGTAAATCAAACTGCGCTTTATGATACAGCTATGAAACTGATTGACTCCCTGTTAAAGGAGTTTTCAGATGCTCAAATTAAAGTACTGAACCCAGGTCAGGGAAGTCAGTTCCTCCCATCTGCAGATAAAGTTTCACCATTTCCCAACATACCTCTCAGGCAAAAAGAACCATCTGTGGATAAAGCACCTCATGAGAAAAAAATGGCAGCTGCAACTAAGACAGATTCTTCTGATGAGGCACCTTCTATGGCTAACATACCATCAAGCGATAAAATGTTGGTCAACAAGATTGTTCACTCCTCTATATGCAATATTTTGCAGGAATATAGATCTCAAGACTCCATTTATCAGGACATAAATAGTAATGGTGAAAATTTAGCAAGAAAGCTAGCTAATGCAGTCATAGAAGAAATTTTTCATCATCAGCTAAACTTGCTACTTTATGATGAGGTTCCAGCTGCAGCATGTTTGCCTCTAGAATCTAAGGAGGTTATGAAAAAAGTCCATAAGGTAGTCCAAACAGCCTGCAAAGAATGTCAAACATCATCACCATATACCATAATGCTACCTTATGAATTTTTAGAAAGTATAATTTCTTCTCTTCTGTCAAAAATTTTCTCAACAGTAGCCAGTGCTAAAACAGAAATATCTGAAGAAAATTTGCACGCAGAACTGGATTTCCTTCAAATGAAGTTAGTAAGTACAATTATGACCGAGATCTCCAAAGATAAAGATATGATTGTACAGTACGTAGAATCCTTACATCCTAATGATGATGAAATTATTCAGTTAGTGGTTCAGACTATTTATAATAATCTCTTGCCACAATTTGGATCTCAAGAGAGCATACAAAATTGTGTCAGCAGTGGTTGCAAAATACTTTCAGAAACCATAGTTAATTTAGTTGTACAGGAAGTGGCTGGCAACCAGTTGCAGAACTATTTTTCTGGAGAGCTAACGCCACATCAGTGTACAGAAGCTGACAGCGTTGTTGAAAATATCCTTAAAGATGTCATCCAAACCACTGAAGTTCCCCACTCTCAGCTATCTCGGGCTTACAAACTGCCTTTTCACATAATAGAAGAAATTGCTGTAAATTTTTTGTCAAAGCTTTTATCCATGTTTCCAAAAGTGGATAAGAAACAAAACAGTTCTCTAAATGCTGAAATGCAAACAATAATCTCAAAAATCTTAAGTTCGTTCCAAGAATATCTCTCTAAGAGTCAAATTATAGTGGTGCCACAGGCCAAAGAATCACCCACTGTATCTTTAGCAGACAGTACGACTATTGAAAAAGTAGTTACTTCTGTTTATAACAGTGTTTTAAGGCGTTCTGGCTCCCATATTTCAGTGTATAAAGATTTAATGAGTAAGAGCAATGTCCTTTCTGATATAATAGGATTTTTAATGGTGAAGGAAATTTCCAATTCAGAACTTCATCCTCAAGTAGAAGAAGAAGCATCAAGTTCAGAGTTAGTTCTGGAAGCTGTCAAAATTATGGAAAAAGTGGTTAAGATCATTGATGACCTTAAGTCAAAGAAAAAGCCTTCAACAAAAAAAGAGACCGTGTTAGATGCTAGGTTTTTAGAGGAAATGCTGGCCTTGTTCTTGGCTAAACTAGTAAAGTTGCCAAGTGCCTCAAGCAGAGATGCAAAAAATTTATCAAAGTCTGAAGTAAATAAGATTGCATCTCAATTGACAAAATCTGTGACAGCTGAAATTTCCAGAAATAACATTAGTGTTGTAGCTACTAATCCTGAAGAATCCTTTTTAAGTCCAGAAAGTATAGAAATTATTTCTCAGATCGTCGATTCTGTTTATAATCAGGTACTACAACAATCTGGAACTCATGAAGAACTTTATTATGACATGAAAGGTACAAACAATGTCTTCCCTAAAGAGGTAGCTTCTTTACTCATCAGTAAAGTTTCCAATTGTCCATTAGAAATGATTAGCTCAAAAGATTCAGAGGCTGATCTCTTTGGCGATTTGGATCTTAGTCGAATTGTCGAAAAGGTAAATGAGCATGCTGTTAAAAGAGGGCCTGATCTACAGCAAAAAGAATTAAGTCAAGATTTAAGTGAAGAGGAACTTCCAATTAAAATAATTCCTCACCGTGGGAAACAACCAATCAATATCGATCCAGACATTGTGGCAGAACATCTAGGAGTCATTTCTATAAAAACACAATCTCTTGAGAAACTGCAGTTGGAGTGTTTAACTAGAACCGGATGCAGCATTGAGGCACTGAGAAGAGTATCAGTGAGTGGGAGGAGTCACTCAATGGGCACACCTGATGCAGGAAAGCAAAAGCGAGAAAGGCGCATCTCTTTGGATGAAGTGGGACGACTGAATGTAAAACCATTAGAGGTAAGTGCTAAACACAATGGTCAAAAGAAATGAGTAGTTACTGAGACCTGGTTGTCATGTGATTTCCTTCCTCAGGCAGGTCTATGGGAATGCATTTATAAAATATGGTCAATTTTCTCTTGCCCAACCCAGTAGAATTGGGACACTCTAATTCAGCCACTTCTCTGCTTTCCCGGGACTCACCCATCAGCAGTGTGGCTCAGTGTAAAAGTGGCAGGCTATTTTCCATTAGCCAGTCAGACTAAACTGCCATTTCTTGAAGAATGGGAATACTGGGAAATACCGTTACCAGCAAACAGGACTCACTGGAACTGTAGTCCTCATTTGGCAACCCAGAAGAAAGGCAATTTTTATAATCCCCACAGTTCTTTTTAATGGATATACATTACCATAGTATTACAGGGGTCAAAAGGGCCAGTTAGAATAACAGGTCCACCTGTTAAAGATTGAAATCCTTGCACTTAAGGCTCCACAGTAGTATTGTTTTTACTTAGCAACATTTCATCAACACCAGACTGTAGGCTCTTTAGAGTTCATTTGTTTCTTCTTATTTCACTTCCATTGCATAATACTTTCACAGAATGCTATACTCTGACATACTCAGGAGGAACCCAGTTTCTTTCCTATTCTACCCTTGTTCTATACCCAGCTGTCTTCATACTTCTACTTTTATGAACTAGTTTTTCTGCAGTCTTATATTTGGGCTTTAAAAATACTTTAAAGGGGCTTGAAATGCCAAAACACTGTCCTTGGTACAATATAACTATTGAAAAAGTAGTTCTCTTTACAGATCTTAGGGCACTCGGGCCTAGGGATGGTCTTTCCGGGAGATGGAGTTACACTGAGCCAGCCCCACATTCTCACGTAATACCAAAGTTCCTCCATATAAATGAGCCTCTTTGCAAGGATGATGGTGTGCACTCACACTCAGGATATAGTCTGTGATTTATAAAGTGAGCAAAGTTCTACAGAACCAGCCAGCTTGGAGCATAAGCCTAGGAGCATGTTTTCCTTAGCATTATTTTCCAGCCCAATGAACTAAGTCTCAGAGCTAGTGAATACATTACAGGTACTTTTTTACTTTTTTTTTTTAGTCTCAAATACTCAGATTGTCATAGACACTGATGGAATCTCCTTGGTCCTTAGTTTCTTGGACCAGCTGAAGGTCTTTTCCAGTTCTAAAATGTGCTTTTTCTCTCTGGGTTCTCAAAATTAACATTATCATTTACTTGGTAGCTTTCATTTATATATAAGTAATTCCTTGGGCACAAGATCTATGTGTTGAAACTATAGACCATTACCTCTGAGTCATTACCTCTTAATCATGTCAGTTTTGGCCACCTGCTTTCTTCTTTCACATCCTTTATCAGTACTTCAACTGTCTCTTTATAGCCCACAGAAAGTTGGAAGAGAATAGCTAATCCAAAGCAACTACTGCTGCTACTCATAAAGGAAGCAAAAGCTGTCTCAGGGAAAGCAAACAGACCTAGCTATTTCAGTTAAGACAGATGCTTTGCAGCGAGGTGGATAGCGGTGCCGTCCATTCCCAATGTGGGCATGGAGGTTTCAGAAAGAACAGGAGATCAGTTTAAGGAACCCAGGCAACTCCCAGGCTAGTCCTTAGTCGGGAATCCATAAGCAATGCTTCATTTGCTATTCTGAGGTACCAAAACTTCCCAACACACCAGACACATGCCTATCAAAGACTCCTACGGTGACACATCCTGGAGCCATCAGGGCAACTTTGAGCTTTTGAACCACTATTTCCCTCCACCAGCACAGATCATCAAGACTGATTATGCTTCAGTTTCTTACAGGGTTTTTCTTTCATTTTGTTTTGCACAAGAGCTACTACTGTAAGGCAGCATTTGTCTGAAACTCTGATTTGCAGTTTTACAGAGATCTAAGATTGATAACCCAAATTAATGTAAAGGTTCTATGGCATCATCAGAGGCTACAGAAATGGAAAAGTCATTTATGACGGTCTTTTCCTTGATCTGTCTTTACCATTGCAAAATGGAAAGTGACATTTGACCAGGGAGGTGAGGAGGAATGAAGAGTTACTCTTTGAAGCTCCCTTTGGAAAATATGTTCAAGGGTTAGAATGTGTGGAGGGTGAAAAGTGAACATGCACAGTCTTTTCACAATCATGTTTTAAAATCCAGGTCAGCCAAAACCTTGTCTTTTGTTCATGAAAATATCTACATTGAGATTACTCTTGTGATTGGTTCTCTCACTAAGTTTAGAAAAACATGTCTAAGTCTGTCACAGAACTTTCCAGGTAAATGATGAAAATAGAACGTAATTACAGTATTTGTGCATTTTGCATTTCTTGACAAGTAAAAAGTAAAATTCGAACCAAAAGACAAAACTTACTAGGGTTCCCTTCTTTGGACTGGATGACACTATTCTTGAATGCAAAAAAAGAATTACTGAAATGAGCAAATATTGCTTATGATTTTTATTTATTTCTTCTCTTAAATATATCACTACTCAAAATATATATATATATATATATATATATATATATATATATATATCTCACTACTCTACCAGTAAGTGGCATTTGAGGATAATTTTACTAAATTGAAACTGAAAACCATGTGAAAATTGCTTTATTACTATAGAACCATAGGAAAAATGACTGAGGCAGTAGTTTTAATATTAATTTTCTCTTCAATTCCAGACTGCTAGTAGGAATTCATTTCAGAACTTAATAAAGCCTGACATCACCAAAGTGGAGCTTTTAAAAGATGTCCACAGCAAAAAAGATCTTATCATTCGTTTGGTAACTCATGATATTAATCAAGAAGTTTCAGAAAATAAAGTGGAAGAGGACTTAACTTCCGATGAAGATGAAGTTGTTTTACAAGACGTTGTGAAAGAACTTCCAGAAGACCCATTGGACGATCAAGTAAAAGAAGACATGAAGCCCATTACGAGCACAGTGGCTTTTCCCAAGCCACTGAAGAGCAAGAGAAATCTGAAAAAATTTTTGTCACTAGGAAAATGTTGTCATCGCAAATCCGCTGTAACTACAATAAATACTGAAGTATCACCAAATCAATGGTCAGAATCTGAGGAGACACAACGAACTGTTTCTAATCCTGATGTGACTACCTCCAAATCTTCGACTGGCACAGATTCTTCCTTTTGGGAGAGAAAGACACAATTAAGTGTAAGTGACAAATGGGAGTCTCAATGACCGGGTTTCTATAGAGAAGGTACAGAGTTTCACAAACTTAGTCGAAGTAATTTACGTTGGGTAGGAAGAAGAGGGCATAAAGTGAATCCGGGCAGTCTCTCCCAACTTTGAGGATATTTACAATGAAAGGGAAATGATTAACAGATGAAGTCAGAAGCCTCAATTGAAGAAAAATAGATCATGGAAAGGGTCCTAGGTTAGTCAGAAGGACAAGAAAAACAGAAAAAGGAAACCACTTAGGAGAAATGTAATCTAATTATTTAAAATCATAGGTTTAATTTTTTTTTGTACTCTAGCCTATAAATAGTCACTGGAAGTTTTGTTTGCAGAAACTCCATGCCAGTGGGCAGGACCAGAAGATGGACTGGAGGGGAGTAAAAAGATTCATGCAAATTCAGCCTATCTGGGTTTGAATTCTGGCTTTGCCACTTAGTAGCTATGTGACCTTCGGGCAAGTTACTTAACCAATTACTTACCCAATTTGTTGAAACATAGCAAGTTATTCAAAGTATGTTGAATATTCCTCTGTCCATAAGCCCTACTGTCACTCTGACACACAGCTCCTTTCCCTGGTTCTGTATCATTCTAGTGATTGATCAGGGCCTTATCTTCCTCTTGGGTTAGCCCTACCAAAAAAATTGCACTGTACATGCATTTGGAAGATACACATGATTTAAGATTTCCTGGTGAGACAATCCCCTGGATTATCCATTTGCAATGATTTCCAGGTTAACCCAGAAGCTTCAGTGAACCAGAGAAAATAAAACATAAGAGATACAACTCTGGCCAATTCAGAGGCTCACCAGGACAACAGCCTCAACACAAACTCAGATCTGCTTATTAGGATCTAGTTATTAGGAAGCCATGTGAGATTTTAGGAGCAAACACAGTGTGCCTGATCAGAAATACTGGCTACATGGATAACTAAGGAAACATTATAGCATATTTTACTTAATTTATTACAAAATCTCCTTTTTATAATTACCTGACTTGTACTTTTCCAGAGAGAAGAAAGGAAAGTTAATACCGAACCACCATATTACTTCGTACATAGAATTATGAGTTCATCCTCATACAATGAAGAGGATCTGCCTTCATTTTCTAGGTACAGTCAATTAAAACAATATGAGTTGGCTAAGAAAATAGAAATCTAAAATGAAAATTATGTTGATGCAAAACATGGGCCCTTCAAGTAATCATGTGAGAAAGCCAGTGTCTCACCCCTCAAACTCCCCTCACTCCTTCCCCTCGTTCTCCTCTGTGGTTACTTCTTGGGCCTCCCCGTTCCATGTTCTCTCCCATTCCTATTTATCTGGTCTCTACTTCCTTCTTTCTAGTATAGTAGTCTAGTTAGTATAGTTAAAGTCTTTAATGTGTTAGATTCTGGAACCTAAGAGACGGGCCCTGGGTCAACAGTAGTTCCTGCACTAATGGCCCACCTAAAGGGCTTTCTACTTAGTTTCCTTATGTACCTAAACACTCAACAGTATGGCACTGACTGTCACAGGGATCCCCAAAATGGAGGGGTTATGTAAGTTGGAGCATTCAGAGAATTCTTAAAAGCAGTGAAGTTTGAGTTGGGCCTTGAAGGATAGATAAGCTTTAGACAAGACTATCCAAATTGGGGAAGATTATAAGAGAAAGGATGGACTCTATAGTATTTATAGGAGACAAAGAGGAATAAAGTACACTGTAGACTTGAAGTCTGATTAATGCTAGCATAGCCTAAACGTGCCTAAAATTGTTCCAATGTTTATAAGAATATTCACTAACTGGGAAGGGTAGCACTTTGTATCATGAGAAAACTAGGGTATAAGGAGAAAAATCTACCTGATTGTAACTATATTCTTTTCCACTTGGCACTATGAAATTAAGGTTTCTTTTTGACCTGATGCCATTTTAGGACACCTACCCCTGGCCCACCATTGATCCTTTCTCTGAACTTCATGACTGTTATAACATACATAAATAGTAAAGCAGGCGACTCTCAATTATTTGTGCCACTGGAGAAGAGGGCACATATAAAACTAAATAAAAGTCTCTATAGCAGTCATTTTCACTTGATTTGAGAATTCAAAGACATACCATTCTAGATTTACTTCTATATGAATAATGATTTTGACAGATTATTCTTTTACTTAACCAGCATTCCTTCATATATTAAATACATAAAAAATGAAATGTCTTTTACCTTTTTTTTAGTGATGATGATGATCGTCCCTCAGACCCAAGTGCCAAAATAACAGAAGGTTGGATTGATTTTTTTTCTTAGATATTATTTAAAGGAGACCTTGTTGTTTGCATTGACAAATTTTCCTATTAGGAAACATGAAGTTAACACTAAGTTTTCTAATAGGTTGACCTACTTTGGGGGAATAGTTAACATGAGCCAACAAGTTTGCTTTTTCTGAATCACTAAGAATTCATTAATAATTTTGGTATAAAGTACATGGTGTGATATTATGGGTTTAAAATTGCCATGCTCCTGTAGGAAATATCCAGGAAATACAGGTTTATTACATCTAAATGTGGACTAGAGTTCATGCTACGGGGATTTAATCTCTTTTTAAGAGTGTATCCTTGCTTTGTAGGAGTAGCTTAGCTCCAGTAAAATATATTTAAAAAGCTTTTATTTTTTTAAGATTTTACTTTTTTTTTAGTTTAAATATGTATTTTTTTCCCCAAATACTTTTATTTTATTTTTTCAGTGTTCCAAGATTCATTGTTCATGTACCACACCCAGTGCTCCATGCAATACGTGCCCTCCTCAATACCCACCACCAGGCTCGCCCAACCCCCCACCCCCACCCCTCCAAAACCCTCAGTCTGTTACTTATTTATTTTTGAGAGAGAGAGCACTAGCATGGGGGAGCAGCAGAGGGAGAGGGAGAAGCAGACTCCCCACTGAGCCGGGAGCCAGATGCGGGGCTCCATCCTGGGACCCTGGGATCATGACTTGAGCCAAAGGCAGACCCTTAATCAACTAAGCCACTCAGGTGCCCCCAAAAGCTTTTAAAGCTAAAAATTAAACCTAAATTTATTTGTTTATGTTAGAATCTGGCTAGGGTAGACTCCACTTTATCTTTTGTCTCTGTTAGAATTGACTCATTTAAATATTCACAACTTGAGTTTTTAGTCCCCTATTCTTTATTTTTTTTTTCTGAGTACAATGTACTTCACAAGACAAATTTAAAGAATTTTTAAAGCATGAAATAATACACAGTTTTCAAATATTTATTTTCCCACACAATGTGACCATCTCCCAGGGTTGTTTTTTTTTTTTAAGATTTTATTTATTTGAGAGCGAGAGAGAGCGTGAGAGCATGAGAAGGAGGAGGGGCAGAGGGAGAGGGAGAAGCAAACTCCCCAGTGAGTGGAGAGCCCAATGTGGGACTCGATCCCAGGACCCTGGGATCATGACCTGAGCCAAAGGCGGAAGGCAGACACTCAACAGACTGAGCCACCCAGGTGCCCCGGTCCCCTATTTTAAACTGCAAAGGATCAATGTGGTTCTCACAGTGACAGCACTGGCCTAGAGTTGGGAGTGTAATGTTTACTATAAAGGTGGCCTTGAAACACAAACTGTGGGACTGGAGTTGACCTTGATTATTTCAAGCCTGCAACTCACTCAAAAGGTTATTCAAGAAAGCTATCCTCTTCATTTGTAAGTGGAAACATTTATTAAAAAATGAACCATAGAGTATTGTTAAATTTGCCTGAATTCCATGAACAAGTAATAGTATGAAGATGAGATAACGTATTAGTGGTGTGCAGCCTGCAGTATGGAATCATCATAGGCTGTTAGAGCCAGAAAGAAGCCATCTAATATAACCTCACCTTAAAGATGAAGAGCCTGGGGTTCAGGGTGGGGAAGTGATTTGTCCAAGGTCATACACTGAGTCAGAGTATAGATCCTAAGTCTCCTAAACTTAAATCCATTGCATTGTTTTCCTCAACTTCATTGCACTACATTATGCTTAGTTCCTATATCCTTTAGTAATATTGCACCTGTCCAGTTGGTTCATTCAATCACATTCAACAAAGAATCTCTGAGCACTTTCTTTGTGCTGGACACTGTTCTGAGTTTTGGAGATAAAGGCATGAGTAAGAGAGAAAAATTCCTTACCTTCATTCTAACTTGGGAGCCAGGGGACAACATAAACACAATAAATCTAGATAAAAATAAGTACCCCTCCCCCATCTCACACAGGGTAAAAGCCAGCGGATTACTAAGGCTCCACATGGTCTAGACAGCATTCCCCCCTCCCCATGACCTCTCTGACCACCTCTCCTATGATCCCTCTTAATCATTCCACTCCAGCCACACACACCCTCAGACATGCCAGGCATTCTCTTTCTCAGAACCTTTGCAGTTGCTGTGCTGCCAAAAAAACATTCTTCTCCCAGGTATCTGCATAGCTCACTCCTCACCTTCTTCAGATCTTTGCTTAAATATCTTCTTCTAAGTAAAGCCACCTCTGAGCACCTTTAAAATTGCAACCCCAGCACTCACTGCCACCCCGGCACTCCTTATCCTCTTGCCCTGCTTTAATTTGTTCCCCAGCATTTATACTATCTGATAGATTGTATGTTTTTATTTGTTTGTTGGCTGTCTCCTTCCCCTAGAATTTAGCTCCATGTGGGGAAGGATTTTTGTCCACTATATCCCCACATACGTAGAAAACAGGCACATTGTAGGCACTCAGTAAATACTTGCGGAATTCGTGAGTGAATAAGAAGAAAAGAAAGATAAAGAGTGGCTGACTAGATTAGTCTGGTCCAAGAAGTCCAGAAACATCAGACCTTAATGACAAAAGGAAGCGGCCACAGGAATATCTGGAAGCAGAGGGTCCCAGGCACAGGGTAGAGTAAGTGCAAAGACCCTAGGATGGGATGAGCTTGACATGTTAGAGGAAAAGAATAAAGGCCAGTACCCAGAACCCAGTGAGAAGGAAAGTGGTATGAGATGGGGTTAGAGAGATAGCTAGGGGTCAGATCATGTTAGGGCCTGTTATAGACAGTGGAAATGAGCGTGGATTACTTTTTGGGTTGCTGTAGGAATCCTGTGGAGGATTTTAAGCAGAGAAGTGATATAATCTAATTTATGAATTTTTTAAAAATCCCTCTGGCTATTATTTGGAGAGTGAACTAAGTAGAGAGAGGATTAAAGCAGGGAGAACAGTTAGGAGGCTTTCACAAAAATCCAGCCAAGAAATGATGGTGGCTTGGACTAGGGGCGTAGCAGTGGAGGTGGTAAACTGTGAACAGATACAGAATGTATTCTGAAGGTAGAATCAGCAGGAACTGCTAATGGAGTGGATGTTGGAAGTGAGGAAAATAGAAAAATCAAAGATGATTCCTACAATTTTGGCTTGAGCAACTAAGTGGCTTGTGGTACCATGTGATGAGACAGTAAGGGGAGCAAAGGTAGAGAGAGGAGAGGGAACAAGAATTGTGTTTGGGCTGTGTGAGATTGAGGCCATTAGACACTCAAGTGCAGAGATCACGTGAGCAGTTGGATAGCTAAGTCTAGAATTCAGTGGGGAGGTCAGGGCTGGCAATACAAAGTCTTAGTTTCACAGAAGAGACAATAAAATCTCAACTTGACTCTGACCATCTGGAACTCTCAAGTACCTGGAATTTTTCCATTCCCTCTTTATCAAAACAACTTCTTAGATATATCCAGAAAGGATGCCATGCATTTAGCCTAGACACTTAAAAATTATATTGGAATGATGGCCCAGATAAACCTAAATAGTCCCAATCACCAAAAAAGTCAATTCAAATATGTACAGTATATAAGACTTCCTAAGGTAGGAAAGTACATTCTGACACTTTTGAACAACTAGCAACTGATAATAAAATTGAGTGGATATTCTGGTTAACCAGTTTCATCAGATAATGGAAGTAATGGGATCTCTGTCATACTCAAGGTAACTGAAGTTTTACTGCATTTTTTCTAGAATCCTTGGCCCAAAGAGTAATCTAGAGAGAATCTTCTCATCTTGGTCCTTTATGATTACACATATATAAAATGTATATCAAATACACATTACTGCACCTGGTCCTCTTATGAGAAAGCAGTCACATCCCCATTGTACATATGAGGAAACAAAGTCAGAGAAGTTAGAACTCACCATATTCACTGAGCTCTAGATTGTGAAACTAAGATTCAAACACAGTTTTTCTGACTCCAAACAAGTCCATTGCTTTTTTACTACTAGCTCCCTCACTGTGGGCCTTTTTGAAACTTCCCTCTTGGTATCATTTCTATCTCCTTAGGCCAACTTTCAATCGCTGATGTCTCCTGGAATTCAGGATAATGCCTCAGCACTCTCCCAATTTTCACAGAAAGTAACCATTTCTGAAGACCAGCCACCTTCCTTTCTAGCACTCCGTTAGCTGGCAGTCTCATTCAATTCTTTTCAACTGTCTACAATGAGAGAGCTGTAGGGGTCCTTAGAAATCACCCGCCTAATTTCTCATTTTACGATGAACAAAGAAGCCCACAGAGTTTGAGTGGTTGTGCAAGGATCCATAAGCTAGTTGCAAAGCCTGCCTTTTCTGATGTTCTGGCTGGTGCTCTTTCCACCACATCATGCACCATCTTTCCCAGTTTGGGAATAAAGAGCCAAGACCTGTGCCCAGAACTCTAGGGATCTCACCTCTTTTCAGCTTTTTCTGTTTGCCTAATTTCTGCAATTCTTTGATAAAACTATTGAGGTAATTTTTGTGCCAAAATTTATATATGTCTTTGAAATAATTGTTTTCCAATATTGTATTTTGACCACAGAAAGTTTTGAATATCCAGATCTGGAGAATGCAAGCAGTATTAAGGTAAATATTTTTCACTGGCCCCTTATTGTGAGCTAGTGAAGCCCTGACAGAAATAAGGGACTCCCTTAAAATAAGGGACTGCTTGTGTGTCGTGCTTTGAGGGCCCTCAGGAAGCATTCCCTTGTTCACACCTTCCCACACACAAATCTCTCCCAGCCAGGGCCAACCCCTGGTGCCTGAAAATCCCTTCATGGAAACCCTCACATTTGGGTTAAATTATTGTCCTTATGCAAATGCACAAAGGAAGCCACAGCCCCCTTAGCACCTTAGAACAATGCCACTCGGTTTGGTCCCTGTAGCCTCTAGAGAAAAGCTGAACAGGAGTGAGTCACAGTGCACTCCCAGGTAGGCCCAGGCAAGGGACCTGGTGAGGGCAGGGAGAAAACAGATGCTTCGAAGAGGAAGGGGCGCTGCTTGAGGGAAGTGAGTGCTGATTCCAGCTACTTCCCAATGTTCCTGAGCACTGACCCTTCATAGGCAGCTTTCCAAAAGTCTGGCCGACTCCTCAGTGTGTCCCAAGAAATTCCCCTTCCCTAAGGTGCTCTTAGGAAGTTTCCAATAATGGCTGAAGCCATAGATTTGCCTGGACCCTCTTCTCTGTTTTGTATCACTTTTGCTTAGGTTTAGGTTTACTCTAACTGTTCCCCAGTGTGCGTGCGTATACACACACCCTCTCATACAGCCATCATCAGTTTTCCAGAGACTTCTCATTTAGCAATACTAACATCTATTTGACAACCTCGAGCATCACTTAGAGGCCTGTCTGGAGGCCTGCTGACAGGTTTTTCCATTGCTAAGCCGATTCCCTGGCTCATCGTAATTCTTCTTGCTGATTGTCCTTCTCACTTGCTGAGTGTTTTTCCATTGTAAAATCATAGTTAAAGGCCTGATCCATTAAGATATTCAGCATTCTTTATCGAGTAGCACAAAAATTCCTGCTCGCATTCAGCTCCAGGTAAACATTAGTCGGTGTACACATGAGGACATACACTCTTCAGTGTGAGACACAGAAAAAGAAGCCATCATGTTTCCCTTAATGCCAAAAGCCTTACCATAGTCTACAGGGCCCTATATGAGCTGCCCACCCTCTCTCTTCCCAACCCCCATTATCCATATGTGACTCTCTTACCCTTCTGTCTACTCACTGTCACTCCTCCAGCCTCACTGGCCTCCTTACTGCTCCCGTAAAATGCCAAGCATGCTCTCACCTCAGGGCCTTTGCACTTGCTCTTCCTTTGCCAGGGACACACTCTCCCCAGATAGCTGTGTGTCTACCTCCCCCATCTCCTTCCAGTCTTTGCTCAAAAGTCACCATCTCTGTGAAGCCTTCCCTGACCACCCCATGTAAGATGGAAACACACACACTATCCTCCCTTACCCTGCTTTATTTTTATTCATAGCACTTATGTCATTATTCAGTCAATCATTCATTCATTGAGCAATTTTTTATCAAGTGCCTACTATGTGCCAGGCATTGGAGATTCAGCAGTAAAGAAAGCAGACAAATATTCCTGCTCTCATCCTCTGGTAGACTTTATATTCACTTGAATATGAGCTTCATGATGGCAAGGGCTTTGTTTTGTTCATAACTGTATGCCCACCACCTAACACAGGACTGAAATATAGTAGATGCCCAACAAACTTTTTTTTTTTTTTTTTTTAAAGAAAAGCCTTAACCATCAGAGCCAAATCTAGTCTCTGTGTTGGGAGCTCCCTAGCCCTCTCCCCATTAGTCAGATGTATAGACATATTTGGGAACTACTACACAGAGCAGGGGTTCCAGATCCTGGCTGCACATTGGAATCATCTGGCATACTTTAAAAACTGATTCCCAGGCCTCAGCCCCAGAGATTCTGATTGGTCTGGGCTGCAGCCTGGGCCTTGGGAGCGCTAAAGGCTGCCCAGGGGATTTTAATGGCTAGCCAACATTGCAAACCGTTGACTTAACCTACTCATGTCAGGCCATTCAGAAGCATCTGTCCCCCCACTCCCCACCCCCACCTTCCTTTAGATCAAGAGCGCTCAGCCTGGCTGCACAGTAGAGTCATCTGGGCAACTTAGATAAATGCTTGCCCCGCTCTCAGGGGTTCCTGTTCAATTGCAGTGGGGCCAAAGCGTGCCTATTTTTAAATATTTATCCAGATGGTTCTCTTGTGCTGCTAGTGTTGAGAACCAGTTCTTTAGATTGTCCCTGTCCCGGTTGATCCCTTTAAATATCCTATTTCGTAATGTCTTAATTCATAAGCTGCCTTGAATCTTCTTAAAAGAATTAGAGTCAAACTTCTACAATAACACTCTGCCCTCCACACCATCAATACAAAACACAGCTTCTCTCATCTTGCATGCATTTATGCCTCAGTTCATGGATTTGCCACTTCCTTTTTACCTGCCACCACCACACAGTGGCTACCCTGCAGCCTGACCACCTCTCCCAGCCTATTTTGTGCCCTTCTGGGGTCAGGCCACTTCTGCATCCCAGGCGGTGATAAAGGGCATCTGAGCCACTGTCCCTGCCGTCCCTGCCTTACCACCTTCATGCTCCTACAGCCCCACACGGCCACTGACTTGCTCCACACCTCACAATTGTTAAGAACTATTTAAAGGGAGATTGGGGTAGTGAATTGGACATCCCTTTTCCCCCTTCTCTCCTAAAGACCTGCCATTCATTATCTTCTCTCAGAGAAGGATCTAAAACATGTCATTTATTCCAAGCCCCGAGGGGGGGGGCATGCATGGCTGGCATTTTTTGCAACCTGGGACACTTGAGCCCTTGAAATGATCCTCCAGGGGCAGGGCATGTCCAAGCCTGGGGTCAATCCTGGGTGTCATAATTGGCAAAAATCATGAGAAATCATGCCTAGAAACAGCCAAAATCCCAGAGAATAATTCTTTGAGACTGCAGAGCACCGACACTGGGGTGTACAAATGCCACATGGTTGTGCTTTGTCCCTTGAGGGTTTCTAGGTACTTCTGGTGTTTGCTGTCCAACAAAGGACAGAGGCTTAAGCTAGTATTTCACCTCTGTCTTGGCAGTTTATCACCCTCTATCAACGCGAAAGTGCTCTGACCGGCCGGTATTCTTCAAATGATGGCATTTCAGGTACAACATATCTATCATTTTCTAGTAAAGCTCTCAATGATGTCATTCTAAATATATTCACTCCCCCTGCAGTTAGTGGCTCCTGCCTTGCACCCTCCCCCCACCACCAATATTGAAACAATATTACTTACTATGTATACAGATTGTGATTTGCAAGTTGTTATGCAGTTCTCAGTTGAACTTCCCAGCAAAACACTCCCAGTTCCTGGCAGTAACATTTATCGGGTCTCCGCTACATACCAGGCATTCTGCTAAGTGCTTTTCTCACATCCACCCTGTGAAGCACCGTGTCCCAGGACAGTGTCCCAAAGTGTTGTTCAGTGACAGCTCATTTGCATCAGGATCACCCAGGATGCTTATTAGTAATAGGATCCTGGCCCCTCCCCAGAGCTGCCCAGTTCATATATCTGGGAAATGGGATCCAGGCATCTGCATTCTTAACAAGACCTTCAAATTGCAAAAACAAAGCTTCATTTTTCCCTTCCAGTGAGATTTCCAGAATATGGCCTTTTAGTGCATGCCTCAGTCCTATAACTAAAAGTCGTTGGCTTGCTTTTTCAGACTGTAGATCTCTCCATTCAAGCCTTTGTCTTTGCCTCTGCAGATTTTGACTTTTTCCTGACTAATTTCTAGGTGATTATTATTTTGTCAGCTACTAGCACAATCCAGTACTGCATTTTTAATTTGAAGAGCTAAACTTTTCCCCCTTATTTGGGAGTAAATTTACTGTCTCCTACCTTACTTTGAATCATAGATTCTTGAGATTCCCAAGGTTATATTACTGGAGATTAAAAGCTAGGTAACTGCAAAAGCTAGAGGAGAACTTTGCCATTTACTGGAAACGAGAAAGTATGTGCTTTATTGCCCTGTGTCTTTTCATGACATCCTGTCATGATGCATCAGCAACACAGATAAATGCTCATTTCTGTCCTTATAGATACAGTAATCATTCTGTTAACATAAACTACGATATGATTTGCACAAAACAAGTGGTGCAGAAAAAAATGGGTCCAAATGGAGACTCTTTTTGGCCACACAAGTCCTTTATAGCTCACACAACAAACAGATCATTTGGGGTCAGTCAACTGAAAATTTACCCAAAGAGAGTCAGAGATGATAACCTTTTTTAATGCACTGCTGCTTTTACCTGGACATTCTGAAAGAGATGCCCACACTGTTGAGAATTGGAAGTTACCTTTTCGTGTGGAATCAGCTCCTCAGGCCGTTTTTGATAGTTATCGATGGCATGAGGGAGAAGGTACTGCCGCGCTGGCTCGAGAAGCATCAGGGTGCAGGGAGTACAGAGCTGCACGCCATAGCCTGGGCGCTAGTGCCAACTTGGCCACCTTCCGACCTCATCTACAGTCACTAAGGTCCTCTGAGATGAGGCATCCAACCTCACTGAATGTCTCTGGTTTCCCTCCCAGGCGTGTCAGAAGGAGAAAATAAAGAGTATGTTATCATGATGAGTACCGAGTAATGTATAGAATTGTCGAATCACTATACTGTACCCCTGAAATTCATATGCCACTGTGTGTTAACTACACTGGAATGAAAATTAAAAACTTAAAAAAAAGGGGGAGGGCACCTGGATGGTTCAGTCGGTTAAGCATCTGCCTTCAGCTCAGGTCATGATCCCAGGGTCCCAGATCGAGCCCCGCATCGGGTTCCCCACTCAATGGGGAGTCTGCTTCTCCCTCTGACCCTCCCCCCAATCATGCTTTCACTCTCTCTCTCTCTCAAATAAAATCTTTAAAAAAAACTTTAAAGACTCTTTGTGAAAGCACTTTAAAACTCAAAAGTTATTATATAAATGCTTCTTTCTGAATCCTAAGTCATCAACCCCAGCCTGACAGTCTTAATTAGAAAGCCCAATAGATGACCAGATTTCCCTTTTGGTTTGTTCACAGATGCTGATAGGCCCAGTACTTCCAAACAGGGGTCTGAAATGATGAAGAAGGTATCATCAGCTCTGTCCAAAGTGTTTTCAAGATCTAATGCCAGTGTTTCCAAATCTTCCTCACCCTCACCCCCCACTGACCAGGACAGAAGCTGAGTCTGCAACACCTAACATCAATAAGGGTGCTGACCTTCCTCAAAAAAAAAAAATAAATGGTTTTTGAAACATGACATGGTGTCTTACACACTGATTCTTATAAGTACTTCTAAATTCTTGTAAATAAGTAAGAGCAAAGAATGTACAAAAAGGCAGCTGGAGAAAAGAAAGGTTTGATAAATGCTTCTGATAGGCATTTGGCACAAAAAGAGGGATTGTCGTTTTCCTGATCTCAATGGGAAGGCTGTCAGCTTTTCCCCATTGAGAATGATATTCACTGTAGGCTTTTCATAAGATGGATTTTATGAAGTTGAGGAATGTTCCCTCTATCCCTATACTTTGGAGAGTTTTAATCAAGAACGGATGCTGTATTTTGTCAAATGAGTTTTCTGCATCAATTGAGAGGACCATGTGGTTCTTCTCTCTTCTCTTATTAATTTGTTCTATCACATTGATTGATTTCCGAATGTTGAACCACCCTCGCATCCCAGAGATAAATCCCACCTGGTCGTGGTGGATAATCTTTTTAATGTACTGTTGGATCCTATTAGCTAGGATCTTGTTGAGAATCTTGGCATCCATATTCATCAGGGATATTGGTCTGAAATTCTCCTTTTTGTTGGGGTCTTTGCCTGGTTTGGGGATCAAGGTAATGCTGGCTTTCAAATGTCTATACTGCCCAGAGCAAGCTATACTTTCAATGCCATCCCAATCAAAATTCCACCAGCATTTTTCAAAGTGCTAGAACAAATAAAACTAAAATTCGTATGGAACCAGAAAAGACCCCAAATTGCTAAGGAAATGTTGAAAAAGAAAA
This sequence comes from Potos flavus, assembly GCA_028534135.1. Classification (NCBI taxonomy): domain Eukaryota; kingdom Metazoa; phylum Chordata; class Mammalia; order Carnivora; family Procyonidae; genus Potos; species Potos flavus. The sequence goes on from CM052901.1 coordinate 17,869,122, forward strand.
ACAAAGCTGGCGCATCACGTAGCCCAATTTCAAGCTTTACTACAAAGCTGTGATCACCAAGACAGCATGGTACTGGCACAAAAACAGACACATACACCAGTGGAAGAGAGTAGAGAGTCCAGATATGGACCCGCAACTCTATGGTCAAATAATCTTTGACAAAGCAGGAAAAAATACCCAGTGGAAAAAAGACAGTCTCTTCAATAAATGGTGCTGGGAAAATTGGACAGCTATATAGAGAAGAATGAAACTTGACCATTCACTTACACCATACACAAAGATAAACTCGAAATGGATAAAAGACCTCAACGTGAGGCAGGAATCTATCAAAATCCTAGAGGAGAACATAGGCAGGAACCTCTTCGACAT
>CM052901.1:17869990-17888319 GCA_028534135.1 Potos flavus
AGATGTGGTATATATATATATACAATGGAATACTACGCAACCATCAAGAGAAACAAAATCTTGCCATTTGCAATGATGTGGATGGAACTAGAGGGTATTATGCTAAGCGAAATAAGTCAGTCAGAGAAAGACAATTATCATATGATCTCTCTGATACGAAGAATTTGAGAGGCAGGGCGGGGGGCTGTGGGGGGTGGGGGAGGGAAATGAAACAAGATGGGATCAGGGAGGAGACAAACCATAAGAGACTCCTAAACTCATGAAACAAACTGAGGGTGGCTGGGGGGTAAGGGGGTAGGGATAGGGTGGCTGGGTTATGGCTGGGGAGGGTATGTGCTATGGTAAGTGCTGTGAAATGTGTAAGCCTGAGGATTCACAGACATGTACCCTGGAGCAAATAATACATTATATGTTAATAAAAAAATTTTTTTAAAAATCCAGGCTATGTGGCTGTTAAAACTACAGCTCTTGATGACTCTAATACTCAAGGGATTGGAAGAATTCGGCCTCAGAGATTTTACTTACACTAACAGTAAAAGCATAACTGAATATGACTGCATTTTAAAGACCACATTCATTTCCAGTTCTCTGAGGCAGTCAGGCCGCAGCTTCAGTGGTGCCTGCGGTCACCGGGGTTAGAGGACTCCCGGTCCCGCGAGTGCCGGGCCCTCTTATGCCTGTGCGACCTCTCTCGGCTCCTGCTTCTACTTCTCTGACTACGCCCCTCAGAACGCCCACTGGGCCAGCTGGAATACGTGTCTGAGCTTCGACCTCTCCCTCCATCTCTGTTCTTTTCTTCTCTTTCTTCCCTCCTGATTGAGGACCTATGTTCACGCTTCAGCTTCTCTTTCTTCGGCTCTCTCTCTCTGTCCTCTCCTCCACCGCGGCAGGTCACCCTGACCTCAGGAGAGCTGGGGTGGTGCTTTCGCACCCCTCTGGGCTCTGACTTCTGACCCCTCTCTGAGTTCTTGTTGCTGTGCTTTTTAGAGTCAGGGTCATCCTTTTCCTTTGCCATCTTGTTTCTGGGTGGTGAAGAGGAGGCCGGCTGCTCTGCCTGTACCTCCTGGTCAGTCTTCTCTTTGTCTTTCTTTCTTCTCTTTTTTTCCTTTTTGTCTGGAGGAAGAAGGGGCACAACCAATAAGGAAAGGAAGATGGAGGAGGGGGAGGGTAAGCAAAAGGAAAGCACTGTTGGCAGCAGCGTGAAGCACTCATAATCTACACTTCCAGAAAGTGTCTCCGAGAAACCAACTTGGATGTCTGTCCCCCTTGATATGTCACGTTGCCGTATAAGGCAATTCTGCCCCTTAATTACCTTTCTAAAGACCCTGCCTCCAAATACAGTCACATTCTGAGGTACTGGGGGATTAGCACTTCAACATATGTGAATTTGAGGAGACAGAATTCAGCCCATAATATTAGTCTTCCACTGATACCTCTCCTTTCCCAGTTAAAGTAAGGTTCCCCACACCTTTCCCCTTCATACTAAAGAACTGATTATCGACTCTCAGTGAACGCTGAAGAAGAGCAAACACCAAGACAACCCAGAATCTCCTCTGGGGTCTTAACGCTTTACCTTTTTTGTGTTTTTTTGTGGGTTTGTCATCTTCAGAACCCTCAGCTGAACTCACTGAGGGGGTGCGAGCCCCACAGCCCTTCTCCTGGAGTTCTTTGGTCACATCATCTGCTTCTTCTGAGTCCTTAGGAGCTCGATAGTTAGACACATGATCCACTCGGATAGTTCGCCCTTTGATCTAAGACAGACAGGCAGTGCTTCAGCAGAGACGGCCCTCCCACTGAACTACCTGAACCCAGCAGCAGAACGCCATGCCTCTGAACCACACCCTTTACCTTCCTGCCAATTCTGTTTCTGGGGAAATCTCTAAAGCAGACCTGCCCAACTGGTGTGTCACAGCACACAGACCTAAATAATAATTTGCTCAGCCCTTGGGGCAGCCAGCTGGGGCCTGGGGCAGCTGGAGTCCCTGAGGCTCTTGTACCAGGCAGTCTCCTCAGTTTACCCAGTGTGCCACACAATAACCTTCATGTTCTACGTGTGCCATTAAGTGAAAAAAGGCTGGGCAGTACTGCCCCAAAGCACAAGCAGCAGGGAAAACTGAGAATTTACATGCATAAACAATGAATTACCCTCAATCTGTAACATTAATTCACAGTAAAACATACTGTGGCCTGGCAGCTAGAAAGAATTCCTGAAATCAAATGCAGTGCTGCCGCTGTTTTCTTGATACAGCAATTAGGATGAAGCTGAGGCAGACCGACAGCTGGGAAGGGGGAAGAGATCTTTCTTCTTAAGCCCTCACACCTTACTCTACCCCCACCATACTGGAACAACTGGCTCACACTGTTATTATTGCTGTGAATCACAACTCTCTGGGTGAACAAGAAAAAATTAACCCCTCACTTAAAAATATTCAGGCAGAGCCCCTGGGTGGCTCAGTCAGTTGAGTGTCTGCCGTTGGCTCAGGTCATGATCCCAGACTCCTGGGATCGAGCCCCACGGTGGGCTCCCTGCTCAGTAGGGAGTCTGCTTCTCCCTCTCCCTCTGCCCCTCCCCCTGCTCCTTCTCTCTCTCTCTCAAATAAATAAAATCTTTAAAAAATTCACGCAGATACAGACCTATTCTATAGGCAAAATCATCCAAAATTTTAAAAGTCTGGCTTTTATTGTTCCCACACAAGAGCAGATTTTTCTTCTTACCTTTAAGCCTGAGCAGTCAGTCATCTTTCCTATTCCCCCCCCCCCCTTTTTTTTTTTAAGATTTTATTTATTTACTTGACAGAGAGGAGAGAGATCACAAGTAGGCAGAGAAGCAGGCAGAGAGAGCGGGCGAAGCAGGCTCTCTGCTGAGCAGAGAGTGCGATGCGGGGCTGGATCCCAGGACCCTGAGATCATGACCCGAGCCGAAGGCAGAGGCTTTAACCCACTGAGCCACCCAGGCACCCCTCCTATTCCCCTTTTGAAAACATTTTTGAAAACCTCCCTTTTATGGTGACTCCATTTGACTGCTGGCTCTCTTAAAAATTAAGCCTAGTACCTTGTTCTACCCTGTCCTAGAGTCTCCAACTGTTCCATACTGGTGCAATCAGTGACAAACTTTCCAAGTCAAAAGTCACCCCCCAACCTATGACAATGCTTATCCAACCGCAGTGCTTTTCCTAAATAAGCATAGGAACCAGGTAGAGCATAGATAAGCCTGACTTGCCCGTCACCTTCTCTCAGACCAGGAGTGGAGTGAGAGGGAACAGAGGAGAATGAGTTACTTTTGTAGAATTTGTCATCAGACTTTAACTACAGAATTTCCAGGGCCCAGTAATGCTAAGTCAGTGGAGATATAGGACAGACCCACAAAGCTCTGTCTTAGAGCATGAAGCCATGAGAGAGCACCAAATCCCCTAACAGAGCATAGCATGGAAGAGCAGCATTTGCTAGTCTCTTTGTTGCCCAATACATCAGAGATGAGAGTGGGGTATGAGAATGGAAAGGTGAGAAACCAGAGGCTTGATTGGGAGTGGGGGGCAAGGTACCTATGCTCCTAGGAAGATGAACATGAGGAAAAGGAACAAATGTTAGCAAGGTCATGTGCCAATGAAATTATTTCCTGGGATCATTTCCTGGTCAGTATGTCCCCACACATCGGCAACCCTCTCAACACACCTAGGTGACCAGTACTGCCCTTGTACCTGTGGCAATCAGGTGGGAAATTAAACTGAACCCTTACATACAGGAAAAGTCCAGCCAAATCCTGTTTAGTGAACACACTCACCTTGATCCCATTAAAATTGTCAACAGCCAGAATTGTGCTCCTCTGGTCTTCATAGCAAAGGAAACAGAATCCTTTGGATTTCCCAGTCTTCTTGTCCCGTACCAGATTAATGTTAACAATCTCCCCATATCTATTTATTTTATAAAAGAGTAAGACACTATTGATTTAAAATGCAAAGACTTTCAGATTGAATGACAAAACAAAATTCAAATAATATAATCTGTACAGGACACACATCTAGAACAAGATAACATAAAAAGGTTAAAAATAAAAATTAGACAAGGACAGAGCAGGAACACCCAATTACAAAAATTATGGGGGGTAATATTAAGATCAAAGATGAATTCAAGGCCAAAAAAATATTTAAATGGGACTAAGAGAGCTCTTTTACACTGAAAAAGGTCCTAATATATTACAAAGATATGTCATGAAACCTCATGCATAAGCTCACAAGTCAAAAATTTAATTAAAGAAACTATTAAAAATACAAAGAGAAACTAGTAACAAAAGTAATGAGATATTTTAACATACCACTTAAGTTTATAACACATAAGTTTGACAAAAATAAGGTCAGAGGAATTAATATCAATATATAATTATATAACGAATATAAATAAGCATAATAATATAACAATTATGTTGTTAACAAATATTAATGTCAAACTACTGGATATATATATTTGAATCTTACCAAAAAAGGACAATTTCTTCTCAAGAATCCATGAAACATGGATTAAAATTGGTTATAAAATAAACCTCGATAACCTCCAAAAATAGAACAGAACATGTTCTCCAATCACAATGCTATACAGCTGGAAGTCATATTTTAAATAAAAAATATGCTACTAGCTAGAACTTGAAACCCACTCTCCTAGCTAACAACGGGATGACAGTGAACTAAAGAAAAAAAATCAATGGCAGACTACTTAAAAAATAACAAAAATGAGAAGAATATATACCAAAACTTACGAGATGCAGCTAAAACCACACTCAGAAAAATCTGTAACCTTAAAGAATTTTACTGTTAAAAAGACAGAATGAATATAAAAGAAAACGAATTGAAGGAAAGCAGATGGGAGTTAATAAAGATAAAAGCAGAAAGTAATGTAAAATAGAAAAAAATTCTACTTTATTCCTTATAGAGAGTTAAATTCCCAGTAAATTAAAGATTCATAAGCTAAAAAGTAATGTCATAAAAATAAAATAGGAATTGATGGATACTTAATAACATGATCACATACATACAGCCCGGCCAGATATGTAGCACCTCACCTAACAGAAAACACAGGTTTCCCCCACTACCTGAGTGTTCACTTTATGCCCCTTCGCTTTTACAAAAGACCTACATTAGTACCTGTTTTCACTAACCGAAAGAAAGCTGAAGAGGATTTTCACTGTTATGATATGGTAACTGTTTCATCACTTTATGCCATTTTAGCTTAGAAAGCATTCACAGAACACTCTACCTTCGGATAGCAGGGGAAACCCGTATCGGAGCTGATTCAACTAAGGTCAGGAACTATTTAACACTGTTTAATATTGTAGGTATAGGCCAGTGCAATTAGGAGAACACAAATGTAAAAAATGAAAAAGTAAAACTATCTGTATTTGAAGATTTATTTATGTATATATGTATAGAAAACCCAAGAGAATCAATGATAAAAACAAACAGTATAATAATTCAGTAAGGTAACAGGATATAAAGTTAAAAAAAATAAATCACTCTCTTACAATCAATAATCAGAAGATATAACCAAAGAGAAACCCTATTTGTATTTGCAACAAAAAAGATAAAATACTTAGAAACAAACTTAACAACAAGCAATGTACAAAGTCTATATGGAGAAAACTTTTTAAAACTGAAACATTTGTTTTGAAACATTTGTTTTTGAATAGGATGACTCAACATCATAGAGCAACATCTTCCCCCAAGTTAATATTTAAATTTAATGTACTACAAGTTGTGTTTCACTTTCCTGGAGCTGGATAAGTTGATTCTAAAGTTCTCATGGAAAAATGAACGCGTAAGAATAGACAGAAAATCTTTAAAAAAGAACAATGAGGGGGAGTAACTCTTCCAGATATTAAACACACTGAAAAAATTCCATGATTAATTAGTGTGGTACTGGCACATGAAGAGACAGACAGACCAACAGAACAGAATAGAAAGCCATGAAAGAGATTCAAGTATATATAAAAAAATGAGTAATATCATAAGGGTGACATCCCAATTTGCTGGGGGAAAATACAAACTTTTTTATACATGTTGGGACAACAGGATAGCCATTGAAAAAAATGAAATTGGATCCGTGTCTCATACTATACATTAGAATAACTCTAAATGGATCAGAGATTTCGATGCATAAAAATGAAACCATACAAGTACTAGAAGGGAACACAGATGGATGGGTGGGGAGAAATACTATCTAATTATGAGTCAAAATCCAGAAGCAACAAAAAAACTGATAAATCTGACCATATAAAACACTAGAGCGTGACACTATACAGGGTCAGCACAAAGGAGTTTTTGGGGTGATGGAACTGTTCTTCATCCTAACTGTGGGGGTGACTACACAAATCTATACATGTATTAAAGCTCACAGGACTGTACACTCCCTAAAAAAGTCAATTTTACCATATAACTTAAACATATGAATGAATAAAATTTTTTTTAATTTTGCACAGCAAAAAAATAATCACAACAAAGTCAAAAGACAAATGACAAAATAGGAAAAAATATTTACAACTCATATCACAGATAAAGGACCACGAAGCAATTTTTTTTTCCTTTTGCTATAAAGAACATCAACAAGACAACTGGTGAAGCTGAATAAAGTCTATGAATTAGATAATAACATTGTATCAGTGTTAACTTCCTGAATTTGATCACCACACTGAGGTTAAACAAGAGAATGCCCTTGTTTTGGGGGGAAATACATATGGAAGAATTCAGGGATAAATGGGCATCATGCCTGCAACTAACTCTCAAATGGTTCAGAAAAAAATAATAGGTACACGTGGGGAGAAATAATGACAAAGCAAATGTAGTAAAATGTTAATATCTGGGGAATCTAAGCGAAGGGGAAACAGGTTATTTTTTTATACTACTTTATAATTTTCCTATTTTAAACCTGAAATTATTTCAAAATAAAAAGTAAAAGAAAAGAGAATGTAGGAACTCGTTTAAACGCACTCCTACAGACCAAATCAGGACAATCTGAGCATCAAGAAATAATAATGATGGCAATGTAGTATAATACATCAAATTAAGTAAAATAAGTCCACAGTAACACAATACATGACAAGTGGCATAACAGAGTTAAAACCATTAAGAGTTTTTGTAAAATCACTAAGAAAATGAGGAACACACTAACAGAAGAAAACAAGCAAAGAATATGAAAAGACAACTTACAAATAAACAAGAAATAATGGCATGTAAATCTATGAAAAGATGTTCTACCTCACTGATGATTAAATAAAGACAAAGTAAAATAATGAGAAACCATATGACAAATACTTTTTTTAAAATAACCACTGCCAATCAGGATTCAGAAAAACGGACATTCTAGTGAGAGTAGAAACTGGTACAACTCTCTCAGAGAGCCATTTGGCCATATTTATAAAGCATCTTAAAAATGCTAACATACTGATCTAGTAATTTCACTATGGAAACTATCAGGAATGCATACAAAGGACGTATGTACTACAATGTATACTGCAATACAATTTATAACAGCAAATAATGCCCAACATTTAAAAAAAAGATCATAAAGAAATACACCAAAATGTTAACAGTTTTTCTTTAAAGTACATTCTAGTTTCTTCTTTATGCTTTCCCTTTTTGCCAAATGTTCTATAATGATTATATATTACCTTGATAATCAGAAAACATTTTTTTGAAAACCACTGTTACAATGGCAAAGGCAATCTTCATGGAAAGCAATGTGTACAGCCAGAATAGAGAATTAGAACAAACACACCACTGAGCATCGCTCAATGCAAGTAAGACAAAAACACCCTCTAGACGGAAGGGTAGACCAGGCAGAGGTATCATAAAGGGTCGAAATTATAGGCTGCACCTGCTGTGAACTTCCAGCTGCCCAGAAGTAGGAGGAAACAGCCTCTGTCCCTCTCCGGACGCTTTGCCAGTATGCGTTGCTGAGGCCCTCTCCCATAGCCTTCTCATGTGTATTGCCCAATTTCTTTCCCATGGCCCTCTCCCCCATATGCTGCCCAACCAGTGAGGGTCCTCTTCCTATCGGACAGCCCAGCCATCCCCTGCCATGGCAATGTCTCTCCCATGGTGTGCTGGCTCTTTGCTTCCCCAAACCCTTCTGCCACAGTCCTCCACCTGTACATGCTGTCCAAGTTCTATACAACAGTCCTCTGCCCTCAGGGCCCCTCTGGCCTTATGGACTGTCTACGCGCTCTGTGTAGCTCTGGGTTGTGCCTAGCCCCTCTCCTACCAGCTGCCACTACTAGTGCAAGCTGCCAAGACATTCTCCCACTCAATGCTGCTGCTTTCATCTCACAGCAGAATGAAGAATATAAGGTTCACCTCTTCATTCCTGTTCTTCATCAGCCTGTAATTCTCAGCTTCTGAGTACAGAGATAATGGGTCTGCTCACTAACCTTACACTCATCTATAGACAAAGAAAACAAACTACTGACTAAACCTTTTGCTTTTTCTCCCATTCCTCTGTGCTTTGCCCTAAGCCTACAACACCACACAGATATAGGCCAGAGGGCCCTGTGATCATGGATTACTCTTAGTTTGCAGGAGCCCAAGGAGCCCAACATTGTAGCTTCCTGTGAGTTCCAGTCTGTTCCAGTGTAGGCTCAGGCGGAACAAACCTCACTGAAAAAGCAATAAAAACAGACCAGAATCCCCAAGACAGCCTCCTAAATCATCCAACTTCTTGGATTTTCCATATTGCAAGAGTTCTACAACCATGTCCTGGGGCTAATCTAGACTAGAGCAGAAGCTCCAGCCCTCCCCATGCAGGGAGGCCAGTCAGCCTAGAATAAAATAAATGGATTTTGTAAAGCCACAAAATGCATTATGGAAGCATACTCTGATGTCCCAGAAGGCAGGAAATGAAAAAGGACTTACTGTGAGAACACACAGATGATGTCTCCTTCAGTCAGTTCATAAGGAAGCCCTCCTAGAAGAGAAAACCAGATTTAACATTTACCAAGTATCTACAAGCATACCATGCACTAGGCCCAGCACTGGTGGGTGCAAAGAAGGGTAAGCCACAGAGTCTGCCCTCAAAGAACTCACAGTCTGATGATATAACAGAAGCATATATAAGGTGCAGAACTAGTACAGTAAAAGGAGTGACTAACTTTGTGGAAAAGTCGGTGTCACCACTAACCAAATACTCCTCACACCCAAAATCTTAGGGACAAAGCAGATAGCTTCCAGCATAAAACTGCTTCCACAAACATATCTTGAACGCACCTGCTCTTTATCCACAAATTCGCAGCTAAGATCCAAAAATCAGTTTAAATATGAAAATATTAACACCACCTCACATGGACTAAGGAGTTTATAATCTTTAGTTGTCTTTATAGACAACTGTTCAGCATTTCATAGGAAATAAATTCCTCTACAAATCTTTCCTTCCTTATCTGTAAAATGGGGACTTTAGTATGTACTTCACAGAACTGTTTTAAGAATTAAATAAAACAGTGGATATATGGGGCCCCTGGGTGGCTCAGTCGTTAAGCGTCTGCCTTCCGCTCAGGTCAGGATCCCAGGGTCCTGGGGTTGAGCCCTGCATCGGGCTCCCTGTTTGGTGGGAAGCCTGCTTCTCCCTCTCCCACTCCCCCTGCTTGTGTTCCCTTTCTCGCTGTGTCTCTCACTGTCAAATAAATAAATAAAATCTTTTTTTAAAAAAACAATGAATATAAAGTGCTTAGCACAATACCTGGTGCAATAACTTCTTTGAACAAACTGTCATATTACTTACTGGATGTGATACAAAGTGAATATAGAGATGACTATATGCCCATGGACAGAAGGCAGGAGCTAATTAGATAAGAGAAATGAATTCTGAGGTAAGGGGAAAGGGCAGGGGACTAGCGATAATACAGGATCGTGCCTAACACCGTGAGTTCTAGAATCCCATAGTTCTAGTTGTCCCGTTTACTAGCCATGTGACCTTAAGGAAGTCCATTAACTTCCCCGCACCTCAGTTTCCTTAGCTGTGTAATAGGGGGACGCGGTATGATAACAATGGTCTCTGAAACCAAGAAACCAAGTGGCAAGACTCTTACCACAGTGAATGGCAAAGGGTAAATGTCATGGACACTGATGTGACAGGAGGAACAAATTAGAAATGGGAGAGAAAAGAGATACGGAAAATGGATTTACGGGGCAGCCAGCAGAAGGAAATAAAAGTGCGTGATGAATGCCGGGAAGAATGAAAGGCGGGAATGCTGACAGGTTAGGAAGCAGGCCAGAAGAGAAGGAGGAGCAGCGCGGGAAAAAGATGAGGACCTCACCCAGGAAGATCCAGGCGCTGTCCTTGTACTCGGAGTGCCAGGACACCTTATCTGCCACCCCAAGCTGGACCTCACGCTCATTCAGCTCGTTGATCAGCTTCACTTTAGTTAAAGGGCTGCGGGGGCGGGGGCGGGGGCGGGGGGCGGGGGCGGGGGCGGGGGCGGGGGCGGGGGGGGCGGGAGGGCGGAAAAACGGACGTTAAGAGCGGCCGGGCCAGAGGTAAGAGAGGGCAAAATTAAGGGACTAGTTTTCCAGTCTCTCCGCCTCTCCTGCCCCTCGGCCCGGCAGACGCTCTACCACCCAAGCCCTGGTGGACCACCTCCCGCGGCCCGTCCCTACTTCTTCAGAGGTAAACTGAGGCCTTACTTCATCTTCTCAGGTTCGCGCTCAGCACCGAGGCATTGACTTCCGGGAGTCTGTACCGCGCCTGCGCCCGCGTCGCGCCGGAAGAGCTTGGCCGCGCCGGGGCGTGGCACTTACTCACTAGCGTGGAAAGGCACCTTTCTTGTTCCGCCTGTTTTGCTCTACCGGAGAGTTTTTGTCTAGTCCCTCGGTTCGTCCCTCTGTGAAACGGGGGCACGGGTGTCAGCCGTGTTTATTACAGGACCCTCAGCTGCTGGACAACGCCTGGCGTTGATTGGACTACCTATGAATGTTTGCTGAATAAAGACTGAAAGGGTGCCCCTTATGGCGACTTTAGTTCCAGCCTTTGCTCTCAATGCAAATCCCTACTCGGGCTTCACTCCCAGCCAATTGCTCACGCACACACACACACATCAAAGCATCCTTGTTCAGGAATAAGAAGATATGTGACAGGGTAAATCTTTTTTTCGTCCTCAAATTCAAATGCATAGGCAACTGACCAGTGTGTCTTCATAGGCTGAATTGCATACCCAGATTTGTGTTAAGAGCTGTTACCCTCACCCACCCTTTTCCATTGTCGCGCTCCTACTTCAGCAGGAGGCAGAAATAAATAGTGAGAAAGCTAATAATTGAGCAGATGCTAGACTGTGTGCTAAGCAATTCACATGTACTGGCCCTCCATCCTCACAACCACCCTCATGGAGTCTATACATACAATTACCATCCTCATTTTACAGAGGAAGAAACTGAGATTCAAAGGAGTTAATTAGTTAATTCAAAGGAGGTACTCTGCCTCTACCTATCAGGTCTGGTTGATTTAATCAGTCTTTACTGAGTATCTATATAGGTCTTGTATAGCATGTCTGTAGACAGGAACGTAAGGTGAGGTTCTCTGCCGGAGGGAACTAATCATTGAGACAAGATATATTTGCTTGGTAGACTTCACTCCAGAAATAACCCGGAAATCTATAGAGAAGAGATGGTGGCATATAATGTGTGATTTAAGCCATATTGAAGTTTTGAATCCATCTTGCATGTGTCATCATCAATAACTGGTATCAGACCATGTATGGTCTAAAAGTGAAGTTCCAGAGCTGCGTAGTTCTCTGTGTAAGCCTAGCTCAGAGCCCCAGAAATTAGGCACTTCATAAAGTACTTTGATGATCATGGTGATGATGACAACTGTACCCTCAATGACTCAACATCTACCCATGTCCTACCAAAAACCAGGAGACTCCCCACTGGTGACAGTTTCTCTTCATTCATTCTGTGTTTGTGCCCCTCTCCCAGTCCAACCCAGATATTCATTAACTTTGTGGAATTACATTGGCAATGAAAACTAAACAGTGACATATTGCATACTGGTTTTATCTGCTTCTGGGAATCTTAGGTTGCTTAGCTGTAGGATTGAAGTAGTCACTGTAGGTGGTAAACTAGCAGCAGCATTGTCTGGCTGGATTCTTCAAGCAACTGTAAAATGAGAGAAATAGGGCTACACCTGGGTCTTGGTCATCAGGAAGGTTCGAAAGGAAGCTGAAGTGAAAGAGGAGATTAACCAACCAAAGGGAAGGACAATTTAGTTGGAGGAGGACATGGGAAGACTGCTATCTAGCTAACGGGTTCAGCAGAGATATTCTGAACCTGGGAGAACTGAAAACCATCCCAGGTTACCTGGGACATCTCCATCAATGTGCTTCCAATTGGTAGGAATTTGTAGGTAAGATTATGCCTAGAGATTTCCACCAGTCTAAGTGGAAAGGGGATGAGGATCCAGGGAAACCTCTGAACTTAGTGTCTGAGAGGAGGACCAGGGTTTGCTATTCAAGGTGGCTATTAGTGATCTCCACCAGTAACACTGATTTAGCATGCACTGTATGGAGAGCTCAGGTCTAGATTCTCTGGGCAATGCTAAGGAAGCTAAAGGCAATCCTCACATTCAAGGTAAGGCCAAGCAATATGTCCAGCCAGTTTCATCTCTTCACTTCCCACCACACCACATCCCAAAACAACTTTCCCTCCTGACTTCCCTATTTCAAGCAATGCTATCACCATTTTCCTGGCTGTCCAGGTACAAAACAGGGGTTTCATATTTCAGTCTTCCCTATTCCTCACCCAAAGATATCTATCCAATCACCAAGTCCTAATACTTGTGCTACTGGAGTGTCTATAAAATGCATCTCATCCAGTCACAGTTCTGTTTGTTTTTTTTTTAAGATTTTATTTATTTATTTATTTGAGAGAGAGTGAGAGACAGAACACAAATGGCAGGGGAGGCGCAGAGGGAGAAGCAGGCTCCCCACTGAGCCGGGAGCCAGATGCAGGGCTCAATTCCAGGACCCCGGGATCATGATGTAAGCTGAAGGCAGATGCCTGACCAACTGAGCCACCCAGGTGCCCCAACAGTTCTGTTTTATTATCATATGCCTTCTAGTTCTTTCAGTACTTACTTGTAGAACTGCCTTGGCCCCTATTCTCCAGTCTTTCCTCCCACTGCTCCCCAACATGAAGCCTCAACTTCAGCCAGGCTTCACTTCTCTCCATTTCCTCAGGGGCTCCTTTCATTATCCAACCTAGACATCCTGCTGGGAAATCCCCACACCCCTGGGCCGCTCTTCTCTCTCTGCCCAAGCTCCAAACTCCCATCCAGCATCTCTCAAGCAGGAAACTCCCCTGGCCTCACCAGTCCACAGTGGTGGTTCTCACTTTTGAACTCTGCAGCACATCACAACTCTCATGTTATCTCCCCAGAAAGAGTAGGAGATCCTGAAAAATAAAGGTTCTTCCTTTTTAAGCCCTCAGCACCTCAAACACTTTTCTGCACACATAGCAAGCAACCAATACAACTATTGGTTAATGAAATCGAAAGCATACAGAGCTATGGTTACCTTTAGGGAAGCAGATGAGGAAAAGAGGAGGCTTTTACTTTCCCTTTGTTTCTTTCTCTCTCTCTTTTTTTTAGAGACATATCAATAATTACTTTATTTTTTATTTTATTTTTTGTGTTTCTTTCTATTAGAATTTTCTTCCCTTTATCCAGATATCACTTACATTTTATATTCTTATTTTTTTAAGATTTTATTTATTTTATTTGACAGAGAAAGAGAGCACAAGCAGGGGGAATAGCAGGTAGAAGGAGAGGGAGAAGCAGGTTCCCTGCTGAGCAGAGAGCCCGACACAGGGCTCGATCCCAGGACCCTGGGATCATGACCTGAGCCAAAGGCAGACGCTTAACCAACTGAGCCATCTAGGTGCCCCATGACTTACGTTATTTATCGCCATATTATCTTGGCAGAGAGATCAGACCTTTATTTTCGCACTTTTGTCTCTTGTTCATGCAACAAATATTTATTGAGCAACTACTACATGCTAGACACTGTTCAAGGTGCTAAGGTTATAATAATAAACAAGGCAAGGAGAGTTCCTGTCCTCATGGAGTTTACATTCTTGGGGAAGAAGGAAAATAAACATATAAATATACATACAACATTGAAAAGTGCTATGAAGGGTAAGGGGACAGAGAGTGACAAAGTTTTACTATTTTAAAAAGGTGATGGGTCAAAGAAGGCCTCTCTGAGAAGGTGACATGGAGACAGAGACCTGCAAGAAGATGGGAAGCAAGACATTGGGGTGTTTGGGAGAGGAATGTTCGGGCAGAGTGAACAGTAAGTACAAAGGTCCCGAGACAGGAGTGTGTTTGAGAAACAATAAGGAGGCCAGAGTGGCTAGAGAGGAGCAGGCAAAAAAGAGAACGACAGATTTTTGTTTATTTAACAAAATCTGATTTCGTATCCACCATGTACCAGACACTATTCTAGATACTTTACATATATTAACGCATTTACTTCTCACAACAATCCTATGTGGCAGATACTATTATCCCATGTTGCAGATGAGGAAATCGGGGCACAGAGAGATCAAGTCATTTGCTCTATGTCACACAGCTGGTCAATGGTAGAGCCAGGATTTGAATCCAGGTGGTATGGCTCTAATGTCTGCACCCTTAGCCACTATGCATAGGATAGGTGGGGGTAAGAGGAAGAGATCAGGCAGGGACATGTTGGGTAGCAACTTCAGGTTTGACTCAATGTGAGGTGAGAGGCCAACAAAGGATTCTGATCTGGCTTACATTTTAGCAGGATGACTTTGGCTGCAAACTGTGGGGTTGGGGAGAGTACCTAGGGTAGAGTCAGGGCGACTAGGAAGCTTTGCAATAATTCAGGCAAGAGATGATGGTGGTTTGCCTCAGGGAGCAGCTAGGGAGAGGGTGGCGCATGCTGGTATTTTTTAAACTAAAAAAATATATTTTAAAACATAAAGAACACACATGACATCAACAGAAAGGCATATCCTATGTTTATGAGTGCTCCGGTGCTGGGCTAGATACTGGGGATATTACAGTAAACAAGACCACAAGACCCGACCCCTGTCGGGTCCTTGAACAGCTCACAATGTTGCCAGATAGTTGCATATGTCCTTGAACATATGCTCACAATGTTGCCAGATAGTTGCATATGTGAATAAACATAATACAAAGGGATGAGAGTCAAAATGAAGGTATGGTGAAATGTCACCGGAACCAGTTGAAGAATCAATTAATTCTGACTACTGGGGAGTCAGAGGGAGGCGGGAGTGGAAAGCAGAGTGTCAAGGAAAGCTGCAGCGAGGCAGGGGACAGTTAAAAGGCAGAGAGGAAGACTGGTGTGGGAGAAAACAGATGGATTTGGTTGGCAAACTGTTGAGTCTAAAGCACCCCAGGAGCCAACAAAGGAGACCAAGGGGGAGGAGGACAGATGAAGATGAAGCAGCAGGGGAAAGTAGGATTCAAGAAGAGAGCGAAAGGTGATCAGTGCTGTCAAACGCTGCAGAAAAGTTCTCATGGTGGAAGCACCTTTAAGTTTTCAGCGTTTCTGCCTACTTATTTCAATTGGTCCAAAACAATGTCTGTTCCTTAGTTATAGGTTGCCTGGAGGAAGAGAGAATAAGAAATGATGGATTGTGTTAACCGCATCTTACCATCTCTTCTGGGGATATTAACCAGAATCCATACAGGGAGTCTATAAGGACCCTGCATTTGTTTGTATGATGTGTTTGTTACATGAACATGTACATTTTTAAGGAGAAGGTCCATAGCTTCCAGCTGATTCCAAAATGGTTCCATGGTTCAGAAAACAACAGCTAAGGACCACTGCCTTAGAGCATCTAAGTATTATCTGTGAATACTGTCATCCACAGATAATTCAGAGCAGTTTGCAAAGCTTAGCAAGAACTGTTGCAGGAGAACTCGCATGAGCTCTGTGAGTGAGAGATTGATCAATTGGAAGCACGTCACACCCCCGCCGCCTCCGCCCAGGCTCAGCACAGCTGCTTGCTCCCAGCAATCTGACTCTTAGGTATAATCTTGAGTAGCTGGACAGAGAATCCCAAACTCTCGAGGAAGTGAGGACAAGTCACTTCCAGGGTGAACATGCCTTCTAGAAGATATACAGCAGATATCCTTTTATCACCTGCTCATTTTTGTTCAACTTTTCTCCAGTGCCCCGGCCAAAGCAGTAGCTTTCCAAACCTCAAGCAACACGAAATCCGTAAGTGGCTAAGGGTTATGATGAGCTGACTTTAAAAACAGAATCTGGTTTCAGGGAAGAAGGGAAGAGAGTAAAGAAGAAATTTCTGGGGCAGTAGATGGCTCTGATTCCCATGGGAGTCCACCTATAATCACAAATCACATTTACTCGAAATTCATGATGTGAAGTCCCTGTTGGCATACAGGCCTAAGGACCATGCGAGCAGAATTGAACTGAAGGGGATCATCAGACCAGGTGGGATGAGGAGTAGAGGTGGGCCAATGGAACTGGAGCCGAATAGAAAAGTATTTTGGAGGCATGACAGGAGCCCGCCTAGAGCAGGAGTTCCTAAAACATCATCACAGTGGCACTGGAGCAGGACAATCTCCAAGCCAATGACTAGTGAGTGCCCTACCCTCTAGTCCCCAAAATATTCCTTGCACTATCAGCTTTTACCCCCCTCTCAGTGATTCTCACTGTTTTGAGCCATACTTCTTCTAGGGTGTTCTGTTGCTGAGCCACATCGTAGGATGACATATTGAGACCAAGGGGAAGAAGCCGGTTAGCAGGAGTGCCAGGTGAAACACTGATCCAGAGGGTAGGAGACAATCCGCAGATTAGGGAAAGGGGTAGGCGGCCATGCAGCAGAGAAGCCAGACAACTGAGATACATGCTTGTAGAGACTAGAGCAGATGGGTGATCAGAGGGACAACCGAGAAGCAGGCAAAGCCCTCAGAGATGAGCCATGGGACAGGCCAGATTCTTGGCTCAAGGCCCAGTGACATTGGAGGTAGGCTGGCTGCATTCCTCCTGTGCACAGTGGACACTGGCATCTGTCACGAGGCTGGGCATAAGTTTGCAAAGCCATAGGATGGTGCCATACGGCTTTCACTCTGCCTCTGGTCAGCAACTTACATTTGTGTAACAACATTACAATTCTGGAGAGACCGGCTGGCATAGTTAGATAAATACAGACTCCGAGACTTGGCAGACCTGGGTTCAAATCCCAGTTCCACCACATGCTAGCCATGGAACTTCGGGGCGTTTAATTAGCTTCGATTAACTTCTGTGTGCATCGGTGATAATATCACCTCACGGGCATATTGTGAGGATTAAAGGAGCTCATGCACAGAAAGTGTGTGTGATAAGAGGTATTACTAACATTAATAATAATCTTCTTCTCAGATTCCAAATACCCCCGGCCATTGTTACAATCCCTCCACCCCTTCTGCAACCCCCAAATCTTACCCCCAGATCTTCCTTGGAAAGAAGCTGGAAATGGCCATCTGAGAGCCGGAGGGCTGCAATATAAAACTATGCTAGAATGGCCCCTCGAGTGCAGTCTTTCTTGAAGAACACCTTGAATAGCCTTCAAGAAAGACTTTCAATGAAAAAAGCAAGAAATGTTCATTGAATGTATGCTTTCTCCCCTCACCCCTCCTCCACTGCACAAGCCGTGGGAATGAAGCAAAAGCATTTGTACCTCATTACCCACCTCCTAATCTGCAGGGGAGGGAAGGCTTTCCATGCTCTAGTCCCAACAATATAAATAAATAAAAGGAGCAAGAAACTTCTGAGCCCTGGGTGGCAAATGAAGACATCTCTGTACTCGCCGTGCCCCTCTGGCCTGCATGAAGGCATAGCTAAGATGCAACAAGATCAGAGCAACCCAGAAGTGCCTAGAAGGATCTTTCTTTCTTTTAAAGAAACTTACTATGCATATAGCTAGCCCGCAGCAAAGCTTTCCAAGGACTGCTTTCTCCCTGCAGAGTGCCCGCCCTCTGCTGGGCTTCATGGTCATTGGCATTTTGGCACCTGAGTCCAGCAAGCTGCTCTTTCCTGGTAAATAGAAGCCTTCGTCGTCGTATCACAACCAAATGTCTCTCGGGCAGCAGGCACTGCCAAACAGCAATATAACCAGGACCCAGTTTTTGAACTGTCTCCTCATATTAACCCTTTAGTTCAATGTATGAGTTTTCTATCGCTGATATAACAAATCACCACAAACCTACTGCTTAAAACAACATGAATTTATTATCTTATAGTTCTCAAGATCAGAAGTCTGAAATCGGTTTCATGTCAAAGCATCAGCAGAGGGGGCACCTGGGTGGCT
>CM052901.1:17888419-17919932 GCA_028534135.1 Potos flavus
GAGAGAGAGATCACAAGTAGGCAGAGAGGCAGGCAGAGAGAGAGGGGGAAGCAGGCTCACCGCCGAGCAGAGAGCCCGACGCGGGGCTCGATCCCAGGACCCTGGGATCATGACCCGAGCCGAAGGCAGAGGCTCTAACCCACTAAGCCACCCAGGTGCCCCGAAAATAAATGAAATCTTAAGGAAAAAAACAAAAAGCATCAGCAGGCCCAGTTCCTTCTGGAGACTCTGTGGGAGACTCTGTCCCCTTGCCTTCTCTAGCTTTTAGAGGCCTCTTGCAATCTCAAGATCCTTACTTAATCACATCGGCAAGTCCCTTTTGCCACGTAAGGCAAGATATTCACAGGTTCCAGGGATTCGGACAAGGACATCTTTGGGGGTCATTCTTCAGCCTACCACACCCAGGCTTCTGCAGCGCGGAGGAGCAAAGAGCTAGTGGATGAGGAGTGATGAGAACTGAATGCTGCTCCCAGCTCTGCCGCCGCTTCCTAGCTGGGTAACCTCAGGCAGGTCCCTTCGCCTTTCCAAGCCTCAGCTTCTTCACTTGTAAGCTGGGGAGAATACCACCTAGCTCACGTGGTATCATACATTTGAATGTATGAAAAGCTCTGAGCATAGTAGTGAGCTCAGAGCCGGCACTCCATGAACGCGCTGGAAGGGGAAGTTAACATGGGGAGAGACAGGACGAGTAGTTAGGAGGCTATGACCACAGTGCAGATGAAAGATAATAAAGTGCTAGGGGCGCCTGTGTGGCTCAGTTGGTTAAGCGGCTGCCTTTGGCTCAGGTCATGATCCCAGGGTCCTGGGATGGAGCCCCGCGTCAGGCTCCCTGTTCAGTGGGGAGTCTGCTTCTTCCTCTCCCTCTGCCCCTACCCCCCTCATGCTTGCTCTCTCTCTCAAATAAATAAAATCTTTGAAAAAGAAAGATAATAAAGTGCTAAATGAAAGAGGCACCAGCAAGAACGGAAAGCAGGAGCAGGAAGATAAATGGAGAGGTATACATGAGTCCAGAGTCCTAGATTTCCTTGGGCTTGGGGTAAAAATGAATCCTCATTTTCCACAATCACTGGGCTTTGCTGACCAAAAAAGAGGGAAGGGTCTTCTACTTAAGTTCAGCTCAAGCACCAGTGGAAAAACCCAAAGCATAGACGGTCAGCTTGAAGGCCAGAGGTCATAGGATGGGCAAAGGCACAGAAGCACAAACTGGCAAGAAAAAGGGACAGCATGTAGTCTCTATGGTTGATAAGAGCCAAGACAAATTCTTGGTGGCTGTTCCACACAGGCTTCTGACCTGTTTCCAACACCTGCTGCTTATGAGCTGTGCAGCCTTGGGCAAATAAGTCACCCTCTGCATGACTTGGTTTCCCATCTGTAAAATCGAGGTATTACTAGTACCTACCTTACAGAATTTCTGTGAGGATAAAAGGAGAATACATTGTATATTTAGCACAGTTTCAGCACTTAAAGGCCCCATAAGGGGCGCCTGGGTGGCTCAGTCGGTTGAGCGTCTGACTCCTGGTTTCGGCTCCAGACATGATCTCAGGGTCATGGGATCGAGCTGTGCATCCGGCTCCGCGCTGGGAGCACAGCCTGTTTGTCTCTCTCCCTCTGCTTTTCCTCCTGCTCTCTCTTGTAAATAAATAAATAAAATATTTAAAAAAAAATAAAGGCCCCATAAATATTAGCTGGTATCACTGCTACAAGGAGGCTCAGAAGTCCCAGAAATCTAGGGCTGTTTCCTCAAAGTGCCTCCCACTCCAAGAAGAGACTAAAGCCTCGAATGCTGATTTTTCCCACCGTTTTACCCTGCCACTTCTCCCAATTCCCACGCACACCTCCTTCTTCAACTACAGCACAGGCAGGTAACAACAGTATGAGCAAAAGCAAATACATAACTACATATATTCGTATATAAAATGTATGTGTGTGCCACATACATTTTCGTGTGGTCTGCAAAGGGCCTTGGCAAAGCGGTGACTGAGCTGGAATGGGGAGGAGGTTGAGGAGGTTTTTTTCCTTTTGAAATTATATGAATACATACTCATTGTGAAAATACGTAAGAAGTCAGAAGTATTCAAAGTAAATTGTGACAGTCACTCTCCGAACCCCACCCCCAACCTCAGTCCCCTCATCAGTTATTCCCTCTCTGTTAACATGCATTTATTGTGATCTCTGCGTTTTTTCACATGCACAAAACTGGGGTCTGGGGCTTTATTTTCATGAGTGGGTCCAGACTGTGTATACTGATGTGTGACTAGGTTTATCAATCAACAATATGCTTTGGAGGTCTGCGTCAGGACATATAAGCTTATCCCATTCTTTTCATAGCACTGCATAATATCTAATAGCAATGGAGGTACCAGTGTAGTGATTCACGAAGACATATTAAATGTCACTGCTGCCTTTGTCCTTGCGCAAGACGCAGCTAAACCATAGAGGCAGATGGCTGGTCTAGGCACCGCAAGGGATCAGGTGTGACTTGTCTTGGGTGTCTTCCTAGAGCTCCTCTCCCAGAGGCCTGGCTCTGAAGGCAGCCTCTGCTGAAGCCTGGCTCCTCCTCCACTCCCACTCCGGGTGAAGGCTCTGGTTCTCGGTCTGATGCCCTCAGGGTGGACGAAGCCCCCCGCTGCATCCTTGGCGACAGCCCACTGTGACCATTTAATACGTTGGTTACGGGATAGTTTGACCAGAGAATACGCCCTATCATCCTCTACCTTCCTCCCCTTTGTCCCCTTCAGCTTGTTTACCTTGTCGGTGCTCCGCTCTAGAGACTCTGAGAACCCTCAGCCTCAGAACTGTGAGGACCAACCGCCTTCCAGGAAGGAATCACATTCTCTGTGGTTTTGATCCCCCAGTATGGACACAGCCATAGGACATATAGCTGAGTCCTTGTGGTAGTGTGAGAAAGGGGACGGAAAAGCCCAAGGAGGATACAGAGGTGGGGATAGCTAAGAAAGAAGGGAGGCGGCTAAGGGAGGGAAAAGATTCCCAGGGGCCCATCAAAAACAGGTTGCACAGGGACTGAAAACCAACTCAATGGGAATAACGACTAAAAGAAATAAATGTCTAGGACATGAGCAAAGGAAGATTACACTAAGAAGAGCATCTTTTGGAGATGGAGGGAGAAGACATGAGCAGCAGAGAAGACTGGTGTGGTAGGCAGAAAAATGCCCCCCCAAAGATGAACATGTCCTAATCCCCAGAACCTGTGAATATATTTTACCTTACCCAGCAAAAGTCACTTTGCAAATGTGATTGAGTTAAGGATCTTGACATGTGGAGGATATCATGGATTGTCCAGGTAGACTCAATGTAATCAAAAGGGTCCTTAAAAGAGGGAGGCAGGAGTGTCAGAGGAGATGTGACTATGGAAACAGAGCTTGGAGTGATGTGCCATGAGCCAAGGCATGCATGTGTGAACAGCAAACCAGCCCTACAGAGCTGGAACAAATAATCCTAAAATTTGTATGGAACCAGAAAAGACCCCAAATAGCCAGAGGAATGTTGAAAAAGAAAAGCAAAGCTGGTGGCATCACAATTCCGGACTTCAAGCTCTATTACAAAGCTGTAATCATCAAGACAGTGTGGTACTGGCACAAAAACAGACACATGGATCAATGGAACAGAATAGAGAGCCCAGAAATGGACCCTCAACTCTATGGTCAACTAATCTTCGACAAAGCAGAAATGAATATCCAATAGAAAAAAGACAGTCTCTTCAACGAATGGTGTTGGGAAAATTGGACAGCCACATGCAGAAGAATGAAACTGGACCATTTCCTTACACCACACACAAATATAAACTCAAAATGGATTAGAGACCTAAATGTGAGACAGGAATCCATCAAAATCCTTGAGAACACAGGCAGCAACCTCTTCGACCTCAGGCACAGCAACTTTTTCCTAGACACATCTCCAAAGGCAAGAGAAGCAAGGACAAAAATGAACTATTGGGACTTCATGAAGATCAAAAGCTTTTGCACATTAAAGGAAACAGTCAACAAAACCAAAAGACAACCGACAAAATGGGAGAAGATATTTGCAAATGACATATCAGATAAAGGGCTAGTATCCAAAAATCTATAAAGAACTTACCAAACGCAGCACCCAAAGAACAAATAATCCGATCAAGAAATGGGCAGAAGACATGAACAGACATTTCTCCAAAGAAGACATCCAAATGGCCAACAGACACATGAAAAAGTGCTCAATATCACTCGGCATCAAGGAAAAACAAATCAAAACCTCAATGAGATACCACCTCACACCAGTCAAAATGGCTAAAATTAACAAGTCAGGAAACGACAGGTGTTGGCGAGGATGTGAAGAAAGGGGAACCCTCCTACACTGTTGGTGGGATTCCAAGCTGGTGCAGCCACTCTGGAAAACAGTATGGAGGTTCCTCAAAAAGTTGAAAATAGGGCTACACTATGACCCAGCAATTGTACTACTGGGCATTTACTCCAAAGATACAAATGTAGTGATCTGAAGGGGCAGGAGCACCCCAATGTTTATAGCAGCAATATCCACAAGAGCCAAACAATGGGAAGAGTCTAGATGTCCATCAATACATGAATGGGTAAAGAAGAGCTGGAATATAATATTTGCCTCCAACAGAATATTATGCAGCCATCAAAAAATGAAATCTTGCCATTTGCAACGACATGGATGGAACTAGAGAGTATTATGCTAAGCGAAATAAGTCAATCAGAGAAAGACAATTATCATATGATCTCACTGATATGAGGAATTTGAGACACAAGACAGAGGAGGATCATAGGGGAAGGGAGGGAAAAATGAAACAAGACGAAACCAGAGAGGGAGACAAACCATAAGAGGATCTTAATCTTAGGAAACAAACTGAGGGTTGCTGGAGGGGAGGGAGTGGGGGGTAGGAGGGATGGGGTGGCTGAGCGATGGACATTGGGGAGCGTATGTGCTATGGGGAGTGCTGTGAATTGTGAATGACTGATGAATCACAGACCTGTACCCCTGAAACAAATAATACATTATATGTTAATTTTAAAAAAGAAATGCATATTCTCAGGCCCACCCGAACCATAAATAATCCAAAACTCCAAGTGAGGCCCAAGAATCTGGGCACAGACACACCCATCCCCCTTCAGGGAATTCTGATGCACTCTCAGGTTTGAGCACGGGCTTCAAAAGGACCATGTTGAGTCCATGCATGGACTCAAGAGCTAGGGAAACAAGAGCACAACCTTCAATCCAAGCACAAAATCAGGCCCGGTACCAAGCAACTATAGTGAGCTTCCTACCGGGGGGGGGGGGTGCTACCAAAGAATAACTGTTCTCAGACTGGCAACTGGGATACTGAGCCCCCATACCATGGCCCTTCTGCTCCTCTGTAGAAGAGACATCTGCCAGAGGCCCTCGCAGACTGTCAAAACATCCTGGAATATAATATTTGCCTCCAACTCTGTACCTTGCTCTCCACTCCCTCACTTAAAACACTAATCTTTCCCATTTGTGCTCTCACCTGAACTGAGTAAATACACTTCAAACCACTCTTCTCCCCACCCCTCTCTTCTTGGTATCCAAGAGTAGCAGGCAAAAGGTTAGTTCTAATGTACCCGAACAAATGGATATATGACCTAAAATAGGAGTGACCGACACAGCCGCCCTGCCTGAGCATATCTCACTTGCTTCAGCAAGACTGCCACCCGTCAGCCTAATGCTATCCACAACGGAAAATGGAAAATTCCACAACCAAACACGAGAACAGACGCTTTCCAGAATGTGGCCCACCTCCTCTTCTCGTGTCTCAGACCCTGGGTCTACAGGATCAAGAAGGGCAAGGCAGCCACTACTTATGATTGCAGACATGTTTTCAATGAGTATACCCAACAGACAGCAGCTTTTTTTTTTTTTTTAGGTTTTATTTATTTGTCAGTGAGAGTGAGAGCACACAAGCAGGGGCAGGGGCAGGCAGAGGGAGAAGCAGGCTCCCCATTGAGCAGGGAGCCCACTGTGGGACTCGATCCCAGGACTCTGGGAACATGATCTGAGCCGAAGGCAGATGCTTAACTGAATGAGCCACCCAGGCGCCCTCAGACAGCAGCTTTAGACAGGGAGTGGGCTCTATTCTGAACTGAATAACAAATAGTGACTAACATAATTAAAAAATAATAATAAACCAAATAACCACCATTAACAATTCCCTCCTTTCGTTTTCCTGCCCTCCTGAATCGGCTGAGTTCTGAGGGATGAGAAAGAGGGGAACAGCACACCCTATTTGAGAGAATTAGAATCCGAGGTGTTAGGAAACAAAAGATTGAAAAAACAAGAAAAACAGTCTAAATGTGTGGTAACTCCCCTGAAAGCATGCTGGGCTCTGAAATTGCCTGCCTGCCCTCACATCCCACTTCAACTGATTATGACCATCCTGCTTGATTGAAGGCAGTCATAGTAGTGACTGAGAATTCGTTATGAAGTAAATGCTTCATTAAACCGAGATTAGCTGTTAAGCTAGTCCTTTGAGGCTTAGGAAAAGAAGTGGAAGTTTAGTATCAAGCTATGGAGGAAGAACAAGTGTGATTACAGTCAATCCTATCTTCTGCCAGACAGGAGACCTGATGAGTGCCCCAGTACTCGGGAGTTGTCTAGTAACTCGGATGTTGGAGGGGGAGGGACTAGCTCAGGGCCCAAGGGGAGGTCCGCACTGGGACTGCTGCCTTCAGAGAGCGGGAGAGGCAAGAGGCTGAGGATTGCAAGAGAGAGGGAGATTCGTAGGGACCGGCAGGATCTCTCAGATGGCAAGCTGCCAGCGTGTACTGCCGGTGGCGGCCAGAGCTGAGCCGTGGCTCTGAACTCCGCTCTTCCTCCCCCAGCCCGTGAGAATCGGAGCTGGAGAGCCGGCATGCCCCGGTAAGTGGAAATCCTGCCACTTCAAGCCATGGAGTCATCATTCCCATTTGGAGTGATCCTTGCTGTCCTGGCCTTCCTCATTATTGCTGTCAATGTGCTAGTGGCCGCGGCTGTGCTGTTGTTGATCCACAAGAATGATGGGGTCGGTCTCTGCTTCACCTTCAATCTGGCGGTGGCTGACACCTTGCTTGGTGTGGCCATCTCTGGCCTAGTCACAGACCAGCTCTCCAGCCCGGCTCGGCCCACACAGAAGACCCTGTGCAGCCTTCGGATGGCATTTGTTACTTCTTCCGCCGCTGCCTCTGTCCTCACGGTCATGCTGATTGCCTTTGACAGGTACCTTGCCATCAAGCAGCCCCTCCGCTACTTCCAGATCATGAACGGGTTCGTGGCTGGGGCCTGCCTTGCCGGGTTGTGGTTGGTGTCTTACTTCATTGGCTTCCTCCCCCTGGGAGTCCCCACATTCCGGCAGACTACCTACCACGGTACCTGCAGCTTCTTCGCTGTGTTTCACCCACGCTTTGTGCTGACCCTCTCCTGCATTGGCTTCTTCCCAGCCCTGCTCCTCTTTGTCTTCTTCTACTGCGACATGCTCAAGATTGCCTCCATGCACAGCCAGCAGATCCGAAAGATGGAACACGCAGGGGCCATGACCGGGGCATACCGGCCTCCTCGGCCTCCCAGCGACTTCAAGGCTGTCCGCACTGTGGCTGTTCTCATTGGGAGCTTCACTCTGTCCTGGACCCCCTTCCTTATCACTGGCATTGTGCAGGTGGCCTGCCAGAAGTGCTACCTCTACCTGGTGCTGGAACGGTATCTGTGGCTGCTCGGTGTGGGCAACTCCCTGCTCAACCCACTCATCTATGCCTATTGGCAGAAGGAGGTGCGGCAGCAGCTCTACCAGATGGCCCTGGGCGTGAAGAAGGGGCTCGCCTCATGCCTCCTCCTTCTCTTGGCCAGGGATGGTGGCCCGGAGGGGCCCAAGGAAAATTCCTACCCTATCGCCATTATCTCCCACTCACATCTTGATGGCTAAGATGGTAAGGGCAGGGAGTTTCCGAGTGCCTTCTCCCTCCCCTCTCTGCGCCGCCATTAGGAAATCAGATGGAACTAGGGGAATGAGAGTACTTGCTTCAGGCAGCTGACCACCCCTCACCCCAGACCGAGAGGAACTGAGGGAGGGTGCTGACTTTCTTCTATAATCCATTTTCCTCATCTGCAAATCTCCATTCCTCCCTTTCTTTTGCAATGAGTCTGTTTCTCCTGTACGGGTATACTTACTTAAAGAAATGTACTACTGAAATGATGCTTAAAAAATCAAATCCTATTTTTGAACGCGCTAGAGCAGCACTAGCCAACAGAAATATCATGCAAGTCATATATAATTTTAAATGTTCAAGTAACCACGTTAAAAAGGTAAAGAAAAAAAGCCAGGCAAAATTTATGTTAATGTTTCATTTAACCCAATGTATCTAAAACATTGTTTCAATATGTAATCGATATAAAAATTACTACACTATGTTTTTCATGCTAAATCTCCGAATCTGGTGTGTATTATACCTTTACAGAACATCTTCATCCAAACTAGCCTGATTTCTAAAGCTCAGGAGTGACATAGGGCTAGGAGCTACCATATCGGATAGCACAGCTCTGGAGAAATGAGGTGGTTTCTTCTAACTGTTTACCATAGTGACTGACTACAATAAAGTGAGGAGTCCTGCCCTCCCTGATGTGAAGCAGACTTTTTAGGTAGTGAGTTTGCCTAAAATGCAGAAACCTGATTCTAGATTCTACAGCTTGTCTCCTTTTACACGTCATGGTGTTCAAAACACTGTTTCTTTGGAAATAGCCAATCTCGTGGTTATTTCTGCTACTACCCCTCCCAATCCACCACTTCTGTAACTCTGTGGTACCCCTTCCCCTCAGTTGGCTTCTTACTTGCTGATAACAATGCTGAAGCAGCAATTCTGAGACACTCGAAGGGAAGGAAGAGAAAAAAGGGGTAGGTACCAAGAAAGGCACTGCCAAGCTCTCCACACTGGACTCAATTTTTCCCTCTGAGCTTGACCTTCTTAAATCCTCATTTTCCTAAGAAACTCAGTGGCAAAAGAGGATGCCTCCAACACATCCCAGGAGACCAGCTGAGGCAGCGGTGTCTCCTCCTGCTTTCTGTGGGTACAGAAAATGACTGTTGGCAGCCAGGAATTATGGCCAGGCTCCCTCTGGGTAACCCTGGCAGCAGAAATTCAAGAACAGAGTAGGGAAGAAACCTGGGAAATACGCTCAGTCTCCCTGAGCTTCCCTGTAATCCCTTCCTCAATCTCCTGGTCTCCACGTGGATTCCTGGAAAGTTTGCCTCGTAAGGCCCTCAACTAGATTATCTCCTAGAAAGCTGCTGAGTGGACAACCAAAGAAGGCGAGAAGAAACCAATACAGAATGGATTAAATCTGTCTGGGATTTGGTGCCAAAACAACCTTGGAAGGCTAACCCCTTGATATGTCTAAATCGATGGCCTGAGGATGCATTTGAATTCAATGTGTAAAGGCTAATGTCAAGAGGCCCATAAAATTTTTCATTTACATCTGAAACTGTAATGTTCCGAACCAGGACAGAATCTGCCCATCGTTCTCTCCACAGGATGGCCCCACACCATGATGTCTTGTACTTGGGTTTTAATTCCCCTTCAGTCTTAGATTAACTCCCAGCTGGCTTCCCTCGGTTGTTTGGAGGTTAATGATCCTTCCTTTCCATTTCCATACTCTGGAAACTTCCCTTCTATTTTCACCCTCTGTCTTCAGCACAAATGGCCTATTGCTCACTGACCTATTCTAAAACACACCAACCCTCGTTTGGTAGACTTTTTTTGCAGTTGCCCTGTTTACCATGCTGGCCCAGAGGACCATGTGTGCCTTCGCCGCAGCAGGGTTTATGTTCCTGAAGCTGAAGAACTTTTTGGCTTTCAAGTAGATGATGGAACCCAATGTGCTCTGCAGTGCTGAGCACCCAGCAAGTGCCATTTATGCCAGCAATAAGGCACCCTCTTGGATTGGGTTAGGAGTTACTGGGAACTATGTAAAACGCAAACAGCAACTGGGTTTGGGGACAAGATGGGAAGCTGGCTCAAATCCATGCCCTCCCTATTGGTGGTTCAAAGCTTAATTTCCTGGCCTTGCTGCAAAGGACTGATCTTGCCAAGGTAACACAAGCAAAGTGGAATGGAAATTAGTCAGTTAGAGAAGAAAGGCAGGAGCTGAGGGGAAGCTAGGTGACTGCTGTGTTGTTAGGTTCAGTGTAAGAAACCTTGCTATCCCTGGGAGGCAGTATGTTGAGTAGAAAAATCACAGGCTTTGAAATCCAACAGACCAGTGTTGAAATTATGATTCAGTTGTTTAAACTGTCAAAGCTGCAGTTTCCTCATTTGCAAAACCGGGGTAATAATGCCTACCTTATATGATTCTAGAGAGGGTTAGCTCAGATAATGTATGGGAAAATGCCTAAACTACAGCAGATGGTTAGTACTCAGAGAATGTTCTCTTCCTCATCCTTAAAAAATCCTGAAGAATAAAATATTCAGCTGACCAATTTAGGGAGTCTGTCCTATCTGTAGATATTATGGTCTCCAGGACAAGGACAATTAGGCTCCAAACTGTGAATTCCTCAACCCCTGAAAGTTTTTGAAAATGAGTGATGAGAGAGGACTCAGATTGAAAAAGACAAACAGTTAATCTAATACCTTAGCAGGATCAAGAGACAGCAGATATAAACAAGGCACTATTATCACACACTGGGGTTTAAGAGTAACTGCAATTATGGACATAGTATTTAATAAGCCACCAAGAGCAGAGATACAGAATGCTATCCAAAGTCTAACGGCTCTTTGACACAGGCTCCAGCACAGATAAGGGAATGTGCTGGAGAGAAACATTTAGATTTCATTCATGCATCCGATATTGTCTCCTGGTGTACTTGCAAAGAAGCCAGATCCTGTTTAGCAATTTGATCAAAATAGCCAAAAGATATTATGACCTTGTAGGACAGAATGTAGGTCAATCGGTCCCATTTATAATTACCATAAAGAGCTTGTGAATTGGTTATAAAAACTGTGACATGACTAAGTTTTCTACTACTTCTCTGGATAGCTGACATTATACACAGCACATCTGTTTCAGAGTACTACTCTCAAGAACATAAGAACACACAACCCTCAGTATGGGGGCATTTTCAGTGGTCTCACAAGTGTTAGAAGCTGGTTGCCCTGATCTACCAAACGCTCCTGCTTGTCTAATAAGCCCATCTCTGAGAGTTGGCCAGCCAGAGTTAGCCTTGGGATATCTTCTCCCCATATGGAAAAGTATTTACTGATTCAAATGGAAAATGAACTCATGACTTTGATTTCATTCACACTTACTCAGTCAATGGCCAAACTGAATAGAGACCAATGAAAATAGCAGGCAGAAGATGTATTTCAAGGACACACATAGAACAAGAGGAAGCATGGTGTTGATAGCTGGGCCACAAGAGCAGCAATGGACCCAAGGCCAGACCACAACGCCTTAGCTGCCATCCACCACTCGCTTACTTTGTGACTCCTTCGGTACCTCCCATGCCATCCTTCAAACTGCTGGCTGGTTTGGAATCTTCTCCTTTTAATTAACAAATCTTCATTTGTTATTTCTACAGTCATATAAACTTGATAGTGGTCCCTACAAGTGTCAATTGTTATTCATTCATTCATTCATCCATCCATCTACCTACTCCACAAACATTTTTTAAGAGCTAGGTGCTAAAATTGCCCCAGTTTTGCTGGGATTTCTTTCAGAGATATGTAATGATGTATATATGAGGTTCGTTATTCTTTTCTGATTATAAAAATAATTTTAGTTCATTTCAGAAATTTTTGAAAATACAGAAAATCACAAAGGTACCTATAATTGTACTATCCAGAGATGATCACTGTTTTTCTCCATGTGTTTTCTTCACTGAACATTATATTATGTATGTTTTCCTATGTAATTAACTTTTCTTCAAAAATGTGACTTGTGGGGTCCCTGGGTGGTGCATTTCGTTAAGTATCCAACTCTTGGTTTCAGCTCAGGTCATGACCTGAGAGTCTTGAGATTGAGCCCCATGTCCCTCTCTGAGCTCACAGAGGAGTCTGCTGGAGTTTCTCTCCCTCTCCCTCTGCCCCTCCCCATGTTTGCTCTCTCTCTCTAAAATAAATAAATAAAATTTTAAAAACCATGACTAGTAATGGTTGCATGTTATTTCAACATATGAGTATATAATATTCTAACCATTTCCCTATAGTTGTACATTTGTTATTTCCAATACCTCACTGTTATAATACCACTATAAATACCTTTGTGTATAAATCTTTAACACATCTGTTTAATTCCTTAGGATAAATTCTACAAAGAAGTATTACTAGGTCAAGGAGCACTAAACATATATAAGAATTTTGATTCATATTTTTGCTGGCATTTCTTAAAGTGTAATGTTTGCCTAGGATATTTGCTAAGAGAAGTCAAGAGCGAGCCATGAATGAAAAGACCACACTGATATGAAGTTCTCAAAGAAATAAAAGTACATGGCTTCCTGAAGGCATAAACCATACCAGGGGGTTAACCAGTTGCTGTCGTTGTTCTTTCTTTTTTAACAAATGGAAGCCTATAGAGTTAATCTGCAGATTTAGAAATCTGGACTAATGGGACACAGCAGTTGAGGAATACCTCTTACAACTGCACCATCAATATGGCACGGTGTAATATCCAGGTATCGATTTCAGTGTGTTTTCACTCTCCAAATTTTCTGAGTTAGTTGTTTTGTGCAGCACCATAAAATGCTAAGTAGGCATGAGAAAATGAAAACATAATCACATGGAGCCGGGAAAACCGTCGTGTTGCACTTGAAGCCTTGAAGCCATAGTTTTGCTGAGTTGCTGAAAGGGAAAGATGTGCTCTACCTAATGGATCAACCGCGCAGGGTAAAGTGCATGAGCTTAACATGCTACTACCCAGCCATATGTTCACTGGATTTACAAGCTGTTGGGACCATAATCAGCCACTGGGCTCAAAGAGCCCTCTCAGGAGGAGTCCTAGAAACAACCAGTGCAGCTGTTAAGGGTCTCAGAATCTGTTTTAATGCACAAAGCAGTTTCTGGTTCTTTAAAATGCCTTCTGCACAATAGGGCAGGCAGGATCCAATTGCTCCAGCACACTGGAGGGGACTGAAGTCATGTGAGACCAAGAGCCTGAGGAGGGTCTCTTTCTTTGTTTAGGTTTATTTTTATTTGGTGCATGTTGCCCAAAAATCCCATGATTGAATCATATTTCCTATTTATTATAATAAATCCGTTATCAGTTCCAGTTTTGTCTTGGTTGTGTTGACACTAAGGCACTAAAAACTGATAAACATGCTGAGATAACAGTCGTTGGCCCAATAAAATGTCACACTGTCTTATAAAACTGTTCAATGTGGTTTTACCACTCATAATATTTTTGCAGATTTGCCCACTGAGCCATTCAACTAATACTAAAGCACTTGCTATAGGAAAGCAAACTGGTGTCATGTCATCTCAGAAGGGGCTTACAAAGTAAGACAACTAGGAGGGCACCTGGGTGGCTCAGACAATTGAGCACCCGACTCTTCATTTTGGCGCAGGTCATGAGATCAAGCCTTGCATCGGGCTCTGTGCTGGGTGTGGAGCGTCTCTCTCTCCTTCTCCCTCTGCCTCCCACCCCTCCCACCCTCCCGCTGGCATGCTCTCTCTCTCAAAAAATTTTTTAAAAAGTAAGAAAACTAAACCAAGAAATTATAGCCAAATGGCTATGAGGTTATTTCAAGTGTGGAAAAGATTCATAATCGAAAATTCCAACTATCACTTTAAGATTACTAGGTCTCTTAGTATTTTTTAAAGGTTTTATTTTTATTTATTTGACACAGAGCACAAGCAGGGGGAATGGCAGAGGGAGAGGGAGAAGCAGGCTCCCTGCTGAGCAGAGAACCTGATGCAGGGCTTGGTCCCAGGACCCTGGGATCATGACCTGAGCCGAAGGCAGACGTTTAACCAACTGAGCCACCCAAGGGCCCCTCTCTAAGTCATCTTAAGCAATGATGCATTAAATTGTTTTTCTTATTTGCTAAAGAAATAGGAAAGACAAGGATGCAAAAAGAGTGTTTATAGTGAGTTAGGCACAGCCCAAAATACAACTGAATTCTGACACTAAGTTATTAGAGAAAAGAAACATCCTCTAGTGAAATCTCAGGAATTAATACAGAGTAGCTACTATGAGAAGATACTTGTTTTTTAAAAAGCAATTTTATGACTTTAGCTTACATGCAATATCCTGATGGGGCTGGGTAGCAAAAATATTACCCCTTAAGTGATACACTTTAGTAAATAGAAAATAAGTATTTATAATCAGGTTTTTAGTAGTTTAATCATTCCTCCCATAAATCTGTTTATAAGCCTAACAACAGACTTGTTTGCATTAGAGGAGAGTGGGAAGTCTAGCCCTATGTCCAAATTATTCCATTTCAAACTAGTTGCATCTGTATCAGTAATTCCAAGTTCTTCAAGAAATAGTACAACATACAACAAAAACACGTTCCTGTGTTTTTGGAGTCTAGGAGTCACCATTGGTGAACTGTGCTCACTTAGACTAGAGAAAGAAGGGGTGGGCTCGTGAGGAAGGAGGTTGTGGAGAAGAAAGGCCAAGAGAGAAAAGAGAGAGAAGTAGAAAGTGGAGAATAAGAGAAAAATTATATAATTGCAGTTACAGGTCTCTAGGAAAATCATTTAAAGCCAGTGTTACAGTGAAGTGTCAAAGAGTGACCCACCACAAAAACTATTGACCTTCTTTCTCCCAGGGTGCTATAAAGATAGGGGAATTAATGAAATCAATATTCTTTACTGCTCACCTGCCATAAACTTTAAGTGACCCTAGACAAGGCTGAGTTTGTACACCTCTAGCATAGTGACATAAGCATGGGCTCATGAGCCGGACTGCCTGGGTTAGAATCCTGGGTGTCATTTCCTAGGAACAAAGTATTCTACCTTTCTGTGCCTCAGTTTCTCATCTAAAAATAAGAATAGTATCACCCCCTAGAGTGGTTGAAAGAATGTAAACGGTTTTATAAACACAATACACTTAGAACAGTATCTGACATATAATAAAAGCCATAGAAGTATTAGCTATTATCATCTGAGTTGCCTCATGTTCTAGCCTCTCAAAAGAAAGGAAAAAAAATATTGAAAGTTTTTTCATCTTATAGCCTACAGATTTTGATCATCATTTTATCCCTTCAAATCCGGGGTTTCCTGATCAGAAATGTCCGTGGTTTGATCTTCAGGTTGCTGGTAACACGATGGATTTGCTCATTCTAAAGGAAAATATCCATGTGATCCTCTGGAGTTAATATGAATCAGTCTTTATTTTGTTACCAAACAGCTTCATGGAAATTCCTCACTGGCCATCCTAATCAAGCTAAACCACATGCTAGGTTTTTAAAAAGTTTTACTGAGATGTAATTTACATACCATAAAGATCACCTGTTCAAAGCATACAATTCAATGTTTTCTAGTATATTTAGAGTTGTGCAACCATCAACCATAATCTAATATTAGACTGTTTTCATCCCAAAATGAAACCTTACACCCATTAGTGGTCCTCCCCATTTCTCCCAGCCCTACGCAACCACTAATTTACTTTCTATCTTTATGAATTTGCCTATTCTGGACATTCTGTTTAGAACTGGGATCATACAGGGGTGGCTCAGTTGGTTAAGCGTCTGCCTTTGGCTCCGGTCATGATCCCGGGGTCCTAGGATTGAGCCCTGCATTGGCTCCCTGCTCAGTGGGGAGTCTGCTTCTCCCTCTCCCTCTGCTCCTCCCTGTGCCCCCCCCAATGGGCTCTGTCTCTCTCTCAAATAAATAAAATCTTTAAAAATAAATAAATAAAACTGGGATCATACAACAGGTGGAGTTTGTGTCTGACTTCTTGTATTTAGCATGTTTTTAAGGTTCATCCATGTTGTAGCAATGTGTCAGCCCTTCATACACCTCTTTACAGCTGAATATGTCATTGTATGGATATACCACGATTTGTTTATCCATTCATCAGTCGATCGATATTTGGGTTGTTTCCATCTTTTCATTATTATGAATAATGCTGCAATGAACACAGATGTACATGTATCTGAGTCCCAGTTTCCAATTCTTTTGGGTACAGAATTACTGGGTCTAATGGTAACCTATGTCTAACTTGAGGATGTGCCCAGCTGTCTTCCAAAAGGGCTACACCATTTTATAACCTCTCCTGCAATGTACGAGTTCTAATTTCTTCACATCCTCGCCAACTCCTGCTATTGTCTGGCTTTCTTTTTGATATGTTGGGCTTTTTACTTGGGAAAATCATTATTTCTCCTTCAAATCAGTGGTGCCTGCTCATCTTTGTGTTACACCCTTTCATTCTAACATTTCTGAAAAATTAGACTTTGTGTTTTTTTTAATTTAAAAGTATTTATTTATTTATTTGAGAGAGAGCACGAGCAGGGAGGGAGGAGCAGAGAGAGAAGGAGAAGCAGACTCTCTGCTGAGCAGGGAGCCCGATGTGGAGCTTGATATGGGGCTCGATCCCAGGACCCCAAGATCATGACCTGAGCCAAAGGCAGACAGTTAACCAACTGAGCCACCTAGATGCCCCAGTAGACTTGTTTTTTAGAACAGTTTTAGATTTACACATAAATTGAGCTGACGGTACAAAGAGTTTGTTTTGTTTTTTGACAAAAAGGTTTTCATCCAAAGTCCTTAGTCCCTTTAATGATTGTTTCCTTGTACTCACTGACTCTGAAAGATTTCCCTTATCAATCTACGTTCAAAAGACACTAGTGGGTCTATTTCATACCTGTTACGTCCCTAAAAAGTTATTTTTCAATCAAAAATGGCAATTCGAATATACAATGGGGAGCTGTTATTTAAGGGAACTCTATGGTGAAGATTTTTGTGAAACACTGAATTCTTCATAGATGTAAAATAATCCCTTTCAAATGTTCTGTGGTAAGAGTCAGACCCTTACTCTCTGAGGCACCCTTACTGAAGTAGCCTATTTCACTATAGAAATGGGTTAGTCCTTAGTGTTCAGTCAAAATACTCTATTCATCATATTTGTTACCTGAGAGGATACCGTATTAATCCATGACTAAGAATAGGATAATACACCTAAAATAAAAGTAACAAGTCAAATTCTTTAATTTGAATTACCTACCCGTGATTATGGCTACTATGAAGGCATCAATCTTTAAAGCTTTGGTAATTTCGATAAAGAGATCATCAGCTTCAAACTCTTTTTCTTCAAATTTTATATTGAAAATAATTGGTCCTTCCTGCCCCTTTACTTTTTTTCTACCACTAAAATATTGGGTTTTTTTTGATATACTTCGCACTGGTTTTTAGTCATCACCCGTGTCCTTTGTGATGTCCTCCCCAAACTGTTTTATGCTGGACTTGCCCAGGCTCAGTTCTTGGACCTCTTCTCTTGCTACTGACACTCCCTTGGTGATCTCATTATCATGGCTTTAAGCACCATCTATATGCTGATGATTTCCAAATGATTTCCCTGGCCCATACCACTCCCCTGAACTCCGCACTTCTATGTCTCACTGCCTACTCCACATCTGTATTAAAATCCAGTAGGCACTTCAAACTTAACATGTACAAAACAAAATTAGTACTTTCCTGACCAAAAACAAAAACAACCTGTGCTTTCCAGAGCCTTCTCCATTTCTACGGCGATACTGCCCTTCTAGGGGCTCCTGGGTGGCTCAGTTGGTTGGGCGTCTGCCTTCAGCTCAGGTCATGATCCCAGAGTCCTAGGATCGAGCCCTGCATTGGGCTCCTTGCTCAACAGGGAGCCTGCTTCTCCCTCTCCCTCTGCCTGCTGCTCCCCCTGCTTGTGCTCTCTCTCTATCAAATAAATAAATATTTTTTTAAAAAATACTGTCCTTCTAGAGACCCAGGCCTTGGAGTAATCCTTACCACTGCTCGCTTTCTCTCTTACAACCCACATCCTATGCCCTAGTGGGTCATTATTTGTTCTTCTCCAAAATATATGAATTTCAACCACTTCTCACAGCCTCTACTGCTGCTATCCTCATCCAAGCCACCATCACTTCTTGCGTGAGTCATCAGACTCCCTGTAGACTCTCACCTCAGAGCCTTCGCATTTGCTTTAACCCTAGATTGGCTCCTTTTCTCACCCCCTATAGACTTAAATTTGGCTTTCTTGGTATGTGACCTTGCCCAATATTCCCCCTCCCCTGCTTTGTTTTTCTATAAATGATTTATCACCATCCAGTAAACTATATATTTTACTCATTAACCTTTTTGTTAAATCTCCCTTCTGTACACAATAAGCTCTATGAGGCAGGGATATTTGTTTAATGAATAAACAGATAATCAATTAAAAAGTTTAGGTGTATCAGGGCACCTCGGTGGCTCAGTGGGTTAAGTATCCAACTCTTGATCTCATCTAAGGTCTTGATCTCAGGGTCATGAGTTCCAGCCCTGCATTGGGCTCCACACTGGGAGTGGAGCCTACTTTATTATATAAAATAACAATAACAATAA
Source organism: Potos flavus (assembly GCA_028534135.1). Taxonomy (NCBI): domain Eukaryota; kingdom Metazoa; phylum Chordata; class Mammalia; order Carnivora; family Procyonidae; genus Potos; species Potos flavus. Next base: position 17,906,935 of record CM052901.1, read on the forward strand.
TAAATAAAAGATTAGGGGCATCTCCCTCCCCAAGCACCTCTATTTACCCTTAATAACCTACTCTTTATCTTCCCATCCTTATCTAGTAATTCAAAACTTAAATTTCAATCCATTTAAATCCCACGGTATTTGTTTAATCTTTGCCATGTTTTGGCATTTTATCAGATCTTTGGATACAGATAAATTCATTTTTTCATTTAACAAATATTTACTGAGTATATGTAACAGTGCTAGGCATGGAGAACACAGCAGTAAACAAAATCAGCAGAATCCTTATTTTAATGGAGCTTACAGACTAATGGGAGATGTCGATATTAAATAATCACACAAATAATAGTATGTAGTTATAAATATGTGATATAAGAAATTATAATGAAGAAAGTTATTTAGATTGGTAGAGAGAAAATCAATGTAAGGTTTCCCCAAAGGAATAACATTTAAGCTGAGGTGAATAGAAAGCCTATTTCCAATATTTTTAAACCCTTTAAGAAACTACCTTCCAGTCTCTACCCTTGTGAAAAAATGGCTTCCTTTTTGCTCATCTATTCAGGAATGAGTAGGGTATCTGACTAGTGTCGTAGTCTTAAAAAGTATACATACACAATGGAATATTACTCAGCCATAAAAAAGAATGGAATCTTGCCATTTGCAACAACATGGATGGAGCTGGAAAGTATAACGCCAAGCAAAATAAGTCAGTCGGAGAAAGACAAACACCATAGGACCCCACTCATATGTGGAATTTAAGAAACTAAACAAACGAACAAAAGAAAAAACAAAGAGACAAACCAAGGAACCGACTCTTAACTATAGAGAACAAACTGACGGTTACCAGAGGGGATGTGGGGGAATGGGTGGACTAGGTGATGGGGAGTAAGAGTACACTTATATGAGTAATGAATAATGTGTAGAATTGCTGAATTACTGTATTGTACATCCAAAACATATATAACACTATATGTCAACTCTCCTGAAATTAAAGTTAAAAACTTTAAAAACTTTTTAAAGTGACAACTGAAAGAGAAAAAAAAAAAAACCAACAGTGAGATACCACTACACACCTATAAGAACAGTCAAAATCAAAAACACTGACACCACCAAAAGCTGGGAAGGATGTGGAGAAAGAAGAACTCTCGTTCACTGTTGGTGGGAATGCAAAATAGTACAGCTACTATTGGAAGACAGTTTGGCAGTTTCTTACAAAACTAAACATACTCTTACAATACCATCCGGCAACTGTACTCCTTGGTTTTTACCCAAATGAGTTGAAACTTGTATCCACGCAAAAACTTACACGTGAATATTTATTTATAGCAGCTTTATTCATAATTGCCAAAACTTGGAAGCAACCAAGACATGCTTTAGTAGGTAAATGGATAAATACACTGTGGTACATCCAAAAGAAAAGAAAAAGAAAATGAGCTATCGAGCCATGAAAAGACATGGCATGAAAAGACAAGAACTTAAGTGCATATTACTGAGTGAAAAAGCCAATCTGAAAAGGCTACATACCAACTGTATGACACTCTGGAAAAGGCAAAAACACAGAGATAAGAAAAGGATCCATGGACCGCAGGGGTTAGGGGAGAGGGAAGGCTGAACAGGCAGAGCACAGAGGATTTTTTGGGCAGCTCAACGATTCTGTATGATACTATAATGGTGGATATATGTCATACTTTTGTCAAAACCCACAGAATGCATAACCCAAGAGTGAATCCTAATGTAGATGATGGTTTTGGGCTGATAATAATATGCCACTGTAGATTCACTAGCTGTAATAAATGAATCACTCTGGTGATGAATTTCAATGGGGGGAAGCTATGCTTTATGTACGGTTAAGGGTACACAGGAAATCTCTGTACCTTCTACACAATTTTGCTGTGAACCTAAAACTTCTCTTAAAAATAAAGTCTATTAAAATTATTTTTAAAAAGATAGTTCTTTAGACTGATAGTTAAGAAAGCACTGTGGAGTGGCAGAATGAGACAGAGAAGAAATCTGAGAACTATGCGCTAGTCTCAAATCTGCCACAATCCAGTTATGTGACTTAGGACAAACTGTCTTCGATTTTGTGGACCATATTTTATCTACCTGTACATAAAAAGGAGTAGATTTCAGTGGGTCTTAACCTTTTTTGGGCTGCTCCCCTCTATGCTACCCTCCACAACAGAGTTATCTTCCTAGAAAATAAAAGCTGGTTATATTATTCCCCTATTTTAAACTTCTTTTGCCTACCCCCGAACTCCTGCATAAGAAAGTCAAACTCTTTACTAGTGCATATAAAGATCCCTCATAATTTGACCCTTTGGGTCACACTATTCTTATTTCATTTCATGCCAGCCCACAGATCTGTACACGTTCCCAAAGTGTAGTCCAAAGACCACCTGTATCAAATACCTGTGATGAAAGCAAATGCCCTTGCCCCAAATAAGGTTAGGATCTCAGGCAATGGGATGTAAGAATCTACATTTTCACAAGATCTCCAGGAGATTCTGCCTCAAGCAGTATTTGAAAACCACTCCCCTACATTTTAGCCACACTGAACTTTCCCCTATTTCCCTGCCTGGAACGTCCTTCCCTGCCTTATCCATATGGTAACATCTGCTATTTACCTCAAATGTCATCTCTGCTATGAAGCCTTTGGCCAATCCCCTAGGTAACCGGCTGTTCCCTTCTCTCTGTTTCTAGCACTTTGTTCATCTTTCACATAGTACTTAGTACCTCCTAAAATTATCTACTTACATCTCTTTCTCCTCCTACAATGTGAGCTTGAAAACAGAGACTATCTCTTAACTTCCTTTTATATTCCCAGCATCTAGGACATAATAGACACACAATAAATGTTTGTTGACCAAATCAATGAATGGATAAAGATGAAGAGCTAAACTAGTCATTCCACAAATACTTTTTAATTTTTTAAATTTAAATTCAATTAATTAACATACAGTGCATTACCAGTTTCGGAGGTAGAGTTCAGCGATCCATCAGTCTTATATAATACCCAGTGCTCACGACATCACACGCCCTCCCCAATGTCCACCACCCAGCTACCCCATCCAGCAACCCTCCCCTCCAGTAACCCTCAGTTTGTTTCCGATGATTTTTAAAATTTTTTTTATTTAAATTCAGTTAGCCAACATATAGTACATCATTAGTTTCAGATGTAGTGTCAATAATTTATCAGTTGCATGTAACACCCAGTACTCATCGTATCACATGCCCTCCTTAATGTCTATCACCCAATTACCCTATCCCCCACCCACCTCCCCTCCAGCAACCCTCAGTTTGTTTCCTAGAGTTAAGAGTCTCTCATGGCTTGTCTCCCTCTCTGACGACTTCCCATTCAGTTTTCCTTCCCTTACCCTATGGTCCTCTACACTGTTTCTTATATTCCATATATGAGTATGTTTCCTATGATTAAGAGTTTCTTATGGTTTGTCTCCCTCTCTGATTTCATCTTGTTTTATTTTTCCCTCCCTTCCCCTATGATCCTCTGTTTTTTTTCTTAAATTCCACGTATGAGTGAGATTATATGATAATTGTCTTTCTTTGACTGACTTATTTCGCTTAGCATAATACCCAATACCCTCTAGTTCCATCCACAAATATTTGAGTGCCTACAGTGTGCTGGGCAATGTTCTAGTACAAGAAAGTAGCCAGAACTTTTTGCCTATAAGATAAATAGAACCCTGGACACAAGGTTCTATTTTAAGCCTCTTTTTACATTTTATCTGTAGAAACTTCTAAGTGAGCCACTTTATTCATGCTTAGGAAAGAACCATTTACCAGATGTTTTTAAGTAGCATTACAACTAACAGGTGGCAGTGGGAAAACCCAATGGACTTTGTCTATTCCCATAAATGTGCTTTAAGAGTCCAGACTCAATTTCATAGTAACCTTTCTGGAGAATGGTAACACTTTCTAGAGAATGTAACTTAAATAGCTGGCAAAGGAGAAAGTAGTAAATGAAAACAAAGTCAAAGTGATTCTGCCAATAAATACTTTAATGAGAACCGAGGTCTGAAACATACATAGCAGTAACTGCCCTGGCCTATGCCTTCTGCTATAGCCCAAGTCTGGGGCTAACCAAATACATTTAACCAACATTTGAAAAGAAGGCCATGTTGAATGTCATCCATCAGTATCCATCTTCATAGAAGATACCAATCTGGGGCCAGAGTCTCAACGTTAACACTTCCTCTCAGGGAAAAGTTAACATGGTAACACAAACACATGAACAATTTTGAACCATCCTATAGTTCTTCCACCAGGAGGTTCTTGGGAGACCAGTGGTTCAGTAAACACAACTTTGTCAAAATACATTAGAACACAGAAAAAGGGAAAAGAGTAGAAAGGTTGGCAGGGCTTGGCTCACATATAATTCAGTCCTTAGATCTGAAGCCTCTTGAGCTGCTCGTATGTGATAAAAAACTGAAGAGTAAGTCATGGAAGATCACTGGATTGATAGTGAAAACCTAAGTAAGTTCTAAAATTGTATACTACATTCTCTTACATTGAGGTATTTAGTCTGTGCTCTTCCGAGTTGCACTTAAGTCTTTTTAAAAACAATACCTGGCAAGTCAAGCATGTGCTGAGTTTCCACCATGTCCCCATTATGATTTAGCATGTAGCAATAAAAACAGATTAAAACTAACATACTTAACATCTTCAGGGGCAAACAGGCCACACACACACACACACACACACACACACACACACACACCACCACCACCACCTCCACCCCGAAGAACATTAATGGCAACATATAATTCAACGTTAAGAGTAATTGTTACAGGCTTTAGGTGATCAGATCAATCTCAAGGAGGGAGAAGAGATACTATCTTCCTCAACCTATAGTCTCCACAAGGGCAAGGAATTACTTTTCAATCCTGCAATACTCACCACTGTACACACAAACTACACACAATATCCAATTCATCTCTCTGCACAGAGGAGGCACTCAAACACAGCTAAAGAAAGGAGATCCACCCCTGAGGAAAGAACCCTACTGGCCTGGATTCCTTCGCTCTAAGAGTGTTTTCTGTTTCATTATTTCCCCAGTTGTTTTGGTCCTATAGTTAGGAGTAGGAAATATGGACCACCTCAGCATGTACTTTCCTTGGGCAAACCCAACAGGGTTTCCAAAAACTTCATAATCCCTTCCAGATTTGGTTGTACTTGTTTTGTTTTAAGGAGGAAATTTTGGTACTTTTCTGCTGCCTTTAGTTTGTACTAGACTCCAGCTGAAAGTCATTTCTCTTGTACTTAGAGATACTTAGTTCCATCCTCGATGGTCACAATTAGAATGCTTGAGTTTCTCACTTGCCTAAAGGAGTCGATAATCAAATTTTCCTTCCCATAACCTAGAATTACCTGGGAGCTTGAAGCATCTGCTTTCATTCTCATATTCTAAAAGGATACAATGATGTTCCAGGGTCCAAGTCGAAGCCAGTTTGGCCAAAATCCTTTATAGAGTGCAAAAAATCCCTCATGTTTCCACATCTGAGGGATATAATAAAAAATAGAGTGAATTCCCCTTACTATTTACATCTGACAATTACTTTTATTTTAGTACTCCTCTTCCATGTCCCTTTCCAACAACTTACGGCTCCATGGATGCTGTTTTTCTAAAGCCATACATTTTGAATTCATATGTACTCTAAATCTACCTACTCATTCAACAGATACTTAAGCACCTTCCAAATGCGAGGTACTCTTTCTTGATGTTTACTATACTCTTCTCTGGTTTACTATCATTACTATTAGAGTAATATTATTACTAGTATTAGTAGTAGTAGTATAGTAAACCAGAGAAGTACCTGTGGTAGCCAGCCTCCAAGATGACCCCAATGAAAGCCACCACCAGTTATTCATACCCTTGTGTTACCCCCCCACGACATCCCAGGAGAGGTCTGTGTCACCAAGAGAATACGGCAGTAGTCTGCCACCTCCACGTTAGGTTGTAAAAAAGATGTTTCATATCGAAAAGGCTTCTGCTTCTTTTTCTCTCTCGAATTGTTCACAGTCGAGAAAGCCAGCTGTCATGTCATGAGGAGAGGCCCAAATGGTGAGAAAATAAGGCTTCCCGCTAACAGCCACAGGAGTGATCTTTGAAGCAGATATTCCAGCTCCGGCCAAGCCTTCAGATGGCTGCAGCCCTAGCTTGACATCGGACTACAATCTCATGAGAGAATCTAAGCTGAAATCACTGAGCTAGGTTGCTTCTGAATCTGAATTCCTGACCCAGGGAACTGCGAGATACTGTTTATCGTTTTAAGGCACCAAATTTTGGAGTGATGTTACACAGGAAGAGAGAACTTACACAGCCCCTGCCCTCATGGAATGCATACTCCAGCAGAGCTGACAAACAAATACACAGATTGATATATATTATATTCAGAAATGATAAATGCCAATAGGAAAACGAAAGTAGGGTAAGGGAAGAGGGAGGTGGGCAAGTCACTATCCTTCTGTTTCATGAGGAACATGGACTACCTCATGTAAATGCTGTCAGGATTACATGAGGAACAACCTGATTTGCTTTGAGTTTAGGTTTCCTGTTTTATACAGTGGGAGCCCTGCACACACCCACCGAGTGGTTATTAAAATTAAATGACAAATTATGCACACCAAAGGTCATAAACTTGTGGTATGTGTTGAATTCAGCCAAAGAAACAGTTCTATTTAGTGGACAGACTCTTTTAAAATATCTATTAAGTAACTCCCATATGGTAGGCACTGAGTCATTGAAAATATTATTCTGCCCTTCCGCTGGTGAGGTAAAATCCACCACTATACCAAGAAACGGATATATTTGGATAAGACAATAATATGAGAATCCAAACTTATAAATATCCCCTATCCCATCCTATAGATTAAGAATACTCGAGATAATTATCTTTATTAACCACTTCTTTGAGCCAACAGTAACAGAATAAGGGCACTTCTTATAGAAACAGAGTGGTAATATGCTTCCCCCCAGTGGATTAGCAGCAAATGCTAAAGGTCTCAGACCAAAATTAATGTTGGAAATTGTGAAATTCAGCCAAAATAAAGCCCAGATTCAGATAACCTAGAATCAGACTGCTAAAATGGCAAGGAACCTTAGAGATATAATCCAATATAATAAACATAGTTAATTTATATATTAAATTACAAATAGTGTCACTTTCCTGACTGATGCTCTCCAATGGCTTCCCTGTGGATTTCATTCTAATTGCACATTTTCTTCAATGACCTGCAGGATCCTACATGATTCAGCCTCTGCCAGTCCCTCCAGTTTCATTTCCTGCTACTCCCTCTTTCATTTACCACACTCAGCCACACCAGCCTTCTTTTTAACCCTTGAATATATCTAGTTCATTCCCAACTCAGGGCCTTTGTACCTGTTCCCTCTTTATGAAATGGTTTTCTCTCAGATTTTCATGTGGCCACTTTCTTCTCATCATTCAGACCTCTGCTCAAATGTCACCTCCTCACAGCCTTTTCCTGGCTAGCCTAGCTGAAGTAGTTCCCTGCCATCATTACCAAGTCACTGTTTCAAGCTCTGTTAATGTCTTCATAGCATTTACTGTTACCTGAAATTATATTATTATTTGTGTGTTTATTGTCTGTCTCCCCCAACTAGAATATGGTCCCCAGGACAAGAGGGACTATGTTTGTCTTGTTCACCATTATATCCCCACCACCTAACACTGTCTACCACAAGAAAGTTTCCAATAAATACCTAAATGAATATTTGTTGAGTAAATGAACATACAAACACAGTGAGGATCTCTAACACTCCCATGAGCCATACAAATCTTTAAAAAGCTCCAAAATAGTGACCAACTCCTTTAGAACATTAGGACTGGGGGGCCCACTTTTGGGCTTCAGGCAGTTGTGTGAAAACAAACAAGAAATTCTGTAGATAACAGAGACAATGGACTACTGCGTAAAGTTATGCATCCATTCAATAAATAATTTGCTGTGGATAAAGTGATTAAGATGCATACAGCCCTGCCTTCATGGAACTTATAGTCTAGGGGGCAGATAGACATTAAGAGCAATTACAATAAAATGTAACAAGTGTAAATAAATGTGATATAATCATACAATGGAATATTATCCAAGCACAAAAAGGAAAACACACTGATACACATTAGAACATGAATGAACCTTGAAACACAGTAAGTGAAAGGAGCCAGTCAAAAAGGTCACATATCCTATGATTCCATTTATATGAGACATCCAGAATAGGCAAATCTATAGAGATAGAAAGTAGATTAGTGGTATCTTAGGACTGGGAGGGAGGGAAAAGGGGGGCGATAACTAAAGGGTAGAAGGTTTCTTTTTGAATTCACGAAAACGTTCTAAAATCAACTGTGGTGATGATGGTCACACATATCTGTGAATATACCAAAAGCCACTTTGTATAGGTAAATTTTATGATATGTAAATTAGTTCTCAAGAAAGACATCTTAAAAAATACGATAAATGTAGACAGAGCAAGTACAAGAAACTATGTACACATAACCTAGTTCAACAGTCAGGGAAGACCTTTATGAAAAAGTAATCTGATCTGAAGAATTAATAGGAGCTAGCCAAGTGAAAAGGATATTTAGGCTAGAGTGGGGGCATCTAACAAAGTATGTGGCGTGGATGAAAATTTGGGACTGAAAGAAAGTCTACCAGTAGAAATTGTACAATCCATCCGGAATGTGCACAAAGGTAGCAGCAATAAAGCTGTAGAAGGAAAAACGGGCCAAATCATATAGAGCCTTGGGTCAACAAGAGGCCATTCAAGGGTTTCAAGATAGAGGTGACAGGATAAGATTTGTTGCTGTTTGTTTCTATGTCAGAGATGAATGCATAACTCCATTCACTAGTGCTCTGGGACTCTTACTGATGAAAAAATAAAGCATGATGTGATTATATATAATGACAATATAGAGCAGTCAGCATAAAGAATTTTAACAGCAAGTAAGTGAATGAGTGAGTAAATATAAGTAAAGGTTACTGCCAATACGAAAATATGTTTCTGCCGATACAACACAACATGGTGGTTATAAGTATAATCTTTGGAATCAAACAGACTCTGGTTTAAGTCCCAGATCTGCCACTTATTAGGTGTGTAATCTTGGGCAATATTTAGTCACTCTGCTTGTGTATAAAAATGGAAAACATATCTATTCCATAGGGTTGCTGTGAGTTAAAGGATATACCACAGTGTGTGGCACATAATAAGCATGCACTAAATTCTACCTATTACTCTATTATTATGCCTTCTATCTCCTCTTAACCAACCTTCTTGGAAGAGTATTTTACACTTGTCTACTTACCCTTGATTCCTATGTGTTTCTCTGTCTACTAGAAGTGTCATGAAGGCTGAAACTTTTTTGTTCACCCAAATAGAACAGCACCTGGCACATATGACTTAAATATTTTTGTATTCAGTGAATAACTAAACACACTCATCATGCAATCGAACTTTTGCAAACACCAACCCAACAACGTCCTCCAGAACATATTAAATCCAACAGAATTCTGTAGTCCTTATACTGGATCTCTCTGTTCCAGTTGGCATTAAATAAGTATCATCTCTTCTTGAAACTCATTACTCCCTTGGCTTCCATGACTTCTAAGTTTCCTCATATCTTTTGACTGTTATCTTTTGGTGTCTTTCCTAGGTTCCCCGCCTGTCAAGTCCTTAGCAATTGGTATTCCCCAGAGCTATTTCCTTGACCCTAGCTTTCTCCCTACACCAGTAATTGTCAGGTGGAAGAATAAACATGTCAGAAATAATAAAGAGAGGCTTTTAGCAGACTCTACTCCCCAGAGTCTGAGAATCACTTCCTCTGTGAATCACTATTAATGGAAGGAGTTCATAATACTCTAGTGTGCTAGAAAGGCAAAAAAGTTGGGAACTCCTCTACCTTTTCTCCTTCGTCTTCCCCTCTACAGTTAGGTAAACACCTGTACGCTACTGAATTCCCAGGCTCTTACCTATACCCCCAAACTCTCCCGAGTCAAGACCAAGATATCCAAATAGATCCCCTGGGTGTTCCTCATGCACTCAAACTAAGTGTCCAAAACTGTACTGTCTCCCAAAAAACCTGCTCCTCTTCCTGTGATGCCTCTGTCAACAAGTATCACCACACGGTCACCAAAACAAAAAAACCGTGAAGTTATCTCTGACACCTCCTTACTCCACACCTCTCCACACCCAGTCAATCGAATCCTGTTGACTTTATCAACTAAATTCTTCTCAACTCTACCCCACTTTCTGTATCCCCACTACGATGTTCAAGTTCAGGCTTCACTGCCTTTAACTTAGATTACTATAAAAACCTTTTAATCAGCTTCTCTATCTCTAAGTCAGTGTTTCGCAAAGTGTAGTACCCAGATTAGCAGCATCAATATTGCCAAAGAACTGATTCGAAATGCAAATTCTCGGGCACCTGGGTGGCTCAGTTGGTTAAGCAATTGCCTTCAGCTCAGGTCATGATCCTGGAGTCCCAGGATCAAGTCCTGCATCGGGCTCCCTACTCAGCGGGGAGTCTGCTTCTCCCTCTGACCTCCCCCCTCTCATTGTCTCTCTCTTTCTCTCTCTCAAATAAATAAATGAAATCTTAAAAAAAAAAAAAAAAAAGAAATGCAAATTCTCAGATCCTACTCCAGATCTACTGAATCAGAATCTGGTGAGGGGGCCTCTGGTGAGGGGGCCCAGCCAGCCATCTGCATTTTAAGAAGCCCTCCAGGTAATTAGGTTGCATGTTAATGTCTTAAGAACCACTGCTCCAGGCTTATCCCCTTAGATTAATGACTTTCAACCTTAGGTGAACACTGCAATCATAAAAAATACTTTCAACCTAAGTCCGACCTCCAGAAGTTCTAAGTTCATTGGTCTAAAAGGTAGACACAGGAGCTATAAAAGTTCCCCAGGTGATTCCAATTGTGCACGGAAGACTGAGAACCACTGTCTCAGATCCAGTCTCTACAAAGCCAAAGTGATCTAAAATACAAATCTGACTTGATTAAAATCTTTCAATAGCTCCTCGTCAAGTAAAAAGAAAAAAGCCCCAGCACCTCAGCATAGCATTCAATATCCTTTATCACCTAATTAACCCTCAGCCATCAACATGAGAAAAGCACTATAGAATAGATGTTAAAAATGTTGGTTTGAAGCCAAATGGGCTGAGCTGAAATCCCACTACTGTGAAACCTTGGGCAGGTTAGTGCTTCGGGATCTGCCTCATGGGGTAACGATGAGGATTAAGTAAGCAAATATATGTAAGTCTCCTTAGAAGAGTTTCTGATATACAGTAAAGCATTCAATGGACGTGAGTTACTATTATTCAAGATGCCACCATCTACAGGGAGTCTATCCTAAACTTCCAAATTAGACTAAAATTCCCTCCCATAGGTCCCGGAGTTTATCACTTACCAAGCTGTGTTAGTTATCTGTTTGTACACCTGCAGTACACCTGTATCTACTAAAACGGTGCCTGGTAGGTAATAAACGGTTGTTAAACTAAACCGATAGCAGCAGAGAAACCATATGGAAATGTCATATTTTAGCTGCAAATTTGCTTTTTGTAGGATGATCACCAGTGATTACAGAACACATTTATGATATTCAGCTTCCTACAAACATAACAGCAGAAACTTTTCAAAGGCAAAGTGTGAACACCAGCACAATACTAAACTGACATCGAGTACCGGATTTTCTATTACAGGGTATCGTCTTGTCTGAAGCAGGCAAATGTGGGATATGTTAAGTCCCTTCTATCAATAATTCTATATGGTGCTATCAATAAAAGTATCCTGCAGTCTCAAGCATTCAAATTGGAATAATAATATTAAGGACAAACGTGTATCAGCGGATTGCCAAGGACATAGCTTTTCTACCTGGAAATTACTCTGAAAGGCTATTAAAAATATACATAATGATTCTTCCACCTTCAAAATGATACATAGCAACTAAGAATAAGGACTGAATGTCTGAGACATCAAAGAAAATTAAAAATGCAAACCAAGTCTACAATGTGCATACCTTTAAAATACCATCTAAAGTACCCTTGTAGAGGTCCACATGTCCCACGATTGCTCTCTGGTTCATCATGCGAGTTCGAACCACATCAACTGGATTGGAAGCCAGAGCCCCTGCCAAGCCACATGTAAAGCTGGAACTAAAGGTGAAAACTTTAAGACAGACTGCCTCACTTCCAACCATGACTAAACAGAAATTAAACCAAACATAAATGCATAAACGTACAATGAGTCAGACTCATCAGATAAAACCTGGCACTTGCCCTTTCATTACAATCTAAAAAGAAATATTTTCTAAAGAAACATGACTCAAGCTTTGAATTGTGTAAGACTGATGAATCACAGACCTGTACCCCTGAAACAAATAATACATTATATGTTACATAAAAAAAAAAAGAAAAGAAATATCACTCAAAAGTTATCCCCATGGGATGCCTGGCTGGCTCAGTCAAGTAGAGTATGCAACTCTTGATCTCCAGGCAGTAAGTTTGAGCCCCATATTTACTTTAAATCTTAAAAGAAAATCTTAAAAAAGAAAAGTTAGGGGCACCTGGGTGCCTCAATTGGTTGACCTTCTGACTCCTGGTTTTGGCTCAGGTCATGATCTCAGGGGTTGTGGAATCAAGAAATGAAGTACTGATAAATGCTAAAACACAGACAAAACTTGAAAACAGTATGCTAAATGAAAGAAGCCAATCACAAATGCCATATATTTTATGATTCCATGTATATGAAATGCCAGAATTGGCGAATCTAGAGAAACAGAAAGTAGATTAGTGGTTGTCCAAGACTGAGAGGGTTGGGGGACATGGAAGTGATTGTTGATGAATATGGGGTTTCTTTTAGTGGTGATGAAAATGTCCTAAACTGACACATTGGTGATGGTTGCACAAGTCTGTGAATAAACTAAAAACCATTAAATTACACACTTCAAGGGGCACCTGGCTGGCTTAGTTGAGTGTCCAACT
>CM052901.1:17920432-17949062 GCA_028534135.1 Potos flavus
GATTGTTGATGAATATGGGGTTTCTTTTAGTGGTGATGAAAATGTCCTAAACTGACACATTGGTGATGGTTGCACAAGTCTGTGAATAAACTAAAAACCATTAAATTACACACTTCAAGGGGCACCTGGCTGGCTTAGTTGAGTGTCCAACTGGATTTCAGCTCAGGTCATGATCTCAGGGCCATGAAATCAAGCCCTGGGTCTGGCTTCCTGCTCAGTGGGGAGTCTGCTTAGGATTCTCTCTCCCTTTCCCTCTGCCCCCCCACCCTGCTCATGTGCTCACACACACTCTTGCTCTCTCTCACACATGCACGCGCACCTTGCTCTCCAAAATAAATAAATAAATCTTTAAAAATTACATACTTCAAGATGGTGAATTTTATGGTATGCAAATTATCTCGATGAAGATGTTATTTAAAAAAATAAAACCATGAACCAAAAGTCAGTGGAGAGAGGAGAGCTTCCAAGTTTAATTCACAGAATTTTAGGATGTGCAGAAAAGACATACCAGGATAACAGCAAAGGTATAATGCAGCCAGGGAGAAGGGAAGGCAAAGAGGTACTTCCTTATAAGTCCTCCTGTGGACGCTATCAGCATTTCACTCACTAGCAGAATACCCCTATCACAAATCATGTTATAATACAAGGCTCCTAGAACATTAAAAGTCACATTCTTGAAGAATATTAATGACACAAGAAAATGCTGATAACATTAAAGAAGGCAAGACATATAGTATTATTCTAACTTTGAGGAAAAGGATATATGCACAAACACCAAATTTTTATAAAGGATTAGAAGGAAATATACCAAAATATTTTTTCTTATCTGGAATTAGGGTAACAGATGAGTTCATTTTTGTTTTTATGCCTTTCTTATATTATTCACATAATAATATATGATTTGATAATATATGATACATATTGATTGATATGTATTGATCGATGATATGTATTGATTGGTATATATTGATATGATTATATGATAATAATATATGAATGTTTTACTTTTGTAACTGTTTAAATGTTATTTAAAATTGAAAATAACACACCACAGGGACAACTGCTTCTTTCTTGGATACCTGATATATTAAAGTGCTCAATCATCTATAAATTGCCAAACTCAATTTATAAAATGGAAGTGATATAGCTGTGCTATCACTAAGAGATGTCTGATTCTGCTGATCAGGTTGGCTGGCCCAACAGTGCCTTTCTCTCTGACCCTTCCACCTGCTCAACTGTGTTAGAAGATGATCTTCACAGAAGACAACCTTGCTGAAGAGTTAAGGCCCCAAACAGGCGCCCATGGGCCAAATTCAGGCCACAGACATGTTGTGTGTGGCCTACATAGTATTTCTAGAAGGCTGAATTAGCTGTCAACATATAAAAAGCAGGATACTTCACATAGGAATGAAGATTTCCAGCTTCTCTTGAAAGCCCAGAAAATGTGGCCACACGGGATTCCCATCATGCATGACAGCAATGAACAGGGCAGGTGATCTCCAGTTCACCAGAGTTCCCATCACTCTCTACAGTCTCTCCAACTCTGATATAAGTGCCAGTTACTCTTTGTTACTCGTTTGTGCTGTTATTTCTTTTTTTTTATGTTATGTTAGTCACCATACAGTACATTAGTTTTTGACGTAGCGTTCCATGATTCATTGTTTGCGTGCAGTGCCCCATACGACATGTGCCCTCCTTAATACCCATCCCCCCACTCCCTCTCCTCTGAAACCCGTTTTTTTCCCCATAGTTCATGGTCTTTCATAGTTTGTCTTCCCCTCTGATTCCCCCCTTCATTTTTCCCTTCCTTCTCCTAATGTCCTCCATGCTCTTCTGTTCCACATATAAGTGAAACCATATGATGATTGTCTTTCTCTGCTCGACTTATTTCACTCAGCATAATCTCCTCCAGTCCCATCCATGTCAATGCAAATGGTGGGTATTCACCCTTTCTGATGGCTGAGTAATATTCCATTGTATATATGGACCATATCTTCTTTATCCATTCGTCTGTTGAAGGGCATCTCGGCTCCTTCCACAGCTTGGCTATTGTGGACATTGCTGCTATGACACTGGGGTGCATGTGGCCCTTCTTTTCACTACATCTGTATCTTTGGGGTAAATATCCAGTAGTGCAATTGCTGGGTCATAGGGTGGCTCTATTTTTGTGCTGTTATTTCTCACAATGGAGTTAGAAAATAAAATGTTTCCAGTACCCAGCCATGTGAAAATCAAAGCACAAAAATAAAACACTAATAAAGAAGACCATGTGTCTGAAGAAAAATGCAAACCTATTTCCTTGTTGAAATGAAAAAAATATTCCTGTATTTTAATATGCAAACACTACATGTCTGTGTCAAAACAACACATAATACAATGTACTTCATTTCTTTATCTTACATGCCCAGATGATGTAAGCAGCCTGGATCATAAAAGTAGCTATGCTCTGTTCCTCAAAATATTAAACACAGAATTACCATATGATCCAGCAATCCCACTTCTGGGCATATACACAAAAGAACTGAAATCAGAGTCTTGAGATATTTGCATACCCATATTCAGAGTAGCATAATTCACAAGAGCCAAGATACAGAAACCAACTTGCCCACTAACAGATGAACGGATAAATAAAATGTGGCATATACATACAATGGAAGATCATTCAGCCTTAAAAAAGGAAGGATATTCTGATACATGTGACAACAAGAATGAAGCCAGCGGACATTACGCTAAGTAAAATAAGCCAGTAACAAAAACACAAACTATATGATTCCACTTACATGAGGTTCCCAGAAAAGCCAAATTCATAGAGACAGATAGAAGGGTGGTCGCCAGGGGCTAGGGGCAGGGGGAAAGGGGGAGTAGTTGTTTAATGGGTATGGAGTTCCAGTTTTACAAGATGAAAAGAATTCCGGAGACTGGCTGACCAACAATGTAAACGTACTTAACACTACTGAACTGTATACTTAAAAATGGTTAAGATGGTAAGTTTTATGTTATATGTATTTTACCACAATTAAAAATTTTAATTAAAAATAAAGTAGCTATGTTCCCCTGACAAAACCTCCCTGTTGTATGTATTGCTGTTTGTCTTTCCCTTAGCATTAGTTTATGAAAATTTTCTAGTTAGGTCCATTTTCTGGTTTTAAATTAGAGTAATCAAGAAAGTGCACCCTGTTATCAAAAAATAAACCTCACGGATCATTAATGCATGCTAAGACCATTAGGTTAAAGGTTATTAAATAATAGGATATATGCATGTGGCTGGAATGTCATCCTACAGATTACCTGCTAATTACAAAGGGGGAAAACTTTTATCTTTTATGATGGTGAGATCTGGTGGACATCATCTTACCAAGTAATCAAATTCAGCATCAATTGTGGGACAACCTAACATGTGCTTCTTGCTGTGATGAAATATGAAATATACAGTGTCACCTATGAAGTTCTCTTACCAAAATGTTTAACGTGAATCTAATCAAGCCAACAGACCTAGCTTCTGGTTTGCAGGAAATACAGGGGAAATATTCTATAAGAAACGTGGCCTGGTCTCACCAATAAAGGAAATTTGACTATAAACTGGATGTTAGGTATTAGGGACTTGTTAATTTTCTTAGGTGTGATAATGATTGTTACTATGTATTACTATGTAGGAAAGTGTCCTTATTCTTAGGAGATGCATAAAAACTATTTAGGAGAGTACCATGATGTGGGCAACTTCCTTTCAAATAGCCTGGCAAAATGCACACACACACACACACACACACAAAAAATATGTGTTTACTGTGTATACATATACACAGATAAAGCAAATATAGTCAGAGTATAACAGTCATTTAATCTGGGTATGTTCTGTTCTTTCAATTTTTCCGTATGTTTGAAAATTTTTATAGGAAGTTGGGGGAAAATATAAAGGAAGAAAAAAACAAAGCTTTCTTCTTTAAGAGCCTATTAATGGATTTCCCATTCTACTCTCTCTGCATATTCTACTAGTACTCTTACTTAGTATTACAATACTAAGTGATTAAAAAAAATAAGATAAAAAGTTATAGGAACAATAAAAAAGGAATATAGATAAAAGACTGGAAGATAATATGACAAAATGTTAACAGTGATTATCTCTAGCTAGTAAGACTACTGGGTTTTTTCTCTTTTACAGATCTCAAAATTTTACAGTATAATTTTTATTTTTTATAAGGTTAAAAAGAAGTTGTCTTAGGTAAACAGAGACTATCATAAACATATACTGCTGTGTTAGTACAAAACTAGCAAAATATACATTGAAGAACTAAATTCACTGTGAATTTGAACAAACCAAAGGACTACCTCAAATAACAACCTTCTCTCACACACCCCCAAACATTAAGCAAAAATAAAGACAACTGGTAAGTTTTGGTCCTTTCATAGGCGATAAGAAGTTTCCTACCTTATCTTCTGGGTTACCAAGAATCTTAAACAGTATAAGATGACAATTCATAATTTTATGGCTTTATATAAAAAGTATTCTTTGCAAAGTATAGGAAATGGGCATAAAACAATACAAGGAAAAGAGTACTCACCCTCCACAGACCCCTGGTACCTTCTTGTTGGTATATATCGATGAAGCTGCCAATCATACTGCCTTGGAACAAGCTCCCCTGAGCTTGCATTCGAATCTAAAATAAGAAGATTCTTATTTTCTGTTTTAACAGAGACCAAAATGAGATGTTCCACTCATTTAAAATAAAGAAAACAATATTGGGGAATTATCAGAAATATTAGCCTGCTATTATGATGAAACTAATGACAAACTATATATTTTAAAAATGTAATTTGTGTCCAGGTATATTTTATAAAAATGATTTTCATCAGCCTCACATTACTTATACTAAGTCCATCAATTCTGGAGTTGAAAGAAAATTTCCAGGAAAGAAAGAACAAGTACTCAATGAGGGCAGAAAATAATTCATTTAAAATGTTAATAGTGTAGTAAAAAACTAGAAACAATCTGTATATCTAAAAGCAAGAACAAAGGACTGGTTGCATAAATTATGACATGTCCATTTAATGGAATACTGTGCAGCCATAAAATTTTGTTGTAGAATATCTGTTCATATTGGAAAATGTCAACGATTAACTGCTAAATAGAAAAAGCATGTTGCAGAGCAGTAGGCATGGTATGTCATTTTTATTAAAAACATGTAAACTGATGGGATGCTTAGCTGACTCAGTTGGTAGAGCATGAGACCTTTTTAATATTTTTTTTAAGATTTATTTATTTGAGAGAGAGTGTGCCTATGTGCATGAGCGGGGGTAGGGGGAGAGGGGGAGAGAGCAAGTATTTCAAGCAGACTTCCTGCTGAGTGCAGAGCCTGACATGGGGCTCCATCCCACCACCCTGAGATCACGACCTGATCATAAATCCAGAGTTGGATGCTTAACCGACTGAGCCACCCAGGCGCTCTGAGCATGCAACTCTTTATCTCAGGGTTGTGAGCTCAGCCCCACGTTGGGTGTAAAGATTACTTAAAAATAAAATCTTTAGGGGCACCTGGGTTGCTCAGTCGGTTAAGCGTCTGCCTTTGGCTCAGGTCATGATCCCAGGGTCCTGAGATCAAACCCCACAGGGATCTTCCTTCTCCTTCTCCCTATGCTGTTCCCCTGCTTGGGCTCTCTCTCAAATAAATAAATAAAACCTTAAAAAAATAAAATCTTTAAAAAATATGATGTAAACTTAAAAATAACTACACACAGCAAAGAGATTGGATGAACATATACACACCCAAATGCAGACAGTGGTTTAAGTCTGAGTGATAAGACAAGGGAACATTTTCCTCTTTTGTGTTTTTCTCCTGCCTTCTACTCTATCCTACACTGAACATGCATTCTTTATGTAATTATTAGTAGCAAAAAAAGGTTTTAAAATATAATTTCATGCTTACAAGACTTTAAATTGAATTCTATTTGTAAAAAGCATGATATTGTGTTCTGCAAAGTAACCTTTGAGAGGTGCAAGAAAGTAGAGCTAACGTTAAAAAGCCCTGTGAAAGATTTGGTACAATTTCCCACTGACTACACACATAGAATCATAGTAGTAAGTCACTAAATACTAGTGGCCCAAATGTGGGCCTGATTTTCATGACATGCAACTCTAGGTTTCAATAAATGTCTTTGGGAAATCATGAAACAGCATGTTTTTATGTGAAAAGTCAATTGCTACTAAGAGTTTTGAAATAAAAACCTAAACTCAATTAAAATGGAAACTACAAATACCCAATTCTAAGTAGGAGACTTCTTGAAGGAGGTGATTCCTGAACAGGGCTGGGACTATGGTGAGGTGTGGCACTTTCCTCTGGCACAAAATGTAAGAGGGGGACTCAAAAAACCTCAGTAATCCAGACAAATAATAATGCAGTATTTCAAAACATGAAAATTTATGCACGAAACCCACAATGAGGGCGCCTGGGTGGTTCAGTGGGTTAAGCCTCTACCTTCGGCTCAAGTCATGATCTCAGGGTCCTGGGATCGAGCCCCGCATCGGGTTCTCTGCTCAGTGGGGAGCCTGCTTCCTCCTCTCTCTCTGCCTGCCTCTCTGCCTACTTGTGATCTCTCTCTGTCAAATAAATAAATAAAATCTTAAAAAAAAAAACCCACAATGAACCAAATATTAAACTGTAGTTAACTAAAGATAGGATCCAAAGGGGTGAGATTCAGGCGAGGTGAGTGAGATGAATTATACAAAATATTGGTATTTTATTCATCATGAGCAGTTTGCATTCATTTTAGTTTTTGAAAAACACTGCATAAAAATGTTATTTCTTTTGATTACTGAGTTTTTGTGTCCCCTTCCATTTTGCATCCAAGGGTAATACCTCACTTGTCTCATCCTAGTCCTGTCCCTGCTCCTGAGCAGACCTGAAGGATAAATTCATGAAGAAAGGGGGAAAAGACATTACAGTCCGAAAGAGAGCTACATAAACAAAGGCAAGGAAGTAACACATAGTAAATCAGAGAAAGAGTTGTCCAAGGATATGTGAAAGGACTGAACAGCTCAACTGTGATTATAGATCCTATGTTGGTACTGTCACCATCTAAGTTTGTGATTCTCCCCAGCACCTTCAGCCCTACTGAGGTATAAGAAAGGAAAAGGGAAATTATAGCATTGGTCAATGGTTGTAATCATACCAGGCAGGTCAGAGGGACAAGAAATTAAAGCAAAGTACTTAGGTGATTAAATTGAGGATCCAAATAGATAGGAAAGGAAGCTTTAGGGAGTTAAGTATTATTGTTCTTGAAAAGGTCAAGTGTAATTATATTGCAAATGTTCTGGAATTTTAGGATACAATCTATTCTCTTCATAAATACTTGCTCTGTAAATCTAAAGTGATATAAAAATTCTGTAGCTGCATTACTCTCAGTTTAACCCAGAAAGATCACTTCATATCTTTTCTCCATCAACCATCACTGGTTTCTTTCATGTGTGCTGTGTTTCAAGTCACTCTATCGGTTCTCGAAATTCTCTGAATTGCGATAGATTTCTCTTTCACTAACCTAGTCACCTGTGGTTTTGAATAAATAAAGCATATGTCCTCTTTTCTCACATTCCCCCTAAAATAAATGTCAAAAACTTGGGACCCTCTCAGACATTATACTCATATATTTAGTGCTTTTAATTAATCATAAGTTTAAGTAAGTTATTAACTATGTAGAAAATGTGTACCATGAGATAAAATGAGTACTGATATTATTAAATGTTTCATCTTGTGTTTTGATAAAATCTGAAAGGAGGACACAGATTGCATGGAGCACGGGGTGTTATACGTGAACAATGAATCACGGAACACTACATCAAAAACTAATGACAGACTGTATGGTGACTAACATAACATAATAAAAATAATAATAATAATAAAAGAAAAAATCTGAAAGAAATAGAATTATATTTCTAAAAATCAACACCACTAACCTACACTGTTCTAGTTCTGAATTCAAAATATCCCAACACAGACCAAAATATACCATTTTAAAGCCAAATCTCACCCTTAAGGGAAGTATAGGTAAGGCAAGAAAAGACAGATGCATTACAGACTAAGGTATCTCAATTAGCCATTAAAGGAGACTTCTCCAAAAGCTATATTTTGATTTAACCCTTTGTCTGGTACCCCAGATCACACCACAGTTCAATATACCATACTAAGATTTGAAATGGGTGGATAATATGCCTTTCTTTTGTAAAGTGGAGAAAGAACTATTAAAAACACAAATTCTCAGATCAATTTTAGAAGACAAATGGAAGTAAGGGATCTGGAAATTGATTCCCTTAAAATTGCATAGCCCTTGGAAACAATCTTATAGGGGTCTGCATACTCTAAAGACCAATGGATTAATGCATATCATAATAAATTGACTACTATTTACTGAGCACCTACTATCCACCAAGTATGATAGGTAGTTTACATATATTCTCTCTAACCCTAAACAACCCTGTGCAGTAAGTACTTACAAATGAGGAAACCAAGGCTTAAAGCAGTTATTTGCCCAAGGTTTTACAGCTAGCAAGTGACAGAGTGGAGATCTAAACCCAAATCTGACTCAAAGTTCATGCTCTTTCCATAACACTTTGTATACATCTAATGCTACCAGACCTCTCTTACCTTTAGTACATCAGTGGGGTTGGCTATAGTGGAAGATATCACTCCTGACACTACCCCACAGATCATATTAATTAGAAGAGTTTCATCTGTAAAAAGGAAAAAAAAATTAATTTGTACTAAGTACCATTTTTGAAGAACAGAGTACTCATCTATCAGAGGAAAGGAACCCCGGGCAGAGGAATGACTGTAAGAAATGAACCACAAAGCTTATGAAACTAAAGAAACTCAAATATTTCTAGATCCCGGGGTGCCTGGGTGGCTCAGTTGGTTAAGCGTCTGCCTTCAGTTCAGGTCATGATCCCAGGGTCCTGGGATCGAGCCCCGCATCGGGCTCTCTGCTCAGCAGGGAGCCTGCTTCTCCCTCCCTTGCTCCCCCTGCTTGTGCTCTCTGTGAAATAAACAAATAAAATCTTAAACAAAATTCTAGATCCCAAATCAGTACTGAAACATAAATCATTATTTTTTAATATATTTCTAAAAGACACTGGAACATGTCCTATTATTTCTATGTACAGCAACTGCCAGTAACCCACATAAATTCAGAATGTGGTATTTCTTCCTCAATCATTTCAAATACCTAAAGAAAATTCTTTTGTCTTTTCCTGGAGACTCATCAGCTCTAAAGTCTTAGGAACCAAATGTTAAAAAATAAAAACTTATGTGTTAACAGAAAAAAATTACCTAAATATTAATTTTGACTGGCTTTGATATCTACTAGCTTCTATTTATTTAAAAAAAAAAAGAAGATTCTGTAGAAAAATATGAAAAACCAGTCATTTGAAACTAAATCTACTCAGCCAAAAGAAAAAAAAAAGAAGAAACCATAGAGCATAATGTTCTAAAATGAAAATTCCATCTTCACCATGCCTCCTTACCATGAAGAACCTACAAATAGAAACTAGGTAAACCCAAGTGAAGCATCTGTGAAAGGAAATTATTTTAGGAAGCGAACCCTTCAGAATCCTCAAAGAGGCTCCAGAAAAAGTCAATTTAGGACAATAAAGTAATTCAAAGGACATTACTGATCAAAAGGCTCTCCAGCTATCCCCAACCTTGCAAAAGCCCTAGGCCTGTGGTAAAATACCATTTAATATGGTATCAAGCTGGAAAAGCTGCGGCAGCACATTTAGAGACATATGATAATGCTGAATGTGGGTAAGGTGGCCACAGGTACAACAGAATCAAAATAGTCTAAAATTCCTCCATCTAATAAAAGCTTATCAAAATTGGCAGCTAGAGAATTGCTTATAGCTAAAGTTCTTTTGTTGATGAGGACAGCATTAATTTTCTGGACAAACTTGTCCATGTTCCCTCTGTGAGGAGCAGAAGCCTTTTTTTTTTCTTTGATAGGAAAAGGGACAAACTTAAAGAGCAGGTCCCTCTAACCCATCTATCACCTCTGCAGGGATTAATCCCAAGTCAGTTAGGGCTTGCTTTGTCCTTGCAATGACTGTCACCCACTCTCAGGCATCTCATGATGCATGCTTCTAAGTAAGCATGATTTCAAAAATCCCTCTGAGTATTACCCCAAAAGAGGATGAGTCCATACTGACCTTCTAAACGTTCTACAAATAATCTCTTCAAGCTTTGGTAAATGCCAATTTTAATGGTGCCATATGATGCCTGTCTTAGTAAGGCAGGGGCAATTCTGCCAAAAAAGAAAGAAAGGAAAAGTCAATTATACTCAACATGTACTTGTAGATTATACATATCTAGATAGTTTACTCATTTCCATTACTCACCTCATTCCACCCAACTACATCGGGATATGCATTTTTTTCAAGCACCCATGGAACGTTCACCAAGAGAGAGCACATTTGGATTATAAAACAAACCTCAACAAATTTAAAAGAAGTGAGGTCATATAGAGTATGTTCTCTGACCATAACAGAATTAAACTAGAAATCAGTAAGGAAAATCCTCAAACACTTGGAAATTAAACAACACATTTCTAAACAATCCATGGTTCACAAGAACTCTCAAAGGGAATTTTAAAAATACATAGAACTGAACAAAAATGAAAATTCAACCTATTAAAATATGTAGGATACAGCCAAAGCAGTGCTGAGAGGGAAACTTATGGCACAAAATGCTTACATTAGAAAACGGAAAGTCTCGGGCAACCCTCTGGGGTCCCCTCCCTCTTTAGGAGATTTGTACTATCATTTTACTATCACTCAATAAACTTTGCTTTGCTGCCCACCAAAAAAAAGAATAAGAAGAAGAAAAGGAGCGAGAGAGAGAGAGGGAGAAACAAAGTCTCGAATCAATAATCTAAGTCCCTAACTCAAGAAATTAGAAAAAGAAGAGCAAAGTAAACCCAAAGCAAGCAGAAGGGGAGGAAATAATAAAGAGCATAAATCAATAAAATTGAAAACAGAAAAATAGAGAAATATCAATAAAACGAAAAGCACTTTTGAAGAAAATCAATAAATTGATAAAACTCTAGCAAGGTTCACAGTAATAAAAAGAGAGAAGACATAAGTCACCAATATCGGGAATGAAATGGACAGCACTACAAATTCTGCAGCCATTAAAAGGATAATAAGGGAATGCTATAAATGACTTCATGCTCATAAATTCAACAACTCAGAAGAAATGGACTAATTCCTTGAAAACTACAATTACCAAAACTCAAAATGAAATAGATAAAAATACAAGAATCATCAAAAAAAGATGAAACAGATAATCTGAATAGTCTCATAACCATTAAAACATTTTAATTCATAATTTAAAAGTTCCCAAAAAGGAAACCTCCAGGCCCAGATAATTTCACTGGGGAATTCTACCAAGCATTTAAAAAATCAACACCAGGGGCTCCTGGGTGGCTCAGTCGTTAAGCGTCTGCCTTAGGCTCAGGTCATGATCCCAGGGTCCTGGAATTGAGGCAGGCTTCGGGCTCCCTGCTCAGCGGGATGCCTGCCTCTCCCTCTCTCTCTCTCCCCCTGCTTGTGTTCCCTCTCTCACTATCTCTCTATCAGATAAATAAATAAAATCTTAAAAAAAAAAATCAACACCAATCTTACGCAATCTCTTCCAGAAAAGAGAGAATATTTCCCAATTCATTTTATGAGGTTAGTATCACCCTGATACCAAAACCAGACAAAAAGAATACAAAAACGAAAAACTTATATGCCAATATCTCTCAGGAATTTAGAGGAAAAAGTCCTTAACAAAATATTAGCAAACTGAATCTAGCAGTGTAAAAAAAGAAGTATACACCATTAGTCACCTCATGGAGATTTT
The DNA here is from genome assembly GCA_028534135.1 of Potos flavus. Taxonomy (NCBI): domain Eukaryota; kingdom Metazoa; phylum Chordata; class Mammalia; order Carnivora; family Procyonidae; genus Potos; species Potos flavus. The sequence goes on from CM052901.1 coordinate 17,932,312, forward strand.
TTATTTTTTTTAATTTATTTTTTTAGGGGGGGTTATATGGTATCATTTGTTTTTTGTTAAATTCTTTTTTAATTTAAATTCAAGTAATTAACATACGGTGTATTATTAGTTTCAGAGGTAGAGTTCAGTGATTCATCAGTGTTATATAATAACCAGTCCTCATTACATCACGTGCCCTCTTTAATGTCCATCACCCAGTTACCCTATCCCTTCCCCAACCCCCTCATGGAGGTTTTTTAAAAAATCAACCTTACTTCCTCACAGTTGTAGATGCATCTTTAATCTATCAAGGGGGTACCAGAGCCAAGATTTCACCCTATTTAAGTTCTGCTTATAAACTGAAGACATTCTCACTCATACCTCCTTTGAGATTCTTCCAAATTGCAGAACTACACTTTAGTAGTTATAAATAGAAAGACGACAGCAGCTTGGATGGTTCTGATTTTTAAAATGATGACTAAATATGCATATTTCTGACTTTATTGCTTGCTATTAGAAAAAAATAATCTTGTGATTATCCATGCTGATAAAGAACAAGGTGAAACAGCTGATCCATGATTCACTAGCTTCAGGATGTATTACTCGATTGTTCTTTCCCTAAGAAAATTATCTTTTAAAATTAAGTCTAACACAGGTTAATAATAAATTTGATGTCCATTCTCTGAGCAGTAAACTGGTAACCTGGATGCAGGAGTGACCTAGGAAATTGGCAGCAGATACATGAGAAAATGGATGATAAACCACAAACCTACAGCTAATTAAAAGTGGACAAATAGATGGGTCTCCCTCTCTCTCATTCTGCATTTTATGTTTAAACTGCCAGAATAGTATTTATTTAAAGAGGAAAATTTTAAAAGAACTGAGTATTTGGCAACTCAGGAAGAATATTACAGAAATACATAGAGTTAACTGGTGCTGCTAGTCACAGTGGCTATCGATGACTCTCAGGAAAACAGGAGAAAGCCAATGCTGCAATGAGATATCCATTTTAAAACACATCACTTAAAGCCAGATGAACACAAAATCCAAAGCTCAAGACCTACAAGCAAGTGAAATATAAACTGGCATGTCAATATTGAATTACAAATCGGTATGGTGAATATGAAGGGCACACACTATCTGACAGCTGATATACATAGCTTCTTTAAAAAGTATTTCCCTTCATGAAGTAAGGAAAGAATCCACTCTCACCCAGAATACAGAGCCAATACACCTTCTTCTTTATAGATGCGGAACAAGGCATGAAACATTCCTCGGTATTTTATCTCTTTAAAGCGAACATCAATGCTTTGGCCTTGAACTTGAAGTCGCGTTTTGGTCAGGTCCACGGGGAACGTTCCTATAAAGGAACACACTGATTTATAAGTTTTTCCAAAGAGTCACAGTTAAAATTTTGGCCGAACTTAAGTCAATGACAATTTTAAAACGTAGACAAAGTCCTTTTTATAACACACAGAGGGCATCTCTACTAGGAGTATCACTGTCAGACGAGTTGTACGTGGTAATGTGAAATATACTGTACTGTATCTAGGCAGTAGGATTTTACCCACAGTATAACTGAAACTGTGATATAATAAAGTGCTTTAAGATGGTCCTAATATACTATAAGTACAAAATAATTTAAATGATGTTTTATTCATCTGTAACATACAATTTGGCATTTGTCTCTTCCTCTGCCCCCATCTCATCTCCCTACTTCTCCTTCATAAAATCCCCCCAAATTTTCACAAAGAAGATAAGAAAAAATGGGATTGCTGTTCCATGTACCCTTATATACTATTAGAAAGTTTTGTATTTTTTTTATTTGTTTACAAGAAACAAATAGTTCCTTAATATTATGAAAGATAATGGCAAAGTCCTATTTGGTCTACTCATCTTGGTTCCCAGGTAATTTGGGACTAATACCAGCACAGTGCTTAGGAAATTTCTTTAACCAACTTCTTTTATTAAATCAACATACAGAAGTTGCCATTACATTGACAAAATATGTTCCAGGGAGTATTTCAAAGTCTAAAACTAACAAGGTGATTATGTAGCTCTGGTCACTGATGACCTTGATATCACAACACCAGAGAATTTGTCAAGAAAGTCAACAAAGATTAATGGATTAGAGTCACTTAAGAATAGTTTAGGAGAGAGAAAATTTGGAAAATGAAAAAACACAATCTAAAAATATTTCAAAATTAAAATCAAATAGAGAAGAATCTAGTTTGATCTTATTAGTCAATTTTCTTCTAAAATGGGACAGAGTTTTGAAAAAAAGAAGTTTGGATACTTACTAAGAAAGTTATAAACAACTTAGCATAAAGGAAAGACCATTAGTACAAAAATATAGCAGAAACCCCTATATTAACGAACTCCCTTCATCTTTTCATATTAAGTCTAGAGCAAACTAACAAATCATTAAACACTCAAAAGAGCTTAAGTTTGACTTTTCTTTTTTTTCCCAAAATACTTTTATTTTATTTTTTCAGTGTTGCAAGATTCATTGTTCATGTACCACACCCCGTGCTCCATGCAATACGTGCCCTCCTCAATACCCACCACCAGGCTTGCCCAACCCCCCCACTCCTTCCCTTCCAAAACCTTCGGTTTGTTGCTCAGAGTCCACAGTCTCTCATGGTTCATCTCTCCCTCCGATTTCCCCCAATTCACCCTTCCTTTTGTTCTCACAATGTCCTCTGTGTTTTTCCTTATGCTCCACACGTAAGTGAGACCATATGATAGTTGACTCTCTCTGCTTGACTTACTTCACTCAGCATAATCTCTTCCAATCCCATCCATGTTGATACAAAAGTTGGGTATTCATCCTTTCTGATGAAGGCATAATATTCCATTGTATATATGGACCATATCTTCTTTGTACTGCATCTGCTTCTCTGGGTATTTACCCCGAAGATGCAGATGCAGTACAAAGAAGGGCCACATGTACCTCAATGTTCATAGCAGCAATGGCCACAATCGCCAAACTGTGGAAAGAGCCAAGATGCCCTTCAACAGATGAATGGATTAAGTTTGACTTTTCTTAATCTCACTCACCATACCATTTGTAGTACTTTCTCGGAAAATATTACTTGATGGCTTAGAGATGATAGTTTTTTAAAACAAACAGAATGAGCTTCTTTTCACTTTTTCTCCAGTTTTCACCAAAAATAACTGTCACCATAAGCTACCATCTATACCATAGAAGCAGATTTGTCAGCGTTCACATTCTTACCAAACTCAGCAACAATAGAGGCAAGGCCGCCATATACAAAGGGTTTCCAATTCAGACCAGACATCTCATGGCTTACAGTGGCACTTTTCTGGTGCTAAAAATAAACACAAATCAGAACAAGGCACAAGAGTGAGGAGCATTTGTTAGTGTCACATCACATTATTTGTATCAACAAAATTGACAAAACAGATGAAGAGGAAAAACCCTACCAAGCGGAATGAAACAAAATGGGGAATCCTGTTTTACGTGCTGGATGATCATGAATGTGTTCTTTACTGCCATTCTGAATGGGTAGGCGTGCAATTCCCTCAAAGATCAACTTGCACCCTTCATTCTCTCTAGCTTCTTTAATTTTATCCATGTCCCCACCCGAAGAAGAGGTTTCAGTCCATCCAGCACAACCAACTTAGACATTCAACTAGACAATTACAAGTGAAGGGACCTGGAGTTCAAACTATATAGGCTGAGGCATCTCATAAAAGCAGTTCATGGTATTCTGTTACCTTGATTCAGGTGCAAAGCAAAGGCTGACACCACTTCCCTCTCACGTTCTTAGCCCTCTCATCTCTCCACTAAACATCAAGGTTTTAGTTCATCTAACTACTTCTAGCTATACACAACTTCTCCCCTCAAAACCCAAGCTGAACTAAGTACCTTTTCATCTTCCTTCTGGTTCCCAGAGGAATGAAAACAATATAAATGATGTCTCTCTTCTGACATTTAACATACATCCATCTAGTAAATTTCTTTTTTCCTGGCCTTTTAAAGCACATACATAAAAATATTGTTTCTCTTTGATGTTCAGACTCTTTAACAATGTATTTCTACTCCCAGCTCCCTTTCCTTCTTCCCCATCCCACCCCCATTAGACCTGTCATCTTCAATCTTTTCATTTTTGTTTTTCCTGGCACTCTCAGCTATTTCTCTCTTGGATTTTATTTTTTTCCCACAGCTCTGCCCTTTAGATCAGTGGTTTTCAAATTTTAGGTGCACCAGGGGCGCCTAGGTGGCTCAGTGGGTTAAAGCCTCTGCCTTCGGCTCAGGTCATGACCTCAGGGTCCTGGGATCGAGCCCCGCATTGGGCTCTCTGCTCAGCGGGGAGCCTGCTTCTCCCTCTCTCTCTGCCTGCCTCTCTGCCTACTTGTGATCTCTCTCTCTGTGTCAAATAAATAAATAAGATCTTTTAAAAAAAATTTTAGGTGCACCAAAATGATCTAGAAGGTGAATTAAAACATAGAGCGTCGGACCTCACCCTCAGATTTTCTGACTAGTGCCCTGGGTTTGGCCTGAGAATATGCAAGTTTCCAAATAATGCTGGTGCTTCCACACTTTAGATCTACTACTGCTCTGTGCATCACCTACTAAATCCTGGTCCAGCTGGAAGTAATCTCTTTTAAGATGGACTCTGAGATTTCTTTCAAATTATTCCTTTTCCAGAACTTCACAGTATGTATACTACTGAATTTCAAAAACATCTTCAAGTGCTTTACGGTCAGGAATAAAGACTCAGAAGTCAGACTGCCTAGGTTCAAATCCTGACACTACTACTTACTAGCTCTGTGACCAAGTTACTTAACCACTCCATGCCTGTGTTTTCTGAACCATAAAATGGGGATGATAATAAATACTATCTTATAGGGTTGTTGTGAAAATTAAATGATACATGTAAAATACCTAGAAAAGTACCTGGCGCCCAGTGCAAATATTATTTTTTTAAGTTTATTTTTTTAGTAATCTCTACACCCAACATGGGGCTTGAAATCACGATTCCAAGATCAAGAGTCGTAGGCTTTTCCAACTGAGCCAGCCAGGCACCCTCTAGTTCAACTATTAGCTATTATCATTACTACATTTTGAAAAGTACTCCAATTTACATTTTAACAGATATTACTTGCTGCCCACCCCCCTACACTGCTCAATCTGAGGTTAGCACCACTAAGTCAGTCTCTTTTTAGGGGAGACAAAGTTTTGCTTTATTTCCACAAAAGGAAATCTCTGTAACTAAGCACAAATGAACAATTTCCCAAAGAGGACAGTAAACACGCAGACGAATATTTTAGTAAGAGGCCACAAAGTAATTATGGACACTTCCTTTAAGCATAGTGTGATCAGCCAGTCCATCTGATATACAGAGTCTGGAATAGATAGCTTTTTTGCAGGGAAGTTGTTGAAAGAAATTCTAAAAAGCAAAGTAGGACTAGGCACTTCAAGTACTTGCTGCAGTTTGGAAATGTTTGGAAATAGATAAAGTATTATCTATTAACATTTTCAGTTATGACCACATTTTATTACAATTGCTAGTAAAACATGACACACATGGTGAGAGGGTAAGCATGGAAAAGCAAGGACCAGGGTATATTCCCCTCTTAGTCAATGGAGAGGGCATTTTCCACCCCACAATTTAGAGATTTCCCAAAACAGTCAAGCATTTCAAATGGCTGTTATGCTTCTCTCCAAAAGCTTTATTTTTTACAATTTCTTTCCACTCATCTCACTACAGAGAAAGCCTCTATCAGAACTTTACTACCCGCTACTCAAGACTTTCAATAACGAAGATGTTCCCAGGGTTCAGGGTTCAGGGAACAATAATAAATCAGTTAAAGGCGGAGCAGAGCCATAGCAGGGAATAGAATTTTAGATCAGTCAGCCCAGTGGTTCCTTAATGAAGTTTTCACAATTCTGAGGTGAAATGAAGAAAATAAGGGCACCTAGTGCTTTTTTCTTCAGCCAAATGTGTTTAATTTAAAAGACTATGTATTAGGAAATCATGTTCTTCCTCCTGGAGCATTTTTTTTAAATCACCTTTCCTGTATGAAATGCAGTTGGCAGTTGATTTTTTAGTATTCTTCTTAGCAAAATAAGACTGGCTACCTTAATTTGTGCCTCCTCCCCCACACTTTCACTTAAATGTTATTGGTCCATGAAATCCAAAAGTCTAGAGACCACTGGCCAAATTCAACACTGCTACCACTCCCCCATCTGTCAGTAAAACACCTTTTCCTCCATGTTAGCAAAGAATCTTGTTACGAAAAAGTCTTTATATCTTTAATTAGGTCGGTTTTTAGACATTCTTTCCTCATACTGAGCCAAAAGTCTGCTTTGCTCTAGTTTTCACCCATTTGGGGAGGTAATACTAAACATATTCTTTTTCCCTACTGGGGTCCTTCAAGTATTTAAAGACAGCAAGACAGCTATCATGTTCTCCTACATCTTATCTTTCTCAGGGTAAACATCCACAATAATTTTCATCATTCACTATATTATACGCCATTTACTACAGCTGAAAATTGCAGTCACTTCTGTGGAGGCCATATCACACTACTGAAATCACTAAAATGTCAGCTAAAACCTCTAAGTCTTTTACATAAGGCCATATACATACATGCATGCCACAGTTGTGCAATTTTTTTGAACCTTCATTTACCCCCTTCTATTCTTAATTTCAGGCACACAGGATGAGGTTTCTCTTCCAGTTGCCCCATGTTATTTTCTCTCTTAACTAGGTAAGATCCCTGAAGGCAAACACCATGTCTCACAGTACTTTTCATAAGCCTGGCACAGAACTGGGTAAATACTTGGTTGATTCCAGTGAAATGTCCTTTATCTCTGTAGGCAGTGTGTATGTAAAAGATTATGTGACAAATTAGAAAGTTAACTTGCTAGACCTGAGCGATGCTACACACTCTGTACACAACATTTTGCTTTTATTCATCCTCAGAGATTCTCTAATTCTCTTCCCTTGCCTTTTTGCAGAGAATTACTTGTGTAAAAGACCCCAAGCATGCTAAAAATGATTTTTACTTGTGGGGGCTATCCCCAGACATGGGTAAAAGGAAAAAAGTCACATCTGAGTTAAAACAGAAATATACTACCTTAAATATTAATCACATAAAGCAGCTAATGAAAAATGTCTTTAAAATGCAAACATGTGTTCTGAAGTCTAAGGAAAATCTGATAGCCTAAAGAGTGAGAAGAATGTCTTAGAACACAAGTTACATAGCACTACACTATTCCAAATATCTGGTCAGATAAGTCTGGGTGCTTTTCTCACTTTCTCCTTTAAAAAAGAGTGGGCATTACAGATTCTCAGACTTGGGAGGTAATAATGGAGAGAGAAGCAAATATTTACTGAAGGCATATTAAATGCCCAAACCTGCAACATGCTATGGGTATAAATGTCATGTTAAAAAAACAAACATATGTTCTAACATGGGACAATATCTATCATTCAACCTATCTTTCCTGGATAATCAAGGACATTGGGATAGGGATAAAGTTGTACGAAATATAGCACTTGCCTTTCAAGAGCTTATAGTCTGGTAGAAGAAATCAAAGTAGTTCATTAAAAAAAATTAAGTACTAAATTATATAGTACAAACTACAAGCGCAGGAGTATGGAAAAGGAGACAATCAGCATGCGCCTGAATAATCTGAAAGGCTTCTGGAGGTGAGATTTAAAATGGGCCTTGCCAGAGTGCAGGTAGAAATCAGGATAGGTGTAGGTAAGGGAGGGGTGGAGGAGGAAAACAGGATGAACAGAGACACAAATGTGGAAAAAGCACAGCACGTGGAGGCAGGCATCAGTATAGCTTGTTATGAGAAGGAAGAGTGGAACCTAACTGGAATAGAGAATTCCCTTAACAGATTGAAACAATTATCAGACAAGAAGTACGGTAAGGAAAAGGTCACACCGAAAAGCTTAAAACCAAAATGTGTGGCAGGATGAGAGGGATACTATAAGTTTTTGAACAGGGAAGGAACATGAGGATAACCACATTTTAGTTCGCCTACTAGGGCTGCAGCAAGCAGTGGCTTACAAACGAGAGAGGCAAGGAAACTAGCTTAGGATGGTATGAAGTAAAGCAGACAAAGCAAAGCAGACAACATGTTTGTTGGCAATGAGGTTAGAGATAAACTAAAATGGAAACACAAAGGAACTTGATGATGCAGGGAATGAAAACAAGAGTTCAAAATAACTCCAAGCATCCCTAGCCTGGAAAAACCAAGAAAACACTGACAGAAAACCACAAACGTCCCTACTGTTACCTTGTCTGAGAATCTAATTCATGCTGATAATGGCTGTCATCCCAATTAGTTAGCTGAACTGCATTTTAATAGATGCCTTCAATGCCTTGACCTCAAGGAGTGGCAGGGGGTAGAAACTGAAGGGGAGCATCTTTTAACAGCATCCCTCACACTAACACAATGGAGGTGTTTGCTTACTCCGCTTATAATCACGGCCGCCGTTGCAAACTTCACCCTTAGAAAAATTAGGATTATTCCAGGAAAGATACCCATTCACCCTCTGGGTAGCAGGATCTTGCCAGTTCCTCAGCTGTCAGAGCGAGTTCGTGGAGAGAAGGGAGGCGCCTGAAGAAGGCGGCCTCCCAAGGGGGTCGAGGAAGCAGGGTTCAATCGAAGAAGTAAAACCACCGATGCCAGAAGAGTGAAAGACAGGGAAGGGACTCAGCTGAGGGGAGAGAGAGATCAAAGGACCGTTAAGCCCCTCCCAGGCCGGGAACCAGGCCAGCCCGGCCCCGCGCGGCCTGGCGCGGCCCAGCCCCGCTCCCCAGCCTGGAAGTCCAGGAGCTCCCCCTCACCTGCTCCGGCTCATCGGACGACTGGGAAGCCGAGGCTCCCACAGTCGGAAACGCCACCGCAATGCCAACCCGGAAGCATTGAGACCAACGGAAGTAACCAAGTCGTCGCCCCGGCAACGGTGGCACAGGCATTCCAACACCGCCTCCTCCAAGCCTAAAAAAGAAGGCGCGGAATGAGAGGTGGAAACGACAGGGGTCTTAATGGGGAAGTCCAGCCGGCTGCGGGTGCAAAGACACAGAAAGGGCAACCTTTTGGGAGGTGTAGGGAGAGAGAGCTAAGGCGTGAGAATTTGGCCGCTTCTGCCGCTCACATGCTCGCCAGTCGGGGGCAGAGACGTCGCCTGGTTACCGCGTTACCACCCACCACGCGCGTACTAGGGCTAGGAAAGGGGCGGGGGTTAAGAGGCGAGCCGCCAGCCGAACCTAAGTGATGCGAGGGGCGGGACAATCGTAGTGAAGGGGCGGAGCCGGGCGCCTGCGCGCAAAGTACGAAAAAGGAGGGAAAGTGAGGGGGCGGGGCAGAGGACTTAAAAGTAGGAAAACGAGGGAAAGGAGTGAACGGCATTTAGTGAGGTGCCCAAAGTCGGAAAGAAAATAGAGATCAAGTAAACAACCGCAGCAGGGAATGGGCGCCAGGTATTAGAGACTGAGGAATCACACTCAGGCCCTGTACTCAAAGCACACGGGAGAGAAAAAACAGGTTGGACACAGAAAGGGAGACCATAAAAACTTAAAGAATCTGAAACGTAGAAAAGCTAACCGGGGAGTCCGAATTAATCCGTACCTCACAATCAGCCAGAAAATGAGGAGCGAGCCGAGCCCGATGTCCGGCTTCTGGCTCTAGCACCCTGGGGACCGGAAAGAATATTTGCAAAGCACCCTGGGTAATTCCTTTAACCAATGGGCTACATTTGATTTTTTTTTCTACATTTGATTTTTAAGCCGCTCACGCAAAGTTTCCATAATCACGCGAGAATATGAAATAATACAGTTTCCGTGTTGTGTATAAGTAAAAGCGGGCCAATGCAAGGCAATGGCCCTAAATTATTGTCGAGTTAATAAATATTTGGAATATTTTGTTCCGAAAGGATTTTTCTCATTTTAGTTAACACTTAGGTTTTTCCGCCCATTAAAAAATTTCTTCAGGCAGCACACATTACCTGATGTGGAATGCTTACCGAGGACAGTGCCAAGAGCTTCATGTGCAGACAACTACTCCATGAGATAGGTACTATTATTTTCCCCTTTGATAGATGAGAAAACTGAGGTCTTAAAAGAGTAACTTAGTAGGGACGCCTGGGTGGCTCAGTTGGTTAAGCAGCTGCCTTCGGCTCAGGTCATGATCCCGGGGTCCTGGGATCGAGTCCCACATCGGGCTCCTTGCTCTGCGGGGAGCCTGCTTCTCTCTCTGCCTCTGCCTGCCACTCTGCCTGCTTGCCTATTTGTCTCTCTCTCTGACAAATAAATAAATAAAATCTTTAAAAAAAAAAAAAAGAGTAACTTAGTATTGGCGGAGCTGGGACTCATATTTGGGTCCGACTTCAGAGGTTAGGCTCTTAATTGCCATGCTATACTGCTCTCAACTTTAATAGTACCCTTGTTACCTCCAGAAACTTTCTTACTAAAAATAGATAATATAAAAAACATGTGCATGCATTCCGAAACACGAATTCCCTTCAATTTACATCTCAGCAAAGCGCTCCCTTCCAGCCAAAAAGGGCTGTAGCTTAGAGTCCTTCTTACTTGGAAGAACTGTATTCTCTCCAATGATGTGAATTTTATATCTCCAGCTGTGGCCTGGTCTTGTCCCTCACATCCAAGTCACTGAACTTTATAGAATTAAGGCTTTCTCTGTGAGCAAATCATTGTCTTAACTTTTCTATAGGACTGCACTTTTGCCTCCTCAGCCACTGCCACCCCCAGCTAATCTCACTGAACACCCAGGTAAACTTTGTTAAAAGCAGCTTCGTTTTCAAATGATTTATTTTAAAAGTTCTACAATAGATGAATTAAAAGGAGTATTTGTAGAAACATAAACACATACCACACTTTTATTTAACACCTTTGCTATTTGATTGCTTAGTTTGTTTTCAACATTTTTCTAAAACAACATAAAAAAGATCTAATTTTCATTATCAAAGTTGGCCATTTTCCTTTTTAATTACCTTCTATTTGTAGTCTCTGTCTCACAGACCAGTATTTGATTATACTCTGTCTTGTGTTATGCCTGAATTCTGATCTTTCCGGGAGATAAAGTATTCAAGAGGATAGAATCCTGGAATCGTCAAGTTGGATGGACACTTCGAGGTCCCTTCTATAATATTCATTATGTACAGTTATCCAGTCTCTTCTAGAATACTTCCAGTATAAGTATACATCACAAGTCAGCCCATTAAGCTATTGGATAACTGTTAGGAAGTTCTCGTTTATGTTGAACCAAAATGTGCTTTCCTCTTTCTACTCCTCCAAGAGAAACACTTAGTCTTTTTTTTTTAAGATTTTATTTATTTATTTGACACAGAGAGAGAGAGATAGTGAGAGAGAGACCACAAGCAGGGGGAGCAGCAGGCAAGCAGACAGGCAGAGGGAGAGGGAGAAGCAGGCTCCTTGCTCAGCAAGGAGCCCAATGTGGGGCTCGATCCCAGGACCCTGGGATCATGACCTGAGCTGAAGGCAGCTGCTTAACCAACTGAGCCACCCAGGTGCCCCGAGAAACACTTAGTCTTAAAGAATGAAAAGAGCATTGTATTTGGAGCCAGAAGAAATCTTTTTTATTAATTAAGGTGAAGTTTACATCACTAATACAATATTATGTCAATTATATCTCAATAAAATTTTTAAAAAAATAAAAAACCCAAAAAATAAATAAAATTGAGAACATTTTTATTTTTATTGAAAGACATAATTAAGAGAGTGAAAAGGCAAGCTACAGGCTGGGATAACAGACTCCTAATCCATTTATCCTACAAACTCTCATATCCTGTATAAAGAAAGAACTCCTAAACTCAGCAATAAAAAGACAGGCAACTCAGTATGTATGTATGTACGCACATACATACACATATACACACAGTAGAATATTATTCAGCCATAAAAAGAATGTGATCTTGCCATTTGTGACAATACGGATGGATCTAAAGGGTTTTATGCTAAGTGAAACAAATCTGAGAAAGACAACTACCATATGATTTCACTTATATGTGCAATGTAAAAAACAAACAAAAACCCCCAAAGACTCATAAATACAGAGAACAAAACTGGTGGTCAGAGGGGAGGGGGAAGGAGGAATGGGAGAAATAGGTGAAGAGGATTAAGAGGTACAAGCTTCCTGTTATGAAATAAATAAGTCACAGAAATGAAAAGTACAGCATAGGGAATATAGTCAATAACTGTAATAACATTGTATGGTGACAGATGGTAAGTACACTTATCATGGTGAGCATTGCATAACATACGGAATTGTTGAATCACTATGTTGTACACCTGAAACTAATATAACATTATATGTCAATTCTACTCCAATAATGAAAACACTTTTAAATCTGCATACATGTAAAAAAAAAAAAAGGCAACTCAATTTTTTTAATAGGGAAAATACTTGAGAGGCACTTCATAAAAGAGTATATCCAAATGACATATAAGCACATGAGTAAGTGTTCAACATTATTAGTCATCTAGAAAATTAAAATTAAAATCGCAATACACACCCACCAACATGGCCAAAGTTAAAAGGACTGACAGTACAAGGGGTTTGGTGGAAAGCATCTCAAATTCTCATACATCGCTGGTGGAAGGATGTATTAGTTTTCTATTGCTGCATAAAAAACTTTGCCACAAAGTGAGCAGCTTAAAACACCACACATTTACTGTCTTCCAGTTTCTGCAGATCAGGAATCCGGGCATGACTTAACAGGGTCCCGGGCTCTGGGTCTCACGAGGCGCAATCAAGGTGTGTTTATCTCAAGACGGTTAGGGAAGAATTCGCTTCCAAGCTCACCCAGGTTGTTGTGAAATTCGCTTCCTTGCAGCTGTAGCACTGAGGGCTTCGGTTTCTTGCTAGCTGTTGGCCGGAGGCCACTCTCAGCTCCTGAAGCTGTCCCGGTTTCCTACAACATGGCCCTCTCCGTGGGCAGTTCACAATACGGTCACACTTGCTTCTTCCACGCCAGGAGAATGAGAGCCTAAGATGTGGTTTTATCAACACAGAGTATAGTGGGACTATTATTTTTCCGTGATGAAGTCTACACCTATTTTTCAAAATTAGAATGGCTTTTTTTTCCCTGATTTAAAAAAGTACATAGTCATTATAAAACATTTAAACTGTACACAGAAGTGGAAAGAAGAAGGTAAAAATCACCCAAAACCCAAACATCCAAAGGCTAATACTCTTAACAGTGTGGAGAGCCTCCTTCTAGTCCTTCCTCAGTGCATACACACAAACATACTATCATTCTTGGGATGTGCATGTTTCTGTCACATGTTTCTACAGGGTGGCCTCCACGCTGAAGTCAGTGTCCACTGCTACCTCTTATGGTCCTCCCACATTTCCCCAATTTAAAAAAAAATTATGTATCTTTATAGAAGGAAAAGGAAAATATAAAAACCATAAACAAGAGGATAAAAATGCAAAAGAAATAAAAGAAAAGAAAAGGAAACATCATCCCACTACCCAGATAACGCCATTAACATCTCTATGCGTTTCCTTCCTGTCTTTCCATCTTTTATGTAATTGTATATATACCACATAAACCTTGCCTTACCTCTTGGCTTCTCAAAATCTCACTCCCCCACTCATTTCCCCCCACCCCCACCCCTGCCCCATCCTGGACAGCCAATCTCTCCCTCCATTTATCCTTCCTATCAGCTTCATGTTCTCCCCAGGGTACATAGGAAGGGAGAAAATCTTCTAACCCTGTGTCACCCTCCAGATACTGCCAGATCACCCTCCATTTATACCCCTTAAATTTTTTTTTCCTTTAAAATTTGTTTAACAATATATAACCCAGTATATCCAAAATAATATCATTTTGGAATGTAGTCAGTAAAAAAGTATCGAGATATTTCACAGTTTATTTAGATAATAAGTTTTTGTATATTTTACACTCACAGCCCATCTCAGTTCAGACTAACATTTCAAGTGCTCGGGATGCCTGGGTGGCTCAGTCCATTGAGCATCTGCCTTCGGCTCCTATCATGATCCCAGAGTCCTAAGATCAAGTCCAACATGGCGCTCCCTGCTCAGTGGGGAGTCTGCTTCCCCCCCCCCCAGCCGCTCCCTCTGCTTGTGCTCTTTCTCTCTCTCTGTCTTTCTCTCTCTGACATATAAATTAATAAAATCTTAAAAAAAAAAAAACATTTCAAGTGCTCAATAGCCACATGTGGTGAGTTGGCCACCATGCTGGGCAGCAGAGATCTAAATCACATACCTTCTCCAGCATCCTCTCCCCACCCCCCCACCCCCGCCAAGAATCATCTAGCACCCTGCTACTCAAATGTAGCCAATTGGGAGCATTAGCATCACCTGGTGCTTGTTAGAAATGCAGACTCTTAGGCCCCACACAGGACCTACCTAAATTTGAATCTGCATTTTAACACTATGCCCAGGTGAATTGTTTACACATGAAACTTAAGAAGTCTATTCTGCCTTCTATTAAACACTTCCAGTAGCAAGGAGCTCCCTATCCCATCCCTAAGGAAGCCCTTCCCATCTTGAAATGGTTCTAATTATTAGAAAAACATTTGTTCTTCCTTTATTGAGGATTCTCTGTAAGCCTGGCATTGTGCTAAGAACTTCAAGTCAATCATCTTATTTAAGCCCAACACTCTATGAGATAGTTGCAATTTTGACTCCTTTTGTTGTTGTCACCATTTGTTGCAATAAAATATACAAAACATAAAAATTTGCCATTTAACCATTTTAAGCGTACAATTCAGTGGCATTAACTACATTCATAATATTGTGCAACCTTCACCACGTACCTCATATAAGTGAAATCATACAATATTTGTCTTTTTGTGTCTGGTTTATTTCACTTAGGATAACGTTTTTCAACATTCACCCATGTTGTACACTGTATCAGAACTTCCTTCCCTTTTACAATAATTACTCCATTGTATGTACGTACCACATCTTGTTTATCCATTCATCTACTGATGGACATTTGGATTGTTCCCACCTTTAGGCTACTGTGAATAAGGCTGCTATGAACAGTGGTGTACAAGAATCTGTTTGAATCCTTGCTTTGAATTCTTCAGGGTAAAAACCTAGGAGTGGAATTTGAGATCCTATGGTAATGCTATACATTTAACTGATGGAACCACCATACTGTTTTCCACAGCAGCTGTACCATTTTATCATAGCCTTTATTTTTTTTTTATCATAGCCTTTAAAAATAGGAGTGATCATATGTGGAATATAAGAAACAGTGCAGAGGACCACAGGGGAAGGGAGGGAAAACTGAATGGGAAGAAATCAGAGAGGGAGACAATGAGAGACTCTGGACTCTGGGAAACAAGCTGAGGGTTGCGGAAAGGGAGGTGGGTGGGGGGATGGGGTAGCTGGGGGATGGGCATCAAGGAGGGCGCGTGATGTAATGAGCACTGGGTGTTATCCGCAACTGATGAATCGTTGAACACTATATCTGAAACTAATGATGTATTATATGTTGGCTAAGTGAATTTAAAATAAATAAACAAATATATAAATAAAATTTAAAAATAGGAGTCATTGTGGCTATTTTTCTGATCAGAAAATTTTTTTAAATGCTGTTTTAAGAAAACTGGACTATAGAGAGAAAAAAGATTTTTAAAAAATTGTAATCCCATTAGCCAATGAAAGTCTTCACATGTTCATACAGATTCTTCCAGAATTTCTTTTTATGACCATTGTTCCTTTAAAATAAAGGTTTTATGGGGCACCTGGGTGGCTCAGTTGGTTAAGCATCTGTCTTCGGTTCAGGTCATGATCCCTGGTCCTGAGAGGGAGCTCCACGATGAGGCTCCCTCCTCAGCAGGGAGTCTGCTTCTCTCTCTCCCTCTTCCTCTACTCCTCCCCACTGCTCATGTGTTCTCTCTCACTCTCGAATAAATAAATAAAATCTTTAAAAATAAATAAATAAAGTTTGTTACCATGGAATTCTAAACATACTTTTGAAGGAATAGTATTTTAGAAATGTACTTGCCTTAAAAATGTACCATTTTTCAAATAATATGCAGCCATCAGAAATTATGTTTATGAGGACTAGGCAATCATAATAATAAGCTTTATCTTCTACGAATGCCTGCTATGTTCCAGAAACTTCACACATGCCGACTCTAGTCCTCACCACAACCCTGTGTAAGCTTTACCATTGGATGGGCCAGGTTTTGCCAGCTGTGTCGTCTTGAATAAGTACCCAACCTTCCTGTCCCTACGTTCCCTCACGTGTGAAAACAGAGAACCTACTAGCACCTACCTCTGGAGTTACTGAGCATTCAGATGAGGTGAGCCACATGAGGCACTTGGAACAGAGTGCTCATTATCTGCACTCAAGAAATGTCCATGTTCACCAAATAAACTCCGGGTGCCCTGACAATTTCAATATGAAAAAGAAAATTGAACCATGACAGTAGTAGAAGAAAGTGTAGGTGAACACTTGTAATCTTGGGGGTGGGCAACACCTTCTAAGCGCATTATCAAAGGCAGAGGCAATCAAAGCAAAGGATTATTAGAACTGAACACACAATAAAAATCACAGCTGAGTGACAGAAAACACCAAAAAGTTAGAAGATAAGCAATAATTAGGGGGGAAATTTTAACTAATTTGACAGATAAAAAGATCTTTAATATACAACAAGCTTTACAATTAAAAAAAAATACAAACGATGGTATTTTCCTGGAAAAATAGGTAAAGGATAGAAATAGTTGAGCAAGACAGTCCGATGTGGCCAATTTA